>CAXKWD010000006.1:18450628-18957128 GCA_964059195.1 Ectobius pallidus
CATTGCTGATCTTGCGCACGGCCTCCCAGAATATTATATCCTATTCTTGTTGTCAAAACAAATGATTGTAGGCTCTTCCTCTGTACCGAATTCAGTTCTTATTATTGCGGGTTTGCGCAGCGATAATAAATTAAACCAAAAGCACTTTGAAATCTACCTCAGCCTGTAGGCCTGCCTAAAGGGATTTTTGTATAATTTATAGTAACCCAATTATTTTATATTATGTTAATTTTCGTGTTGCGGGGTTAAGTGTGTTCGTTTTATTGTCTTCTTGTGCTCTGAAGACTGAATACAATGGTCACACCAACTCAAGAAAACAATAATAATAATAATAATAATAATGTTTCTATCCATACATTGGTTCTCCATATCAAACTGTTTAAAAAATGTATATTCCCTGCCAAAAATATACTTTATTTGCCGAAAAAGTTTTTACGCCACTTTTTCGGCGAACTTTGTATCTTAGCACTTAAAGTATTGGGTTTACAACGAAAACTTTTTGAAGAAAAGCTGTAAGCATTAAATTTACTATAAAATACACATTCAAATTAGTAACTCTGTGAAACAGTGAAATACTCTTGTGACATATTTTACATGTAACTAATTTTGATGAAGCTTCCTGTAATGAGTTTAAATTCATAAATTCATTCCCATTGCCTTCTGTGTCTTCAAAACCTTATGAATGAGAATATAATAACAAAGAAATGAAAATCAAAAAGGAGATAATTCAGAAACTTAATCCATAACATGCGACCTGCCAGTTAAGCGACCAGGCTGCGTCTTGCGCATACACACTTCATGCCCGGCGCATGGCTCAACAGCGCAGATTGAAGGACGAAGCTGGAGATAGGGAACACTGGCGTCAGAAATTCTCCGTACGAAGACATGGACCTGCCACTAGGCAGAATACTAAATAATAATAATGAAGTATAGAGGGAAACTTTGTTTGAATAAATTAGAGTACTCCCTATGGAGTTCACAGTGACACCAACGATTCGGGGTTTCGAGTGAGGGTGGGGGTGGGTGTGGGGGATGAAAATTCGAAACTTTTGAAACCACGTCTTGTGGGGTATGGTTGAAAAGCTCTTGATGAGTACTCTACAAATCAATAAATAGTTTCTTGATAGCTCTCATATGACGCGAGATTTTAATTTTTGAAAATAATAACACTTAAAATAATTATTATAATATAATTTTGTCTTGTTTAGCGGCTTTGCTAATTTTATTCATTGCTAATCTTGCGCACGTCCTCCCAGAATATTATATCCTATTCTTGTTGTCAAAACAAATGATTGTAGGCTCTTCCTCTTTACCGAATTCAGTTCTTATTACTGCAGGTTTGCCATGCCAAGGCTAAAGAAGAAGAGTGCTATGCAGCGACAATAAATTAAACCAAAAGCACTTCGAAATCTACCTCCGCCTGTAGGCCTGCCTAAAGGGATTTTTTACTGTTCTCTGCTCTAGTCCAGCCAGTGAAATTTCCATACCAGTAATAATGTCTTCTACTGGTATAGTATTGGGTGTTTTGGCAAAATTAAGGCCTTTGCAAAGAAATGATATTTCATTTTTATCCAACATCTTGCTTGATATATTTATCACGGTTTTAGACTTGTCTAGTTCTGTCTGGTTTTTGTTGTTCAACCAGATTTGCAAAGTTAGATACATGTCTACATTTAGTCACCTCGAATTCCCTCGTCGCTTTACTCATAGATATGTGATCCAGCGTATCCCAATCCACCTTCTTGAAGATACCGCTCAGTTTTAAATGAAAATAATACAACTCCTTTTCCATTATCAGTAGGGTCTTCAGCGTATCGTGTATTCTCTCCCTGATGAGTGCTGTTTCAGAATTACGAAGTATTTTCTTCGCTGCTGGTGTCTTTATGTGATGAGAAATTTTCACAAATGTAGACATGATATCACTGTCTCTACACCTTTTGAGAAAAGCTAGTTGGCACAGTCTGTGTTGTTGTTGCAATCTCAAAATTTGTGAGTTGTCTTGATTCATAAAACGCTTGCTAACTAATAGTAGTAGTAGGTCCGTAGATCGCGAACGATCTCTGGAGATCCCCTAGGATATGCATAGCAGTTTAGGGTGCCAGCCTAACATTGTGTCTTGTTATGCGTTTCGTAACCTGTTGAACAGCATCTCTCCATTCATATTTAGATTTTGAAATCCTAATGATCTGTGCCCATTCCATGTTAAGGATGTCTTTAATCCCGTCTGTCCATTTATTTCTGCGTCTGCCTTGTTTCCTGCTGCCTTGTGTGATGCCTGTCATTGGGACTTTTTCCAGCGAATCATTTCTTCTGAGCAGATGACCGAAATATGTCAGTTTGTTTTTAATAGCAATTGCAGTTAGGGAATTTCCAGGATTGACTTCTTCCAAAATTGATGCATTTGTTCTTTTGTCTTTCCAAGATACACGCAGCATTTTCCTCCATGTCCATAGCTCAAATCGGTCAAGTCTCTGTTTGTCCTCTTTATGAAGAGTCCAACTTTCACTACCGTACAGCACGACTGGGAATACCATGGATTTTACAATGGACATTTTCGTATTCCGTGATATATCAGAGTCTTTCATTACTTTAGTTCATTTCATCATCGCCACCTTACTCAGACCTATTCTCCTTTTAACTTCGTGCTTGATATAACCATCTTTATTGATCAGTGAGCCAAAGAAATTAAAATCTGTAACCTCGCGGATGGTCTGACCCTTCACTCTGATATTGATATCATCACCAATGCACATGACTTTAGTTTTGGATAGATTCAAGTGAAGTCCATATCTTTCACTAATATTCATAATGCTTGTAATCATGTCTTGTAGTTCTTCTGCGTTATCCGCTAGGAGGGTGGTGTCATCCGCATATCTAAGTACGTTCACTTTCCGTCCGCCAATTCTTATACCAGCTGACAGCTGGTCCAGATTAGCTTGCGATATAATGAGTTCACTGTAAACATTGAACAGAGCTGGAGAAATTATACCTAGGCACAACCCTGTCTAACTCCTTTGCTAAATAATATAGTCTAATATAGTCTAATTATTGTTGTGAAACGTAGTCAGTTTACCACAGTCTATGGACACATCAAAATCAATTAGAGCGAGGTGGTTTACGGTAATAGGGAAAAGGTCCTGGGTTCAAATCAAATCTCGAGGCCACCCAAATTTACCAGTAAACTCTTATAATACCTCATTCGTGCAGCATTCGTTTCTATTGTTCGGCTATATCTCAATTCATCTTGCATTCCTACCGTTGAGATTGAGGAAACCTTGCGAACCCCAAGTCATTATTGTTATTGTTATTATTATTAATATTATTATTACTATTATTATTATTATTATTATTTCACGGTAAAAGCATTGAACATAAAGATCAACCGTGATGCTTTCCGTTCTAGATACTGTCAGTTTAATGAAAATGTAATAAATAAAATTTAATTGTTTCTATAATTTACTTTTTTCTGAGCTAGCCTTCAACACGTATATGCGAGAAAGTTTGTGCAACATATTTTTGCCCAATTTTAGAAATTCAGATCAAGTTAAAGTAGGCTTAGGAACTTTCATGTGAAATCTACTCTTATACAATTCAACGGCCCTAAATAGCGTGCTTGCTCGCCCGCTTCGTGAGACATCGGGTATACTCGGCGATGTTTGTCTCTCGCAGTGTAAACTTTCATGACGACTACAAAATTAGGAAGGAAAACCGTTTCTTTATTATATAAGGCCTAAGTGAAATGAACACAATGAACAAATATTCTAATTTTATTTTTACTTACAATTTTCATAGCTCTGAACCACAAACATTTTTAATAATCTACCAGTGTAATTTTCTTAAAAATCCTGGAGTCAATGAATAATGGCGGGCGAAGCCGGGGGGAAACAGCTGTAAAATATTGATGGTTTTATCTCTTGAAATATCGCAGATAATAATAATCCAAACAAACCATTCCTTCCCTTGAAACATTAGTCTATATAATTTCTGAAAATTACACTGAATTGATAAAATAAAATTCACATCATATTCATGTCAATAAACAGCTGAGAAACAATACGTATTATGTGTTCACAGGTTCTTTGGAACTGCATAATCGATTCTGAAATAGTTTTCCCAGGGGGCGCTTTCATGTCGTGGAATGTACTCTGAAGCAGGAATTTTAGCTGTTTCATTAATTATTAATGGCTTAGTTTATGAATGATTCGCGTGCAAGTGTTAATAAATATAATGCTTTAATAATTATTATACTCTTAATTTTTAATTTTTAAAAGAATTAGCGTGGCGAAGCCACGGGCACCTCCTAGTACTCGTACAATTTACAAGATAAATAAGAGTGCTTAAAGACTTGTTTAAGAAAGCATTAACAGAAGCTTCATGGATATATTTTGGTTCGCACTAAGCACTGAAACTATAATGTGTGTGAACTAGGCTTCTGGGTGATGACTATAATGAAAACAGCAAACAGAGAGATTTCAGAACCGGCGTTGAAAAAATTACCAGGCGCAAATAACACACTGAAGCTATGAGCATTATTTATTTTACAGAATACGCACTCCTGGCAATGCGGCCAAAATGTTGCATTGCCTTTGCTTAGGGCAGAAAAAGATTTAATCGATGCGAGGGTGCCTTGTCAGGTTTGTTTAATGTTCTCCATTCAGGGATTCATTTCTCCTAGTTAGGTAAATTGAAGACCTAAATAAAACACGTTTAATAAATAGACCTGGGATTTTAGGCTATAAAAAAATTAGTTTTAAGCACCTAAAATAGGCTTTCAAAACAAGTAAATAGGCTTTTAAAAGAAAAATAGGCACTTAAAATATGCTTTAAAATGTGTAAATAGGCAGAAAATAGACTTTAAAATACTACAATATGCTCTTAAACTGTAACGTGATCTTTTTTTTTACTGTAAGAAGCTTGGGATACCTATTCTTAACAGAAGTAACTGCAAATTAAGACAATTAAAAAAGTATATCAAGAACAGTTTTAGATTATATTAAAAATTAGAACATTACAGACTCTCAATAACGTCTGCTGCCCAGCTCATGGCCTGCAGATATTGGTTGGTCATGTGGTCAACACGACACATCCCTCAGCCGTATTGCGCTGCTTCCGTGCGCTGCTCACTGTACCATCCAATTGTCCTCACAACGCTGGGTCAACGCCGTTCCAGACGTCTTTGCTTTCTAAGTTACTGCCGGTACTGAAAATCCAACCCATGCCGCCTGGACGAGGTTTTTAAAATTAATTAGAGGAGCCAATAGCAAAACCTTAGTTTTAAATTAATATGAAATAAATGCACACACCTGTTTATTGCACTACTGACAGAAAATAATCCTGTCATCTATCCCTGGAAATTACCTATATAATATATAGGCCATTTTTGTATACGCGAACTCTTAGATCATTACGTTTTAGGCATCACGAACTATATTCACTTAAAAGGATGGTCTTTCACCGGCGACTTGACACAGTATGTCTGTTCTTACTATATACCTACTACAGGTATCGCAATTGATTTAGACGAATGAAAAATTGTAATGGAAGCATGAAAGCGAGTTACGTACTTAGCGACAGCTGCAGTTGAGTTGAGTCAGAAGTCACCGATAAGCGATGGCGATGTTTGTTTTGGTACAGAGCTGTCAGCTATCTAAATGTTTACGGTCACCACGAGGAAGCGGTACAGTCACTATAATATAACACATAATTTTAATTGAAATAACTAAATAAGTACTGTAATGCTAGTCTTCTTCAATTTCTTTAACACCAGACATGACATCGCCTTCCGTTGGTTCAACCTGATATTCCAGATATTCATCATCATCATTACTGCTTTCCATACCATTGTCTTCTATTATAAACCTTTTAATTCTTTCCTCCACGATGCAGTTTTTCTCCCAATATTCCTGTTCAATTTCTTCAACGCGCCTACATACGTTTTCCCATTCTGCTTGGCCGAGTTCTTGAAATCTTTGCCTACACAATGCTTCTACGTCATTTGTTTTAAATGTTGTATTCCTGCTTGCAACCCATTGTTTAACATCTCCCCAAATTGACTCAATGTGGTTCAAGTCGGGGTGGTAGGGTGGAAGCCTTAAAACCGAGTGGTTATTTTCTGCCAATATTTGGTCAATTATGTAGGTTTTGTGTGCTGGCTTATTCGCTAGGATTAAATCATATATTTTATTATTGTCCGAAGGTTTGAGGAACTGCCTTCAAACTCAATCGTATTTCGTATTTTCATCAGCAGTCTCCTTATTGTTGGTGCAGCCTTTTCTTCCGTATAGAAATTGTATATGGTGCGACGAATTACACACTTGTCGAAGTCATCAATGTCTGTTATCCTTTTTGGAACATTGTTTTTCCCCATGTGTGCCGAACGACCTTCCTTCCCCTTCTTGTGTTTTCCTGTCACGTAAAATTCGATAAACAGAAGTGTTAGAAACTTTGGTGACTGCAGCAACTCTTTCCTGGACTTTTTAAAATTTGTTTAAAATACTCAGGTGTAAAAGGGTCCTTTTCTTTTACTTCCTCCTTCATATAGTCATAAACATTAGCAATAACCTCCCGAGTTTGACTGTGTAATGTTTTCCCTTTTAACTACGAAATTGTTGTAGGCATAATGAGAATAATAACAAAACTATAATAATAGCACGTAAATATTAACGTTCATGTAAATAACGTATGCTGTAAATATTGACTGTATAAAACTGTATACACTAACACGTAACGAACAGTGAAAGAAACAGAACTTCAAAAAGAATTTACAAAGATTTTTTTTGTACAACGGACTGTACTGTACCCTGTGAATAGCAGGAAGGAATTAGCGTCACGTGCGCGCGTGGGCAGAGGGGATTCACAGGTCACAAGGACTCAGAAGGCTCACTCACTAGATTCTCACTCAAGGTTATTCGTCTAAAACCATTGCGGGACCTGTACTTGTTTCCTTGAGCTAATCCTCCCCCTCCCCGTCAGCCAGCATTCCATTGGTGACAATTGTTTGGGAAAATCTAGTTTCTGTGAAAAAAAACCCACCCTCTGCTGTTCTGCTCTTCATTCAGGGATGTCCATTAAACGATTGTAAAAGTTACAGAAGTAGAATTTTATTTCAAATGCACAGAACAGGCATTTTAGGCACTAAAAGGGTTAAAAAAAAAGGCTCCAAAAGTCCAAACAGGCATTTTTGATCACTATAAAACTCTATAAATGTAAGTGATTTATCATGAAACGTCAACATATTTTAAAATTTTTATGTTATTTCATAAGGAACAAAATAGGCATCTGCCTTAAAATCCCAGGTACCGGTATATTTATAAAACACATTTTACTGTTATATGTGCGGTATAAACAGGTTTTCCCTATTGTTCGGTTTAAAGAGGTGAGTCTTTCCTATTTTTCTAAATGCACAGATTTCGCAGCAGTTAATGTATTGTAATTTCAGTCTGTGGAATGAAAAGTATTTGTAATCATTTTATTCTGGATCAGTTGCCTCATGTAAATAATAGCCCATCTCTGCAATTATAGAAGTTGTACTAATGAGATCCTGAGAGTTTGTGAAGAAGACTTTCGAATTTATTTAATTCCTCTTAAATGAGATAAGAATATTTCAATAAACCGCCGAATAATTTAAAACAAGTGAATAACGAGAAACCGACATCAAAGAGTAGAATCTCCTAAGAATAATCTTTTTTCATTCCTTTTAACAATAATCAGGGAGGCTTTTCTGAGAGAGAACAAAAGGAAATCTCATTAAGACTACAGTATTTTTCAAATGAGAAGCGATTTCCATCACCGCCAATCACGTGTACGAGCTAACGAAGTGCCGCTAGCAGTAAAAGTCTTCCCTCCGTCTCGCCGTCTCTGATTGGACCGCGTATCTAAGCAGGAGAAGGACAAACTGCTTGTCATCTGCAAAACACTGTAGGACCATCTTTATAATGTTCATTTCCAATCTTGATAATCCCAGTTATTGAATAGTAATGTTGGTCAATGTGTTATTGTCACTGTGTGCTTGTAATTACAATATTTGCTATGTGGGAATTGTGCAATTTCTGTCTACACTAGTGTAATATTCTCTTGTGTTACTTTCTCTAATGCATTAGTGTTAGGCCTACTGGAATTAGGCCTAATAATTAACCTATGCAGTGAAACCAGAATACCGGTGGTAGAGACCGACTTCTCCAAGCAGCAAACCTCAGATACCTGAAGTTTTCAATGTTTAAAAACTTATTTTGAAGACAATTTTCCATGACCACGTTAATTGGAGAATCGTAGTTTCTTAATAAGCTAGATCAATGTATTGGAAAGATGGATGCTATTCAAGAAGCAGAGCCGAGGTTCGTTACAAGTGAATAATTGTGTAATTTGTGGTGATTGAAGTCACAACGTTTCTAAATTATACGAGTGGAAAGTTTAGTGCCCCACGTGACGCAGGAACAGAGGATTTCAGTAGAATTGATTTTAAGTCTCGCAATTTATACATCTTTATTTATGAACGACAGGATAATGGAAGTGGAAAGTCAAGAAAAAATGTAGGAAGATAATTAGTTAAGAATGGAGAAGGAAGAAGAAAGCTAGAGACAAACGGTATAGAAGACAAAAGAGAGGAGAGACAGTTGAAAGGAAGGGTGTAGTGGAAGAGCGAATTGAATTGAAGGCTGGCGGTCGTGGGTTAAATAAAAGAACCAAGGGAATTCAGATAAATCTCCAATTCTCATGAGAAAAGTAACTACTTTAATGAGATAACTGTTGAACAGTACTTGTAAGGAGATTTATCTGAGTAAATCTGTATTCAGAAATTACTTTGCGAGATACAGCATCGGTTCCACTACACTCCTATAAGAAATGCTTTTAACACAAATCTTTATCAAACACAGATTGAAGAAAAGTGTCTACAGAATTAGTGAGGAATTATGCAAGTTTAACAGTCATCCCATTTGAGGTCTTTCAGGAATTTGAATATCTTCAACTTCAAAGGCAGACTTTAACTATGTAAGATGAAATTGCTTTTCCATTAAACGTGAAATTGAAATAGGGAAGTCTGTGAATGTACACAACAAAGATATACGTAAATTTTAACATGAGCTTTTTGTATTAAAAAACCTATTGAGACTTTAAAATTTACAAACTGTTCATATAGAGTGAAACTTCGCGGAGAATCATTCCAGTATCATCAAGCTAATAATAAATTCTAGCAAGTCAAATAGAATTATAGGTTAAAATCTAGGCCTATTGATAATATTGTCTTAACACCTTTTACTTTGGAAAGCCCATTTAAAATTCCCCTATTAGAATTTAATTTTTTTTTTAAACTTATTTACAGTGTAGGCTATCTTGGTTCTATATAATTAGGCCCATCTTTAAGTATGACGAACTTCGTGTTAATAATAATTTTAAGTTTAAAAGACGCTGTAGTTACAAAGTGTCACTTCTCTGGCAGTCTTCATGAAGTATTGAGATGTTGTTACTGTTACTGAGTATCTTCAAACTTTTGCGCTAATTTTAATGGACGATGCATTTCCCGTCCTCAGTCCCTGAGTTTATTTAGAAAACTGCTCCGTCTGGTAAGCAACTACATTACTGATAATTCTTCGGCGCTAGAAAACAGACATCAAGGTCACAGACTGCCATCAACATTCCTTACCCCCAAGTCTGAAAGTTTAGCAGTATGTTGCCGATTTGCAGAACAGGTGCATCTTACACACTCCACACTCTCACATTCGCTGCTCCAGTCATAACAATCCAAAAGAAGGGTATTCACTTAAAAGAGAGCTACTGTGCCTCTTAAAATTATCAGTCTCTCGTCAGAGAAGTTGGTGGTGTTTAGTGATTTTCTTAGAAGCTAATTTTCATCGGCAATTATAATTTTTCGTTTCCCTTTACTGTTATTGTTTTGTTATTCATATATATTTTATACTTTGGTAGTTTTTTTTATGAATGTATAAATTTTTTGCTTATAAATTTTGGTATTCACTTGATAGCGGGTGTTGTTGAAGGTTCTCCTATTTTTCAACATCAATCGAATATACATATAGCGTATATATGTATACATATGTAGCCTCTATATATACTTATACAGAGACATATATATATATATATATATATACATATATATGTATATATAACTAATTTCCTGGCACTGCATCTTGGGAGGAGCTAGGTGTACCATCAGAGAGCTATGTCATCTACCAGTGGCAGATGGCAGGAACTCAATAAAGTAGCTCCTCAGTTTGTATCATGAGGCTGAGTGCACTCAGTTTTCCAGATCTATCTACCTAAACAAATCCGACGAGGTTTAGGGGACCGAATGTGCGCCTGCTAATCCGGAGTCAGCGACGTAATCACGATATACGAGGATGGATCGAAACGTAACGCACATTTTTTTGTTTAAGTTGAATAGGTACAATTACAAACAAATCCACACATGAAGGGACATCTTTTGTCTATTTTTGTATATAGTCGCTAAGTTTCTCAACACATTTCTCACATCAAGATACCAGGTTCAAAATACCCTGTTCATAGAAGTCCGTTCGGTTGGAGTATAGCCATCTGCCGACTGCTGTTTTTAATTCTGCATCACACGCAACGCATTTACCGGCCAGGAATTTCTTCATGGGACCAAACAATATGCTGATGGTATCAAACTTCTTCACGACAATGCTCGCCCCATGTTGCTCTTTGTGAGGAAATCTAAAAATTTGGTTGGAAGGAGAAGCTAGGTTTTGTATGTAGACGAATTAGGTTATTGAGTTATAATTTCCTATTTTTTCCATGCTAGGCTATGTAATTACATTTTTAAGGCTATTAAACCAGCTTAGGTAGGTAACCTGGCACTATATTATTCAATTTGAAGATTTATGTAATCTTCGATTTATGTAAAGTAATTGTTTGTTGTTTCTAGTTGTCTTGGAGGATATTTATTTCTTTGAGTAACTACTAATCAGCGTTGGCTGACATTATTGTTATTACACTAAATTCTGTGCTTTATGATTGACTGTTTTGAATAGGTTTTTTTTTTTATTCTGGCATTACTTTCTTCCCTTGCTTGGTTTCTGATCAAGGACCTTTGGTGTGTTGGGTCTCTTTACGTTTCTATTTTCACTCTCCATGTAGATTTGATGTGCAAATAATAGGCTTACTCACTTCAGGTAAAAAAAAAAATATATATATATATATATATTTCTAAACAACTCAAATAACACTTCAAATCATTCTCAGATATTCTATTACTGATCGTATTTAGGTTAACGAAACATACTATATTGTACCATTCAAAAATTAACCTACAATCTCTAGCTTAGGGATCTTATTGAATTATTCATATATTCTAGTAACAACACAAATATTAACTGAATAAATAATTGTTCAAGCTATGTGTTCGGATTTCCTAGCTCACTAAAGTTAATCATACAAGACAGTGCAAAATTTTAAAAAGTCAGTTTACTAATATGTGACTTGTTCTTTGAATTTTTTCTGGTGCTGATAATATAGGATATTTTCCCGGGCTACTAACCAGGTGGTGAATTGGATTTATTCCGACGTTTCTAAGCCTATCTGAGTCCCCTTAGCAATGGAGCCTCAGATTGGCTTCGAAACGTCGGAGTTAATCCAATTCCCGGGAAAATATCCTATAATATGTGACTTAGTCCCACTTTAATTGCCGGTAATGCTATTTATAAGTGGGAATATTTTTATGGACTATCGTAGTTACCAGATAATCTAAAAACATTTCGTTCTTTTTTCATTCAGATTTGTTGAAGAATAATATTTTAATCTATATTTAAGCCTATTATTATCTTTATAATATTAATATTGTTGTTATTACTTAGATTATTTGCATGCTTTAATTGTATATAGGTCATATTTCGTGTTTAGGATTTTTGGGTTTACCAAGAGGTGCTCGTTTGCATTTGTTTCTATTACCTGATAGTTGAACTGGATATGTTATTGGGTGACATAGCGGTGAGGAGTTAGCCTACAAATGAGGAAACCATGAGGATGGCTGTGCCATAAAGTTCTTACCTCGGCCATTTCGCTCGGATTGGTTTTGCGTGCATATTAATGGTTAAAACCTTGGCTGACACACATGCTGACCATATGTCCCCATTCATTCCATCCATCAATGTGGAGGAGTACCACGGATTGTGGGTTTCATTAAATTGGATTGGTCTTTCGCAGAACGGTTATTTGAGTTTAGCTTCCCAAATGCGAATCCAATATTGTTATTTATTGGAGATTATAGCAATCTTAGTTCCAAATTACATGTGTTCGTTGATAAACGTTTTCAAATTATGTTTATCATAATTTTAATTCATACAGAAAATACAAATTCATAAACTGAGAAGTGACGCCACAGCAGCATCAACATACTCTTGATGCCATAGTGGAAGGAAATGGAAAATGTTGACGGGATAAAACGGCTTTCCAGTATTTGATTGGCATGGGCTAATTAAATGTCAATCACAAATCTCCGTTATATGCATTGTGTGTGTAGCGATTTCTTGCTATGCACTGTATATGCAGACAAATGTTATTGTTTCCAAGTAATATCTTTATGTAGAAAACAGAATCGCGTTCACCCATATTTTACCACTCTCTAATTTCTTCATGTTTAGACATTCATACATTCATTGGCCGTCGCCATAATCTTCACTTATGTCTTCGTCTTCGCGGTTTATGTCTATTGGTCTAATCCGGTGTCATATTCTGCAGAAAATGAAAATAAAAAAACGCTTGGATTCATGCAATGCACTCATCTCCGGTCTATATCACATCTACTGGCTTCAGTAATGTTATCTGCTGTGTAAAAACCAAACTTCGTATGCCAACGTCACCTGTTATTTATTTTAATGTTATTTATTCACATTCAGCTTCCCTCAGTTAAGGGTTGCCCTACGACAAAGCGTAATAGAAAAAAAAAATACACCACAAAGAAGTGTTTACAAGCATTTACAATAAACATTAAGAAAAACTCAAGAAAACTTATGAAACAACAAGAAAAAAACTAGAAGACAAATATATACAAATTAGGAATATAAGTGATTCCTGAGTATAAAGAGGGAACCTTTCAAGGCTGTCAGAGACACTTCTTTTATGACAATGCTGTTGAGATGGAAGAATCAGCAGAAATCCACTAAGAGTGAAGGAATAGTTCCTCTTGCACCCACCATCAGTCTAAAGATGGTAATAGAAGAAAGGGAGTATTTACCTTTGTAGTATGCGATGGTGGGTTCGTAAATACATTTTTCAGACGGAACTTCTGCAGGTTGGGTGCTACATGTTTCATACCTGATTGTAGGATCAATTATATATCCATTGGTTGAGCCTGGTGGAATGGCAATGATGTCAATTCTTCTAGAAGAGCCACCTTGATGATGATTTTTCCGCAGAGCATTTGCAATTAATGTTCGGATCTTGTGATGGCGACTGTTCCTCAAGACTTCTCCATAAGGACAAGCACCCAAGACGTCAGCAAGAGTTTCTTTCTCACTGCCGCAACGACGGCAATGGTTACCGTCTTGGGACCTGCCTGGTAGAGCACGAACTGGACAAACATTCGCTGTCATCTTAATTGCATCCTTCTACTCACTACTCGTCAATCCTTAAGGCTTACTGAGCCATTTATTACATGGCGTATATTCTTTAAAAAGGACGACACCCTTTCCTTTCTCGGGCAAAGAACACCAAGTTTCACAGTATTCAATTGTGAGAATTATTGCTATAGCAACTGTTAAAAGGAGCATTGTATGACGTGTAAGAAACTCACTATGCGGGGGTTTTTGGGTACGGAACTCGAATCTTAGGTCGTTTCTTTTTTTCCCAGGCATCACACTTTAATCGTGAAAGTTACATCGAAACAGGGATTTTTAGTTTTTAATTATCAATTGTTTTAATTATTTATACAAGAATTGGGTAAGGTTCATGAATCTGTGGTACGTTTTAATCGTTCGAATCTTTACGCCCATACGGAAGCACAAGACTCGTTCTATTCGTTTCATCACATATTTTTCTTACGGAAAAACAATATATTTAAGAATAACATTATGTAATGCATGCAATTTATGAAAAAACGATGTAGGGCCTAAGTGTTAATAAACATAATGTTATACTTTTTTGTCGTTAAATAAATTATTTAAATAAAACATCTAGCAGTCGAGTAAATAATCGCGGTCTCATGCATGTTAAATATATATCACTTTTATTTTTCAGCTTTCATATTCTTCTAGCTAATCGTGCTTGCCATACAAGTGGAATCTATGATTAAATAAACAGTGAAATTCAATTACTGAAAAGTTCACACGAGAAAATTTCCAACCCAGTAGCAAATATAAACTGAGCCTCTAATTGAATTCTGTAGTAAGCCCATGGATACAATCATATAATTGTTTAATCCTATCGATTTCTTCTAGTCACGCTCCAGTACAAAAGGAAGCACTCACAAGTACTTGCTCCTTCTGTGTGGAATTTCTCGTGACATATAGGCCTCTTGTACAGTCTGTAGAATTCACACTCGAGAGACTTGATTTGGTTATGGCTGCAATTACCTTGCGTTATGTATGTATCTGACTTGTATTGATACTAGCATGTGCCCGCGGCTTCGCCCACGATAATTAATTGAAAAATTAAAAATGAAGAGTATAATAATTATTAAAGCATTATATTTTTTAAACTTGCACGCGAATCATTCATAAACTAAACCATTAATAATTAATGAAACAGCTAAAATTCCGGCTTTACAGTACATTCCACGATTAGTAAGCGCCGCCTGGAAAAACGATCTCAGATTCGATTATGAAATTCCAAAGCTAACTGTGAACACATAATACGTATTGATTCTCAACTGTTTGTGGACAGATGAATATGATGTGAATTTTATTTGATAAATTCAGTGTAATTTTCGGAAATTATATAATTTTTCAAGGGAAGGAATGGTTTGTTTGGATTTTTACTGTCCGCGATACTTCCATGATTAAACTATCAATAATATTATAGCTGGTGTCCGCGGCTTCGCCCGCCATTATTAATTGAATCCAGGATTTTTAAGAAATTTGCACTGGCAGTTTATTAAAAATGTTTGTGGTTCAGAGCTATGAAAATTGTAAGTAGAAATAAAATTAGAATATTTGTTCATTGTGTTCATTTCACTTAAGCCTTGTATAATAAAGAAACTGTTTTCCTAATTCTGTAGTCATCGTGAAAGTTTAGACTGCGAAAGACGAACATCGCCGGGTATAGCCGATAAATTATTAGTAGGTCTGTTCCAGCAACATTCAGAGATGGTCTTCTCATTCCTGACGTCAGTTTGTTGCCAAGCTGTGCGCATGCGTCAAGTGACTTGCACCGGCAGTATCGTCATTGGCACAGTATTGTGGTCAAGAGGTTGTTGGTGGTGTGTGTCGCGAACCTGTCTGGGCTCCCAGTTGGAGGTACCGCAGGGGGTGGCGCACACGTGGCTTGTTGGATGTAGGGGAGTTACTTGGGAGCTCTGCGGATCCGGGGCTGCCTGTGAGCACGCAACTCAACCCATCCCGGAGGTAGGTACAATAAGTCGGTAGCGGCTGCAGTGTTTCCACCCCGCCTCCCCGCCTTAAGGGCATCAATATAATAATAATAAGATACTAATATTGTTTTATAACGGCATCAATATAATAATAATAAAGATACTAATATTGTTTTATAACACAATTTTAACATTACCATCAATATAATAATAATAAAGATGCTAATATTGTTTTATAACACAATTTTAACATTACCATACTATAATATGCTTGTCACATGTGAAGTAACAGTACCATCACGATATCCATTATCATACAGGTTTTCATAGGTAATCCCACGAGAGTTGACGAGTTTATCGATAGATTCGCGACTGCGCAGCAGGAGCGAATTTATCTGATGCAACTCGTCAACTCGAGTTGGATTTATTAAGACTATTCCATGAATAAAATGTAACGGATAATATAAATAATAATTACTTTCGTGCTTCGTTGTATAAAAACAAAACTAAAAGTTGTGAGATCACGGCATGCTGTGACTCAACCATCCATGAATCGATTCGAGCTTCCTTGGTGTAATCAGTGCTACCAAATGAGCATATAAGACATAGTTAACTTCATTCAGGTAAGCTAACAGCAGAACAGAATAAAAACACACGAACTGGCTTGCACCGAATCGAAATTGTGTTCTTAATCAATGTACATTTCTATTATTTCAATTTCTAAACAAGTTATGTTGTATAAAATAATCTGTTTTCGTGCCGCGTAGTGGCAGCATCTGACTGTTAATCACTGCACACTGATACTTGCGTCTCCAGTAACGAGCAGACGGTTTTATCACGATAAAACACCATCCTCGCGATTCCACAAGAATATTGCAAGATAAACGGCCGTGATTGGTCTATATCTGAGAAATTGCTAAACGTTATTGGTCAATATCAAACACTCGGTGTATGAGTTGAATAGTCATTATAACACTGTTGTGGTGTCGATTGTAATCGCACATGGAACAGTCTTCATGCCTTGAAAGCAGTGATTCAATCTGCACAATAAACAACCTGTATTTAAAATTAAATTAATTTTGTTCGTGTTAACTTAAATATTGTTTTAAATTGAGTTAACTTGGTGCTTTAATGTCCTTCGCTTTGACAATCCCTGAAGTGACTGCATGCCGTCACCTGTCATATATCGCAAATGACGAGAACTTACTACCAGCTGATTGCCGAGTTGGTTCATGAATTGCAAGGTATTCTAAAAACTCAAACCATAGACATTTAATTACGCTTGTTGTGTTTAAATTCTCGTTCTCAAAAAGGGAATTTGTTATAAATCCTTTATTTTGAAGAGAGCTCAACACACGTGAGTGCATTAGTGCTTCCATGGTTGTCAGTGTTTAATTGCTTAGAATGTGTATATCATTGCACCCATTTCAAGGTGCAGAAACAAGGAGTAGGCCGGCCTCGATGGAGATTTGCATTAAAAAAACACATAATTTTGTCCCTGTTCGACATTACCTACAATATTGGACTATTGGAAAAACATTTCTCTGACACTAAGATTCCAACCCATGACCGGTCACAAAAGTCACTGATTAGTGTGCCTGACATTATTGCATATGTCATAAATTGACTTTCAGTGAGAGGGACCATTAAGAGCAATTAGTCATAGGAGAGAGGTTCCATGTGTGAGCAAACTCTGGCGATCTCAGTCGGTAGAGCAGCGGCCCGAAAAGCCGAAGGTCATGAGTCCTAATCCCATTGTCACACGGTTTTCTTTCTCTCACAGTATTTTCAAAATATTCTTAGGAGTACCTCGCCAAACAACGAGAATATATAGAAAACGTAAAGAAATAAAAACGGTGCAACGTTAGAATATTTAGGTAAATAATTAATTGTGATCAATGATTAACTTTATAGGCGTTGCTAATATTAAGAAGCTTTGAAAAATATGTAGAATAACTTTGATTCTCAGAATTAGTAGATACAAGAACCATCAAATGCCAAATATTAAATATAAGTCTAATATCTCAAATATTTATAAGGTTAAACTAGTTGCTGATTAGTTTAATAATACTGTTTCTTTTTAGGAAGGCGTGAGGAATTGCCCAACAGAGGGAGATCGAATTCTCCAGAAGAAGGCAAAGTAGAGGGCAAGTTAAAGGTGCAACACAGAAAACAGGTTATATTCCATAATGGCAGTAACAACATTTAATAAATAAACTCCAATAACAATCATAAAACGCAGTAAATCTGCATAACAGTTAATAATACTGCATAAATTCAATTTTAAATATTATATACAATAATAAAAGAATCTCACAGAAAAGCATACACTGACTACTAATTATTCCAAATGAATGCCAGCTATCCAAATCCTATTCAACAATTTCAATGAGTGCAATGAAGGGTAAATGAGAGCTAATATAACCTAACTCATTAGCTAGCCAGGATAACATCAAAGCATAACCTTAGGGAAATATAAATGGTGTGAACGACTACAATGAGTTGCTAACCGCATAGTACAAGTTATTAAATCCCAGGTAAGTAACTAAATAAGAAAACATGAAAGAAATACTTCAACTGATCTTGAATAATCAGGCTCGGAGAGAATGGAAAAAGAATTTAATATAAGAGATACCAGAGAAAAAGATTTATATGTGCATATAATTAAGTCAGAATAATTTAGAAAAATATTAAATTGAAAAAAGGTAAATACAGAAACTACACCCGGAAAATATATATCAATAAGAGAAAGGAGTCTAATCTAACCAGAAAATTATGAGGTGAAAGGAATATCAGCTACCGTTAAGCTAAATTTAAATCAGAATATATGACAGAAAAATCAATAAATAATAATAGCAAAGGGGGAATGAATTACTATAATATAGAATATAGAAAATCTGAATGAAGCAGAGAAAGGAATTTACAAACGAAACAATAAATCTCAAAATGTAAATTTTTTATTAATGACAAGCACGGTGAGAAATATAACTATGCAAGGGACAAAGTGCAAGTAGAAAAATTTTAATTAAGTAATAATAATAATAATTCAGAAAAGCAAGAAAATATAGCTAACCTGACGAGCAAGAGAATATGAATAGCCAGAACGGTAGAAAAACTAGGCCTACCAAAGTTAGAATGAGTATGTAGAATCTTAATATTATACGCAATTAACTATACCAAAAGGGGGCAATGTCCACAATATTCACACCATTAAACTCCAATCTAAGTCAGGTTAATTAATAATAAATATGAGAGCAACCCTGAATTAAGTGGAAAAAAAGGTTACTCTACCCAAAATTTAGTCCCAAAAATCTATATGTGACTTAAATTTATATGAGGTAAATCAAATTGCCAAAAATTAAGCAAATTACACAAGCTAGCACTATATTCAATATTTTATGTCACCTCTTAGGTGAAAATACAATTACAGGAAATTTTGAATCTAACAAGAAATACTTGTTAATATGAATAATTCAGAGTGCCTGAATAGAATCCAGGAACACAATCAATAATTATGAACACCCCAGAAACTGCATAGCAAAATCAATTATTAATAGCCGAGGAATTATTTAAGATGGCTACCAAAGGTCAAATGGGAAACGCCCACCAAAATGGCGAGAACGGCAACTCGAATAATTAGCAAAATCTTGGACATCGCAAGATACATAGGAAATGTCCCTCATAATTCACTCAAAATGTAAATGTAAGACTACCTATAAGAGGTGAAAATATGAACTGTGGGAGTAAGGCATTGTCATATCCGCGTAGCATTGAATGTAAGGGTGATGTCAAATAACATTTACTACAGCGTAGAATAAGCTGGCATACTTCTTGTACATACTTAGAAAATCTTTCAGTAATTTTATATCCTAACTGATATAATTCTTTGAAACAGAATTCATGACTATAATATGATATCCCAAACTGGATATGGTTACGTAAAATGGCTACGTGCCTGACGCACACAAAATTTACTAGCGTGATTTACTTTCTCTTTATGCATGACTAAATTCTCTGATCAGAAGAGTGCTTAAGGCACATATTAAGCTTCTATTGAAATCATAGTAAAGTATTCCGCAACTCACATGGAAAGACCAGGGAAGTTCTCCACGGCAGCACTCCAGACAACCACACTCTCGAGAAACCTCGGCGAATCTGTTTGTCACGGCACTGCGGTGAACTGCCTGAGCCTCCCACGTGAGGGCGACACCGTACTAGATAACGTCACACCAAAGAACATAGAAGGAGAAACCGTGGAATTATAATTCCACGTTACAACGGTTCGACACAAACAATTTGCAAAATCAGTGGGTTCGTCACGGACATGCACTCAGTTACGTGCTAATTTTTTTTCGTAAGGTTGAAGTTGCTAAGTTGTACGTCTTTGCGGTTTTTTCATTCAAGTGATGGTTTCCCTACAAATTTAGTCCGTAATAAATCATAGTAATCTGTTTTTTTACGCGTTACAGAGGTCATTGCCACAGGAAACAGCTATATGTGCTAAGAATGTTACATTAGCTACTAAACATATTATATCCCTTCCACCCAGTATTTCTCTCGTTATCAGGTTGAATTTTGGCACAGACAATTCAAATCACATACGTAGCATTTTGCTGTAGTTCCCTAGGTGTAGAGTCTTTTCTTGGTTCACACTTTTAATACTTGTTTTAACATCGATGTCATATCCGTGGTCATGTAACTATGCAAGCGTGTTCTATTACTTATGTGTTAATTTCAATGATATACAATTTTAATATATATGGTGCAGGATGATGAAAATATGCAATTGGGCATTTCCCTTATAACTGGGGAAACAATGAAGAAACCCAAGTGAAATTGGCCGGTCACGTGTTTTAAACCCGGGACGTCGGCTACCTACTACCTCTTCCCCAACCATGGCTACTCTAGGTAGAGGTAACATAAATACACGTTTTGAGGTTTCCTGAATCCAGAAAAGCTATTTTCAGAAACATATCTGTGTGTGTCTGTCTGGTGCCAGTGTGTCTGTGAACAACCAAGTTCGAGAACGCTGTATCGAGTGAAAACAAAGTTTCGTATCTGGGTTAGGTGCCTTCAGAGGATATGACGTGAAGATTGGCGACGACTTGCTATTACTTGCAATACCACTTTACATGAAGAATACTTCGTTATTCACGATTTTTCGAAAACCGCTCTAATGATTTTGTTAAAATTTTTACTTCAGGGGATCATACTAATAGCTAAAACTATCACTTGAAACATTTTTCTCGAAAAAAATTCCATGGAGCGTAATTAGCCTATAAGTTACTCACTGTTCGTCGTGGTGATCAATAAAGCTTTGATCGTGTTAATTTTAATATCATATTAAAATTATTATTTTCGTGCTCTAAAATTCCATTGGTTTAAAGATCACAGCAAAAAGGAAGCTTTGATTTGACTGACGACGTAAGCTGCCATCTCTCGTGAAATACATGAACGTCATGAACCAACTGGTGCTATGATCAGCGCGCTGAAGCGTAGCCGGCTCTTTTGCAAAATGATCGAATCTAAAATCTCAAAATTTAAACTATTTCACCAATTATGGTCGAATAAAACAGTCGTATGCAACTTTCCTGTAATCGTAATTAAGATCCTCGTATGAAAATGATGAGACTCGCGTTGATCATTTTATAAACATACTCAGATCTTAATAAATGTCTCTATAGGCTTATTGAATAATTTAATAATAATAGTAATAGTATCGGTTGTAATAATAATAATAACAATAATAATAATGTAATATTAGGGTAGAGAAACTTATGTTTTAAGATATTTTAAAAATAAACAGTTTTCATAATCTTTCTCCTCTCACATGTGAATTAAAACATCTTACTAATTTTTTTTTTACTTTTATATACTGTATCTACAATTCAGTCTTGGGAAGTTTGGTCTAAAAAGTACTCGTACTAAAAATCCATGTACGTAACACTGAATGGTATGGTTGTTGGAGGTGAATGTCTTGTTCAGTATTTTTATTGTTTTGAACCCCAAAATTTGACGTTCAGTTTTAAACATAAATACACGTCTTGACGTCCCCTGAATCCAAAAATACTATTTTCGGAATGATTTCCGTGTGTGTCAATGTTTCTGTGATCTGCCTATCTCGAGAAAGGAAAATCGTATGAAAACAAAACTTTGTACTTGGGTTAGGGACCTTCTGGGGATGTGATTGGCGGCGACTTTCTCTTATTTTTAAGGGGATTTTACATGAAGAAAATTTCATTTTTCGCAATTTTTTCGAATTGGCGCTATCGATTTTTTATACTTTTTTATGTGGGGTGCATATTCAAAGAGCTAAAACTTTTATTTGAAACATATTTTTTTTTTTAATATCAGAAGTGTAGTTATAAGCCACCCACTTTTTGTAGAAACTCAATTTTGCCTGAACAATAAAACTATGCATCAGGTTCAAACAACTTAAGACATGCTTTTCGCAATACGGCCTCTTATTCTATAAATTATCAGAATGTGAAGTGAGAAAGATGTAACTTATTGGCCACGCTTAAAATAAAGTTCCGTGAGGGCATTAATCAATATTTGTTTGGGTTATGTATCGTTCGGGGATGCGATACGTAATGACATTGTTTTGACATTCTCTTCATTTCTACAACCAATTTACACAAAAAGAATGTCATACATAGACTTCATAAACTTTGATTCATTTTTAGTATCACAGTTGTACTAAGGCAATCCGGACGTCGAAATTTACAATCATAAATAGGGACTGATGATGAAGATATGATCGAAATGCGCATATCCAAGAGAGATTAAATGCCAAAAAGTTCAATTAATGTAACGCAATACTACCATGAACCATCACCAATTTGGTTAATATTAATCTACTGGACAACCGATTTAGTCCAGAATCAACCGATTTCGTCCCATGGACGTTATAAATGCGTATACCTGGTTTCATGAAAATCCGATAAAGCATATTTGAGTTATCGTGCCTACAGCAAATGGACGGACGGACGGACAGACATTTTCGGTTCACCATGCAATCTCATTACTACCAAGCTGGAACTTAATAAAATCAGGTAAACTGATATAACAAAGTGCCAGTATGCTTTTTTAATCAGTAATAATTGCAGTTATGATATACAGAAAATACTTTTTTTTTTTTTAAATAGATCTCCGAGTTAAACTCCAGATCGATTCATTAAGCAGGGCTTACGGAAGAACAAAGGTCTAAAGTTTGATTCTTAACCTTAATTCATATTGGTATACACTGATATACTAATTCTTAAAATATGTAAACATTTTACAAAATGCATTGACAATGAAATAGTACAGTAAGCCAATAAGAAGAGGATAGTTCCACCTAGCGGTATGCAGTTTTGTTCTGAGTATAGGCTTATGCAATTTTAACGCAACGCAATAACTTTAAAGCTAGTTTCTGTTCGTGAAATAACATTTATAGGCTTATGTTATTCTTTAGGAATGATGTAGGTCAATGAAAGACAATGAATTCCCAGTTTTTTTAAAGAAAAATGTAATACTTATTTAAGCACATTGACAAAATAGGACACAAGAATGGAATAGGCTCAATTTAACACAATTGATAATAATAAAAAAAAAATTTGCTTCAGGGTGGACTCGAACGTGATATCTCTTGATTACTAGACAAGCATCTTACCCCAAGACCAAACTACACTACGACATTTGAGTGTCCAATACCATTGTCGTAGCTCACAGAAAAGAAAAATCACCGTATTTCGAAATTAGGCTATATTTCGAGCCTTCTAGTTTTCTTATGTTACAATATAGAATAATTTCATTCATTGGTAACATAATATTCGCGATATTCTAGTCATAAATGCGAATTTGGCCCTCACTAAAGCAGAGTACCAACTTAACCAAATTCTCAGAAGTTAATGTTTTTATTTATTAAGAGGTCAGGGATTATAAATCTGACATAGGCTGAAGTAAAATTCAATGCTTTAATCTAATTGTAATCAATTTTAGCAAAATAATTAGTCATTATACAACAGCATTTCGTCTATAATCGTACATATGGGAACATTTGTTTTTCATGTAGGAGTCAACTGTCCATGGCAACTGAAGGAAGCTTTATAAGCTGTCATTAATTGATGACGCTATAAGAAAGAACCGAGAATTTGATTTTGCATTTGAAGAAGGTGTCTTCTTTTTACCCTCCTTTACTAAAGAAGGTTTCGACAGGAATTGAAGGGTTGTACCAGAATTACCCTTTATTTACCTTAGTTACGGGACTCGCCCGCTGATTGGTTGGCCGCGAGCCAATCAAAATGCTTCGAAATGAACCAAAATATTATAATTAATTTGACTGATAATTACTCTTTATTTCGGTACTGGACAACCGATTAGGTCCAAATTCAATAGGCTTATTGCCATGATTGTTATAAATAAGTATATGAAGTTTCATGAAAATCCGATAAAGCGTATTTGAGTTACCGCGCCTTTTCTTATATGATACCATAAAAGGGCACTAAATTGGGTATTATTCCGGTACCGGCCAACCGATTTGGTCCAATATCAACAGACATCTTCCCATAGACATTATAAATAGGTATTCCAAGTTTCATGAAAATCCGATAAAGCGTATGTGAGTTATGGCGCCTTTAAAATATACACTAAATTGGGTTTTACTCCGGTACCGGTGAACCGATTTGGTCCAATTTCAATAGGGTTCTTCCCATGGACATTATAAACGCGTGTACCAAGTTTCATTAAAATTCGATAAAGCGTATTTGAGTTAGAGCGCGTACAGACACACGGACGGACGGACGGACGGACGGACAGACGGACAGACATTTTTCGTCCCCCACACAATCTCATAAAGTACCATACTGGCACTTAATAAAGTTCCTACAGTAACCAAACAGAATTTTGTTCACCTTATCATTCATTATATCGGCATGTTAACCAAATATAAAGACTGAGAGACTGTAAGATGAGGAAACACTAAACACAACGGCATTTAATACTGTATATTGAAAATGGGGCCATGAGGCACTGAAATGTAATTTTGACAGTTTTTTGGATAGTTCTTACATCTCGAACACGTTAAATACGAAAATATATCGCTGTCTACCTAAACAAGTAAGGTATAATTTCTTTTTCTTTTTACTAAAACCAACTTCCCGTCTGCACACTCATCACTCAATGCAACACTTTTATTATTACTTGAGGAATTCAATAAAATTATAGTAAAATATTATTTAAAAAAACATTTGATTTCCCTTGAATTAAACTGAATTACTTAGAAATGTTGACAAATCGTTACTTTCAGTTTGAACGTGAGGATGTTTGAGAAGGAACTATTTCCTCAGGAGATTTGTTTCTCATTAAATTTCCTAGCAAGCTAATGCATTTCCTTTCAATCTCAATGTGTGTTACAGTCAGGTTTCGTTACGATTCAACTTAATATTGCATAATATTTCATAATTATAACAAAGCAAACCTTTAAATACAATAACGAACAGAGTCTTGAGTATCTGTGATAACTGCATTGTGGGAATTCAAATAAGTTATCACAGGAAATTTGTTTCGAACAAGTGTGGTTATGAAAAATGCATTTTGAATAACACAGTTTTCTTGCTTTCAGTTGATGGGTAGGGTGCATCGGGGCTATCAGAATAGGAGGGCATTACAATAGTATTGCAAGTTTGCGCATGTGCTCTTCAAAGTAGAAAAGTCGTTCAGCCGATGTGATTAGAGGACGACTAACCAATCTACTGAAAAAACTCGATTTGGTTCCCTCATATTGCACAGTTCAACAAGACTTGGTTAAGGGGTGAGCCATCTGTAGATATAGTACAAAACTTACTAAAACGTTTACTGGACGATCGCTAATGATTACCTGCAGATAAAAAATGAAATTTCGTTGTTTACAATGTAATATGCAGTTGGTTTCTATATCAAGGGAAAACATTTGATACCACACACTGCAGACATCCAGCAAAACAGCAGACATTGTGGTAAATAGGGAGCAAGACAAATTTTAAGTGCAGTTCGAGAACTTATGCGTAGAGCTAGGAAAAGTTAGTGCTGTGCCTTATTTTTGTTTTCTGTAAAATGCACAAATTAGCTGGTCTTGCCAAGAAAATATTACGTACCAGTACAACGACAACCAGATATCATATTTATCTGCCAGATAGGGACCCTATCTGGAAGTTAGCCAAGAATTGCGTATTATGATCTCCTGACAGAATCTGCCTGGGAAGTCAACTCCCAGATGAGCTAGCAGGAGGATGGAATGGCTGACAAAGTACCAACTGGAAGTTAGGGAAGCTTGGTTGAAACATGATGGCAGCAGTCCGAAACTTCCTGGCCACCTGAATATTAGAAATGATGCTGGAAGATTTAATTTACATAAAAATGTAATTTTAGGCTCACATATGAATGAAATAGAACTGCACTAACCGAATAATGCACTTAAAACGATACGTTCTTATGTCATTTAAGTGTACAAATACAAATCCAAGCTGCCACACCTAGCGGAGACTTACTGAACTACAACAAACACACCTCTTTGCTCAACGACCCATGGACCATTTCACCAAAAGTTACTGCGTTCTTGCCGATAGCAGTTCAGCAGTGGTATTACAAAACATCTTCCAGTTAAGCTATCTGGAAGTCATATATCGGAAGGAATTGTCGGCAGGTGGTAATACAAGTCCTAAGTAAACGCCCCTAATTGTCTTCTGTTGCACCTTTTTCCGCCTTTTCGCAATGCAAGAACTTCATTTGCACTTTTCTCGTCGTCAGCACCTTTTTGCACCTTTATAATACTTTTTCCTTTTCCATATTTTCATCCTAATTTTCTACAATGCAATCATTTTCCTTAAGCCCATATGTCCAAGTACCTTCTTCTTTCAAAACTAGGAATCTTGGGCACCTTCCAAACCTAAACTGCTCCTACGTGTACCATTAATCCACTTTAGCCTACGTTTTCAACATATTTCTGTTGCTCTCAGCTTCCCAATTCAGGATCATCCTGAAGAATCTGTAATTTGTCACTCTTCTTACATATTCAAACCAATTTAATTTGATGTTGAAGGTAATGTAAGTAACAAAAATTTAAATTATCGACTGCAAACACTATTTCATTAGTTTGTTTAAATAATAGGAATTATTCCTATCCGAGAAGGATTATGTTTAGTTTATTGAAATAACAGACAATGGTTTATTTTACATCTAACTTGCCTTTTGGAAATATAAAACTTTCTGTTAAATATTTCATAATGCTGATTATGACTACTCAATAAAAATGAGAGTTGAAAATTTTGCGCCAAGATTCAAAGTAGAAACCTTCCGAATACTAAACCGCCGAATGGAACCAAGTGTGCAATGTCGTTATTATCATGAAGACTAAACTCAACAGACGGTCGAATTGTGTTAAGTCTTCCTCTGTGTTATTTCATATAGAATAATACGGTATGATGGTAAATGCACGATGATGGATAAAATCAGTTATTACTAGAAGTTACCTTAAGATATTATTACGAAGGCAAAGTTTTAAGAAGGATGTGAAATGGTACAAAACACTTCTGAATTAAGTTAAGCAGTGACAGTTAAATTCTAGGTCAGTGACATGTAGTGTCAGTTATAGGTTATGCTAGGTTAGGAACAGTTACCATATATTTCCGCAGATAAGACGACCTTCAGATAAGCCGAGGTATAAATTTTCGTCAAAGTGTTTTTTTTATTTATTTTTATTATTTATTTTTTTTATTTTTAATTTTTTTTAAAGCATAGGTCTATATGGCCCATAAGACGACCACCAAACTATCAACTGCTTATGAATTTATGTTTACGAAAGAACTTCAAAAAGTTTCGTTTTCGTTTCAGTTTTCTGGTTGATTGCGAGTTATGAAGCAAAAAGTTTCCAACCATCGCACTGTTATAACCCATAGAGTGGGTAGTAGAAGCTAGGGCAAAATAACTACAGTTAGTTAAAAAGCCTGTTGGCTACCCTTATCGGAACAAAGATTCCTCGATCTCTTTTTTTCAAAATAGCTTCATTTGGCACAGTCGCACCATAATGGAAATAAATAGTGCAAAAATACGTTGCACAAACTTTCTCGCATATATGTGTTAAAGGCTAGCACAGAAAAAATTAAATTAAAGAGACAATTAAATATTACTTTTTAAATTTTCATAAAACTAACAAAACGGAAAGCATCAGTTTCGATCTTTATGTTCAATGCTTTTACCGTGAAATAATAATAATAATAATAATAATAATAATAATAATAATAATAATCAATGACAGTAAAACTGCATATTATTAGTAATACTACTACTACGGGAAAATTCAAATATAAGTCGCACCTTGGGATAAATCGGTCCCACCCAACCTATCTTCACCGATGCAGTTTCTTTTATACCACGATCTAGCGAATTCTTTTGTCCTAGTATTGTGAAGAAACTCGTGATTGGACGTTGGAGGTGTGACGTCTTACCGCTAGACGAGAGGTGGCAGGCTGACAAACCTTGCGGGAGATTTAATATGCCACATTTTCGAAACCTACAAACAGTGTATCGTACATTATTCGAAAATGCAAGGGCGCTTCGCTACGGATACCGCCTCCGCTTCGCGCACTTAACTATGTGGTTAGTGTTATGCATTATTTAGCTATATGCAACAGTATACAAGGGCAGTTGGTCACTCTGCTTCGCTCAGAAACAAAACTAACAAAACGGAAAGCATCACACAGTCCGTGCAAATGTGAATATCGAATGGGGAAGCTTAAGGGGCGACTTATACTTGAATTTCGCCACCACTACTACTACTTAGGTTATAGTGCACGCTTTAACTGCATGTAGCTCATACCACGTGTTTAGTATGTTTGCGTGAAACATTAGTCTATATCAGCGTTTCTTAACCTTTTTGAACCCGAGGACCTCTAAAATGAGTAAAAAACTTTACGGACCCCTAATTTTACATCCCATTTTTAAAAGTAGGCTACATGTAGGCCTATATTCTTAATATTTGGGGTATTAAATTATAGGTCGTTATAACGAAATACATTTTTTTTAATCCGACGGAAACAGTTATTGAATTGGAATGATACTATTGACAGTAAAATTATATTTTGAACAGACTTTAATATGTATTACCAATTTGATAATATAATTAGGAATTATGTTATTACTCACTTTTAATAAGACGGTTAGGCTTGACGCCTCTTGCAGAGTTCCTGGTTTTTTGGCTCAATATTAGTCAAATTTAATCGAAGATCAGCAGATACATTAAGTCGGTTTCAGTATTAGGCTATGTTTTTAGTTAAACGAGCGATGAAAATCCCTTCTGACAAAGATAGGTTGTTGAAAATAAAAACAAATTCCGACAAAGTATTATTTTTTAGGGTTTTGATTGAAAGAGGGAACCATAGACGTCAGTGCATCAGGGGTTTGAAACTGTGGTTCGTAACTGCAAAAGTAAGGAAACTTGCAATATGACCTTATTTTCGAAGATTTTAAAAACTTTGACATCTAGTGTCCATTTTATGTGAAAAATTTCTACTTCTTTACTTCCCACTTGCTTTATGATATTTTTTTAATTAATTATGTCTGCGGACCATCTGCACCGTGTTCGCGGACTACCAGTGGTCCGCGGACCATAGGTTGAGAAACGCTGGTCTATATTAAGAACTCATTCGCGTCATGTTTCTATTGTTTAGTGATGTCTTCTTATGTGATATTCAGTTTAAACGATTATAATATCCAGTGACATAGCGGCGATGAGTTATGGAAAACAAGCAAGTCCTACAAACCCAGCGTTTGCCTTTGCGAACGACGGAACCATGAAAAACCAAAGTCAATTTGGGCGGCCTCGAGGTTTGATTTGAACTCAGGACCTCTTCCCTGTTAGCCCGTAGGCCTACCACCTCGCTGCAATTGGTTTTAGTGTGTTCATTGCGACTGAGCTAAACTGATTGCATTTCGCAACAATAAGTACATTAGGCCTATAGTTTTCTTGTTACTAGGGGCAACAAAATGTCATTCATATTTTAATTGACATTTATGTTCTGAAATTCGCATTTAAGTTGTCCTTATTTCGTTTTTATCTTGATATCTATAAAATGTACAAAGAAATGTGTTAAACAAAAAAATGTTCATTTTAAATTTTTCTACAACTTTACTGTGATAGGTTTTCATGTATCGCCTACTGTAATGGATATAATCTAGAAAAATTGAAAATCGATACGAGTAAAGTACCCCTTAAGTCATTTTTGCAGAAATACGGATATAGCCATTTTATTAGCCACAGATAAGAGTTTCCAATTTTAAATTTTAATTAAAATCGTTAGAGCCATTTTGTCAAAAAACAAATTTTTTAAAAAAGTTTTCATGAAAAGTCCCCTTAATATTTCAGTTTTAAAACTAAATTTCTGGGCGGTTCGACAAAATTTCGAAGAAGTCCTTAATTCAAGAAATGAAGTAAATACACTGAACCGTTTACCCGCTGTGCTTGTCCACGGACAGACGGACAGACGTCATTCCAAAAATATTTTTTTCGGTTTCTAGGCTTCATGAAACATGCTCTCCCGGTGTTATCTCGACTTCGATTTTTTGTCACGATCACAATACTTTCTCTATACTACGTATATGCGAGAAAGTAAAAACGGTAGGCGCATTGTACATGAGCCATCAGATACACGTAACGGTATATAGGGGGAAAAAATAAAATAAATAAAAATATTTTATTTCGTGGATTATGAGGTTTGAGTTATGTTTTGGGGCCCGTAAATGGTACGTAACACCTTAATATATCAAAATAATACAGTCACCGCATAGCGCCGGCGCGGTGGCTCATGCTGTAGCGCGTGAGCCTGGCATGCTAGCGGTCCTGAGTTCAAATCTCGGGGCCGGCGGGTGTGTCATTCGTGGTGGAAGAAGCCGTGCCTTGGGGGTTTTTCTTGGGGTTCTCCCGTTTCCCCCTCTCATTCCACCAGCACTCTCCACTTCATCTCACCTTTCCCCCTTTTCATCCTCATCCCGTTTCCACTTCTGGTCTGCTATCGGGTCTGCTTTGGCAGTTAGCGCCCTTTGGGGCCTCTCCCGTTCTTCCCGCTGCTTCTGGTCAAGAGGTTGTTGGTGGTGTGTGTTGCGGACCTGTCGGGGCTCCGGTTGGAGGGTCCGAAGGGGGTGGCGCACTCGTGCCATGGTAAAAGGGCTTGTTGGATGTAGGGGATCTCCCTGGGGCCTGCAAGGGGATCTGCCGTCCGGGGCGGCCTATAAGCACGCAACTCATCCCATCCCGGAGGTCGGTACATTAAGCCTGCGGCTTCAGTGCTTAGGGGTCGTTCCCACCCCACCTCCCGCCTTAAGGGCGCCTATTCAATTCAAATACCGAAGAGCGCGGGTTCGTTTTGTATCATATTGGATCACTTCATGCGATGGAATATTTTACCACTGCGATGAGGGGGGCTGAGCATGGGGGTAATGGTCAAATCACGTGGTATGCTAACCAGTAGGCTACTATAATAATTCATTCGTGTGCGTCTGTTTCTATTGTTCAGAGGTATTTTCTCGACTGATATTAAGTTTAAATGATTATGATATTGTCCACCGCTGTGGCTCAGGGGATGCGTCCAATCCTCTCACGCAACGGGACAAGTTTCCTAGGTGACGTTTTTTCTGGGGTTTTTCCTCACCTTTGAGACAAATGTCGGGTAACTTTAGGCCCTTGTGGTCCCCAGATATCATCTGGCCATCATTATCATCTTCATCCCATCCTCGCCTTGTTTGGAGTGTGTGAATGGTGTGTCTCGTCCTATGTGTTCGTGTTGTCTCGGAGGTGGCCCCGGCATTGGGCTGATCACTCATCCGGGAAGGCCCTCCATGTCCTTGTCTGGTCAAAAAAGTATGTATGTGATCCAAAGATAATCCCTCTCCCGACAGGTCGCGGCCCTGTAAGGCTCGGGCGGCTTGGGTCGCTTAAATCCTACAAAGGAGAGGTGAAACTACGATAAAGAAAGAAAGAAAGACTATGATATTGGGTGAAATAGCGGCGATGAGTTATGGAAACTAGACAAATCCTACAAGTTCGGCGGATGAAGAAAGCATGTTCTGACTTATATCATACTTATTAGATCTACTTTTGTAAAATAATGTATACGACAAAAATGTACATTTTAACTTCCTCTGCAACTTGACAGTGACAGCTTTCATGTATCCAGACGTCTAGAAACATTTTTTACAGAAAAGTCAATCAATCCATTTCATTCGCCACTTGTAGATGTTTCCAAATTTACATTTTTAATAAAATCCTTAAAACCATTTTTTCAAAAATCATATGTAAAATCCCTTTAGACAAGCCTACAGGCTGAGATAAATTTCGAAGTGCTTTTGGTTTAATTTATTGTCGCTGCGCACCACTCTTCTTGATTAGCCTTGGCATGACAAACCCGCAATAATATCTGCAAAAAAGAGGAAAGAGCACTGTAACGGGGCCTAAATACGCTAACGTGGATTTAACCAAGAACCTACTGCTCTGTACTTCTGGTTTTATTAAAACTCGTAAGCTTACTAGGTACAAAAACCTCGCTTTACATAACCAATTGTTTTTTGTTTGATTAAGTCGGCCGTAAGAAATTGATGTCAGAAGAACTGAAGTATTTTCCTATAAAAAGAGAGTATTCTGTAATTATGTTTCAGCTAATTGATTGAGGAGTAGCGGCTCCGGTCAAGGAAGCCATCATTAACGGCCGTGGGTGTCGGCATGCTGACCGCATGCCCCCAATCCTGCCATCTGCCTTTGTTAGATGGCGCATATCCCTTGAAGGATGTAGCGCCACGCAGTTTAGTATAGTTTTAGTTTCATAAATACAAGCAAGAAATAAAGTTTTTTATATCACAAGATGAAAGTACTAACCTCGTAGGCTAGTCCAAATGTTCTTTGAGAACAACATTCTTCTTTCATTGAGCCATAACTTTCATATTAAACTCCTTTTTACTGATAATTATTTTATCACAGCAATATCGAAGTGTACAATGCACCATAAGAAATATAAATAAATCTGATTTCTTTTAATGAAAAGAGAGTTGTTTATTATGTTTTTATTTGATATTATATTTTATTATTTATTTTTTATTTTGCCAAGCATTATTGTTCTAAAAGTGTGTAACTATTATTTTTAATATTTCAAACTCTATTACATTGGTAATTTTATCCTTGTCGGTCCTCAGACTTTCCTTTCGGCAGGCCTTCAAGCTGAGGTATATAATTAAGTTTATTGTCTTTGAAACATTCAAATCTCGCCTTATATGAGAGCTATCGAGTTATTGATTTGTAGAGTACTCATCAAGAGCTTTTCAACGATACCACACAAGACGTTGTTTAAAAATTTCCACCCCCACCCCCACTCATACCCCCAAAACCCCCGAATAGTTGGTGTTACTGTGAACTAGATAGGCAGTACTCTAATTTATTCAAAAAAAGTTTCCCTCTATATTTCATAAGGGCTAGCCCGGCCGAGATATAAATTTTTCAAAATTTCAACCCCCCTTTGGGCCAATTTGGTCATTAACGAACTTGTCCGAACTATCTGGCCTAGAAATAACATAATAAAATTTGGTTCAAATATCTTCAAAATTACGGCCATATAATTATATACGGGCGGTGGTTTCGTACTTAGGGAGGCATGAAACGTAAAGATATGAAAGAATATTTCGAAAGTCATGACATGGTACCGATCACAATAGGTAGATTTTTTTTTGAATCTACCTAAAAAAAGTTTTCATGACAAGTTTCCAATACTTAAGTAATGGTAACGAACATACAAATAATCCTTAATTAAAAAAAAAAAAAAGTACATACAATAAACCGTTTACCCGCTACGCTTGTCCACAGAAAGACCAAAAACACAATTCTCGGTTATTAGGCATCGTGAAACATATTTTCCCGGTGTTAACTCGCTTTCGATTTTTTGTCACAATAATAATATTATTTTCTCAACCGAACGAGGTGATAGAGATGGTAACGTTTGGACTCGCAATCGGTAGTTCCCAGGTTCAAATCCCAATAGTTTCATGGCCTGCTGTATAGACACAGGTCCTCAATTCCCGATATGACCACGAAGCTCAAAGGAGTATAAATACAGCTGAATTAAATATATATAATACATGTTCTTTACATTACATTTTATGTGGGAATGTAAAAGGAACTACATAGGTGAAATTGAGGTATCGGTGATTGTTTTGTTGGAGGAAATGAGCCTGCGGGGGATGGACACCCCTTTCTATTCATCTTGCTATTGTATTGAGGGAGGTGATAACATTGGTAGATAAGCGATGCTGTAGTATTTGTTATATACTATTACTAGAATTTGTATCGTACCAATGAATTAAATGCATTATGTGGTTTTCTTTAGAGTAGTTGTGTTCGTAAAGCAACAGCGTGGGACACTGCAAATTTGTCCCTACGCCGAGAGCTTCAAGGTCAGAGACGCAGACTGTGTGGACGTGAGCTACCTTATCTCGTGCTCCATGGGGGCTTTGATTGTAAATAAACCAAACCGAACTAACGAGTAGATTATTACGTGCGTTACTTATCTGCACTTGCATAAAGGGCAAGGGTATATCACAAAATACTAATATTATACTGAACATATCGCATTGATGTAGATGTAGATGTAGATATCTCGTCCTGTAGATCCTGTGTTGAGCGGGGCTCAAGGATATAGAACACGTCAGATCAAAAAATACATGTATGTTATAACAATAATATAGGCCTACAGAAACTGTAAGCTGCCAAATTTATCCAAGCTGGAAATAGTCGTCCAAATTGTATAAGGTGTGAGTTATTAAAAATTCCTTGACAGCTGTTTTGAAAGGTTTGCTCTTTCTTTGAATACATAATAATTTAATGTTGTTTGAAAGCTTGTTATATATCTGTACTGCAGAATAATAAGCACCCTTCTGAAAGAGTTTTAACGAGTTATTTGGTCTGTGTAGATCATTCATGTTTCTGGTAGTACGTCCGTGTACACTAAAATTAGTTTGAAATTTATCAATATTATTCACTACGTAACACATAACAGAGTATATATACTCCCCTGTAAGAGTGAGGACTTTTAATTTTTCAAATAGCGGTTTACAAAATTCCCTTTTTTTCTTTCCACATATTATTCTTATTGCCCGCTTTTGTAATCTAAATATTTTCTCCCTATGGGAAGAGTTGCCCCAGAATATGATCCCGTACCTCATTACCGAGTGAAAATATGCAAAATATACCATAAGTAATGCATCCTGTTTTAATATATTATTCAAAATTCTTAAAGCAAAGCACGCTGAACTCAGTTTTGGACTTATCATGGCCATGTTGTGATTCATTGGAAGAAAAATCTGTATGCCTACCTTGATACGTCATTCCTTGCGTGTCTGCGACCTCTGCCGATTCACAAAACCAACATATTCTTGAATATTCACACTTTTGTTTATTATTCTTGTAATAGTTTAACACACACACAAAGAATAACATTCACAATATCATAATATTCACCACCCGCTTGAACGACACCACCGCCAAGACTCACTGACTCGATACTGAACTTCGATCGATAGCTTCACTGACAGAGCCGATAACTCAACTTCGATTACATTGGATCATTGGGCCAGCGTTGAAAGTAAATTGTTTTCATGATCGGCTTACATACAATACACTGTATGATAATTAATAAGGCGGTAGTTTAGTAAGAGACAATAGATAACTAGGGTACTAAAGAAGATAAGGTTAAAACACTATTTCTTTTCACATCACCTATTCAGTCAGCAGTTACAATGTTGTCAGACCTGATGCAATGTCGCTCTGCCTCACTAACAGTCAGTTTGGTTGGATCTTCGACGGCGCGAGACGTGTTTACGTGTGTGAGTTGCTCCTGTTGTGTGTGTTTAGTGAAGTGCGTGATTAATTTCAAGTAATTCTTCCTCAGTTTCATGAAAAAGGAGTCCTCTCTTCATTCCCCGATACGAGTAAGTAGGCTACATATTACACATTACACACTGGAATGTACTGTGGTCACTTGTGTAGTAATCTTGCCGTCTGAAGAAGGATGTGAAAGTAAAGTTGTATTCTCTGCATTCTTTTAAGAAGGATAATAAGATGATTCATGATACAGGGGTTATAGTAATGATGATAATATAGTGATTGATGATACAGGGATGATGACAAAGACTAAAGCATATTTGCCCAAAGCTCGATTTCAGCCATCTTGAGAAATAATTGAACCGAGTTATATATTGTGTAATATAACTAATCGAACACGTAACAATATTAATAATAATAACATGTCTTTACAATTAAGGCAACGCCAATAAACATGATACGATAGTTATTAAAACAAAGTCAGCCGTAAAAAATTCGTTAACCCGAGTAAAATGGCCTCTTTGTCAGTTATGAATAAAGGCACGAACAGCCCATAATACAAATCGTAGGCTTTGTAGACTTAAGCCGCACAGAATTTACATCATAAATCCAACAATTGGAAACCCGAAACTGCAAAATAGGCCTACAAGAAAGTTATTAATTACCAACAAACATATATTACGATATGAAAATGCATTGTCCAAAATGTAACAATTTTATTCGGGATTGCTGAAAATAGTATTTTTCGGCCTAGGATTTTTACCCTTCGATGAAGTAGGCCTATAAGACGCTTTTACCTATATCTAAATATCAAATTTGTGTATATTTGTCCATGACGTTGTCTATTACCATGCTGTTTAACGACAATAAAATTTTATTATTATTATTATTATTATCTGTCAGGTGGTTGTTTAGATATTACTGACAAGCCATACTTTAGACAGTTATACCTAAAAGGTGAAAGTGGATTTCCTACAACTACCAGGAAAGGCACATACAGTGTGTCCCACGCAAGAGTTGGCCAATCATGCGGGTTTCTGCGTCGCGCCGACTACAGCTCTAACTCCCGAGCGAGCGGGTGAAATATCTACGCTAATAAAGCCGCTATTGGCGTTATGATTCAGGTTCTCACATTTACAGTTGGAATTACAATGAAAATAACCACGTACCTCATCATAAGAGATGTTGGAAATGTCCCCCTCTTGCATCAACACAACACTGGAACCTTTTTAAGAAATTTTCTTTCACGCGCATAAATTCAGCTTCCGAGATAGAAACACCGTGCTTTTGTTGGGAGAGAACTCGTCTTTTTTAAATCCACGAATCGTATCAAAATAAAATGAGGTAACTGATATAAGAACGTGCCAGAATGCTTATTTTAAATCAGTAGGCCTATTGCCAGATAAATCACATGTGTTTTTCTTTGTGAGAACCTGAACCATTACACCATCAGCGGGCTTTATTAGCGTAGATATTTCACCCGTTTCCTTTGTAATCTACGGGAAGTTGACCTATACACTTTATTTTTCAAGTTTCTCCATAAATAATATTCACATACTGTTAGAAGAACTTAAAGACATAGGCCTATCACAAGAGAAATGAACTCTGTCTCGGAAGCTGAACTTATGCGCGTGAAAGAAAATTTCCTAAAAAAAGTGTCAGTGTTGTGTGGATGCAAGAGGAGAACATTTCCAACATTTCTTGTGATGAAGTACGTGTTTGTTTTCATTGTAATTTTAACTGTAAATGTGAGAACCTAAATCGTAACACCGATCGCGGCTTCATTAGCGTAGATATTTCACCCGATCGCTCGGGAGTTGGAGCTGTGCTCGCCGCGCCGCAGGAACCCGCGTCATTGGCCAACTCTTGCGTGGGACACACTCTATTAGAGAACAACAAATAGTGTAGAAAGATTTCATAAACAGTTAATGGTGAAACTTCCATTTTCCACGGTTCAAAGCCACATATTTGATTTTTCGTACACATACTCGTGATGTAACAGATATTGTTGTCAAGGAATTAAAGGAAATACACTAGTAAAATCATTAATAATAAAATTGCATACTTCAAAATGAATAATGTCACACAATTTACAGTAAAATCTCTGATTAAAAAAATAAAAAGGAGCAATGAAATATTCATAAAATTATTTCTCATTAGTTTTCATATATAGTATATATCTTTACTGGAAATGGAGAAAAAATAACATCCAGTTCTTGTCTAAAATTTTAAAACTCCTTGCCACCAAAACAAATGTTATTTTTTTTTAAAAAAAACTGTTGACTTTTTTAAAAAATCCTGTCAGCCATTTTGTTAGTCATACTTTGTAGACCTTACATTAAAAATCACAGACTTTTTTCTTTAAATCTGTAAAACCCATTTAGTTCTGAATATATACACAAATAAAGTAAAAATAAAAAAATAAAAAAACATGGGAAATTGACTTTAAACCTTTCCATGATATGCCTATTTAAGTGAAAAATATGTAGCCTACATCCTGCCTCTTCAGAAGTACTCAGCCTTACAACTGATGCATTTTAAAAATAACCCAACTTGAATATTACTTTTATTTACCTTAAAGATAATCTTCTCATGGAAGTTTTATTTTGTCAAAAAATAGCCTATTATTTTATTTAAATCACTGAAATATGAACATTATTTTAATTAGGGAGACTTTAAAAGTCGCTGAAACTTAGAAATTATATACATTAAGATACAAATTTTTCTTTTTTTAAATAAAAAAAAACAAACAATGCTAATTTTGATAAAAATGGTGAACATTTCATTCATTATCTCCTTAAACTACTTTTATAGGCCTATAGCGAAGCCTTGTGCGAATATAGGAAAATATTTATTACAATTAAAATAAATCTTTAACAAGGAGGGATATCCTAACGAAAACTAGAAACCTATCACTTTTAAATGAAGAAAGAGATTTTTCTAATTATTGCCTTAAACTGGTTGGCAATACAATTCAGCGTAAGGTAGCTACTGTTTATTTTGTTGTGCCGGTTTTATCCATAATATTGTTAGTTCACTGGCAGAAGCTTTGCGCCTTGGAGCTACTACTGCTGCGATGTAAGCCATATATTTCTAAAATACATATTTATAAATAAAAAAGGGACACTTACAGGCAATTTGCTGGAATATTTTGTATGCTTAATGTTTTATTTTTTGTAAACTTGCTATTCTAAGAACAAGGTTTCAAAGTGTTATTACAGTTGCATTATTTGTAATAACTGTAATAATAGTTAATCTGAGGCTTTCACTGTAATAATAATTGATAGCCATGCAAAAAGGCATCGTCAACATGAATATTATAATAATTAGGCCTATCATAAAGCAAATTCAGCCGTGAGAAATTCGTTCGCAGAGTGACGTGTTCTCTGTATCAGCCATGGATAGGCCTATATATGTTTTCAATCTATTTATAGGTAAGTTACGAAGTTTTTCTTTAAAGTAGTGTATACCCCTAATGGTCGCTTGTTCCATAAACTTTCCATTCTAAGAACAGCGTTCTAATGTACCAACTCATTCCTTGACATTCTTCACGGGAACTCGGTGGATTGCGGTCGCCGCGAAAGCTCTCTCATTCGCCGGTGACCGGAGTCTGCTACAGCCGGCTTTTCAAAATACATTATGAGAAGGTGGGCGTATGGTGTGCAGGCAGGCCCGATTTATAAATGGGCGGAATGGTTTCTTGCTCAGGGCGACAAACCTAGAAAGGGTGGCAATTTTTATGGGGGTTTTTCATAATTGAAAAATTAAAAACAGTACCTGCACTATTTGTAATTAGGGAATATTTGCCCGAATGTTGAAATTCTACCTAGAGTGTTTTTGATTTGGCCATTAACTGACTGTAGGCTGCTGTGGAATGAACTTTTTACGCTTTATTGAGAGTTACAATGTTAAGAGCTGAAAGAGATGAAACACTGGAAAATAAATTAAGTTACTTGATATTGTAGATTAATTTTCAGAGAAAATCCAAGAAAAAACATATAATATACTTTTCATCAATTGAATTTGAAAAAATTAAACTTGCAGCTATCGGATAATGTTAGGCCTATATTGAATTTCATATTCTCATTGTGAATAATACATTAAAATATGTTTTTTGTTCCAAAATATTGTTTATAATTTAGGCCTACCTGTAATACAGTTTCATTAATATAATATTAGTTATTATGTTATATTATAATTATTATAATAATATTATTTTGCGTAATATGTTTAAAATTACCAAATACATTAAATATTTTGTAAAATTTCGACGATTGGCTGTATTAAATATTATAAATTTTTGAGTTTTCATAATTTTTGTAAATGAATTTACAACTATAGCAATCAGGCATTTCTGCCAAAAGCCTATTAGGCCTACTTTTATTTTTTAAAAAGCCTTAATTTTTTTATGTTTAGCCCAGGTAGTGATTGGATTACTCGCAATATAACAAAATGCCATGGGAATACTATTCGCTGATAGTCGAACAAACCCAAACTTAACACTAGAACAATAAGTTTGGGAATAAAGTATGACGTAGAGGCCGCCTACAAACCTCTATCGAAACTTAGACGTGGAATAGAAAACTTGAATCGAGATCCTTTATATTGTAACCAAGTTTAATTTATTTATTCACAAAATTACGTAATTAAGGTATTGTCCCCTAAAATATTTTTACACAGAAAATTAGGATATCATACAATTGTATACTACGTGAAATAGATTACACAACCCAACAAGAAAGAACTTTTTCTTTGGTATCTCATATTTTACCGGATTTTGGCTATACTTATGGCCGAGTGCACCAATCTCGGTATTCAGAATACCGCGGTAAAGTCGCTTAGTTTACCCTGGTAAAGTCTATTTTCGTTGCATCGTGCTCGGTTTCGACTTTTACCGCGGTAAGATGCAAATCGGCCGTAAAGGTGCTGTAAAGTGAGAAAACCGCTGTTTTCTTTCCAAGATGGAGATCAGCGTAATGTATCATATTTATGATATCTAGGCCAAAAGCTAATTGAATATAAAGAATAATGAGAGACAGGTGGGATCTATTTGAAGAATGAACGATGGTGCATATCTTTGCCAATACTGTGCTGTAACATCGATTGAAATTACCTTCCTTTCTTACCTCAACTAAACCAGGTCCATCGAGTAGGCTAGTGGGCGTAACCACGATTAGTACGATTAGTACAGTATTTATGGTGTTTGAATTCAAACTTTCAATTCAGACGACATATATACGCAATATAATAATCCATTTTATCCTTATGAACATTTATTACTGAACAATAAGGCAAGAAATAAATGAAAATGAAAAACCTGTGGGCCTAGGCCAACTTTGCAATGAATGGCTACATTCATCACGATATAGCCTATGTACCGGTATATAGTGTATGTAGTCAATTTATCATACTTGCACACACACACGAACATAATCATGGCTATGTAGATGATTTTGCACCTAAAATTTCCACTGGTCGAACGGGAATAAAAGTGAGGCTACGTCGAACTCAGAACAGAGATTTCATGGTGTTGCTTTGCCTTAGATTTCGCAGGTGTGAGAATTATTCTTTAAAACATAAATGTTATTTTATTGAAATGTACAGACAGGTGGGATCTATTTGAAGAATGAACGATGGTACATATATTTGCAAATGTTGTATGTAACCTCGATTGAAATGACCTCATCCAAACCAGGTCCATCCAGTAGGCGTAATCAACTGATTTTCACGATCGTTACAGTATCTATGGTGTTTGAATTCAAAGTCAGACATATATACCCAATATAATATTCCATTTTATCCTCACGAACATTTATTATTGAACAATAAGGCAAAAAATAAATGAAATTTGGCCTATAGACGAGCCACCGTGACTGGAAGACGTGCAGAGACCGAGCGAACCTAGCGGCCATGGAAGAAACCAACACAAATCAACACAAACCAATACAACATTTCTCCATGGGATTTGCTTCATAGCAGAGTAACCGCGATATTTCCAAGCATTAGCAAACCGCGATATTTGAGCAATGGTGCACAGAGAATTTGAAAATACCCCGCTATTACGTTTACCGCGGTAACGAAACGGCTGAGAAAACCGGAGAATGGTGCACTCGGGCATTAGTGTGCTTGTTCTAAATACGTAAAGAGTTTCTCTCTACCAGCTCTACATTTACATAGATTCTATTCGTGAACTCTTTAGTCTAGCGAAACAAAATCTTGCTTGATAATATAGCTACTGAAGGTTCTTGACCATACTTTGGAAACGTAGGACGAAAACTGTACGAAGTACTGGATTTTTTTTGGCCCTCAAATTGACAACGACCGTACAATATGTGTTACTATCAATTTTTTGACAGAGCCCATGTTATATTGTTAGTGTAATGTTAATGTAATGTTAGTGTGTTACTTTTTTCTTCACGTGATTTAGAAGCTACAAATATGCACTGTTTTTCATTTATATCAAACGTAAAATGGTATAATATGCATAATGGTAATACCATATCTCAAAAACTAAAGCTGGCAGGGCAAAACTAATGACACATTTGGCATCAGCGACCCCAATATACCCAAGAATAAGTATAAATTCTAAGGCACCAAAATAGCTGTTGGTCTGTGTTATCAATATATTAAAAAGTTCAAAGAGTAAAAGGTACACATAAAACAATCAAGAATAATCTGAAATTATATACAAAATTGATCGTGTAAGGCAGAGAAGGAAATTAGGATATTGTTTCTCAGTATCAGAGATAAGCAATGCATTTTGGATCCGCAGAAACATGAAGCGAAAAGAAAACAGGATGCCCCCGGGTTTTCCACTCTTCCTTACATTTCTCCCCGTGCCATATCGTTCATCCTCGTCTTGTTTTATTATCTTATCGGAGCTTCAGTAATCAGCTTCTATGCAGTATACGTTCCCTCGCTTTTTATTGTTTTTCTCTTTCATCTCGCTGTGTCTGGGCCCAAGGCCCTGAAGCTATGTTACTACTTCTCCAATAAGCACTATACTTGCCCTGTTCTGAGAGCTCGTATCTTATTGCGCGTTAGAACTACACACTGGGGACAATACTCACGTTGTGTATGCGATTGAATTAAGCTGGTTCGAAGGGGCATTACTAGTAGCTTTGTGAGTAATCTTGAAACGGATTGGAAATATAAACATTCCCACCAAGACGTCGGTTTCAATGACTTCAAGGAACTCTCATGGCAAACTAAAAAAAATAAACAACGCGTTTGGTTGTAATTGTGTAACAAACAGACGAAATGCCGAAGGATGGAATTAAAAGATGACTTTGTTTCTTTCGGACAATAAATATAGCGTTTTGTGAATACGTTCAGTCCACCGCAGTGGCGTAGAGGAGCGTTCCCTCCTCTCAAGCAGCGGTTCAAATCCTGGTTGTAGGTGGGTTTTTTCTGGGGGTTTTCCTCACCTGTGAGACAAATGTCGGGTAACTTTAGGCCCTTGTGGTCCCCAGATATCATCTGGTCGTCATTATCATCTTCATCCCATCCTCACCTTGTTGGGAGTGAGTGAGTGTGTGTGTGAATGGTGTGTCTCGTCCTATGTGTTTGTGTTGTCTCGGAGGTGGCTCCGGCTTTGAGCTGATCACTCAACCGGTCCTTGTCCTTGTCTGGTCAAAAAAGTATGTATGTTATCCATAGACATTCACTCTCCCGACAGGTCGCGGCCCTATAAGGCCCGGGCGGCTTGGGTCGCTTAATTCCTAAAAGGGAGAGGCAAATCTAAGAAAAAGAAGGAAAGAAAGTGAATACGTTCATGGTACGTTAGATAATTAGTTGGTACGGTTCTGCAGTATGGCAACAACGCAAGGGTGGCAATGATCTCCGACACATGTATAAACAAAGCTTAAGGCTTTACGACGGTAAAGATAATAACGTAACCTGTTTTATTAAGAGTATTTCACCCATGTCTTCTCTACCTGTTCTATACCTTGAGGAAGTATCGTTTTTTTTTCGACCTTGAAATTCCATATCGAGTTTTCTGTGTACATACATGTTTTGAGGTCTTCTGAATGTAAAAATACGATTTCCAGAAAGATGTCAGTTTGTGTGGTATGTCTGTCAGTCGGTCCACTACCAGCAGAATAGCTCGAGAATGAGAAAAGTATCCGAACGAGATTTTATATTTTGATGAGAGAGAAGACTGGCTAAAAGATTCTCTTACTCTTATACAACCACTTTTCGTATTATTTTTTCTATATTGTTTCTTATTCGAAAACGTCTGTAACGACTTTCAGTATTTGACAAAACAAATTACTTATGCTAGGTAGCCTACAACAAATTTTATTAAAAACATAATTTCGCAGATATGCTGTCATCACTCAGTATGCGTGTGTGTTTGCATAAAGTTACACTCCCTGAAATACGACGTATTATTCTAGATCAGGGTTTATAGCGAGAAAGTTGTAATGCCTATATTGACTTATGTGAATTCGTAACATCACAATTTTCTCTTTTCAGCAGCGGTTGTCTATTTTCTATGTTTTCTCTTACATTTAATCCAATCTCTCGTCCAATTTGCTGCGTAGGCTATAACTTGTAAGTAGTTTTTTTTGGCAAACGCCAAAGAAAAATGGACACTTAGTTAAGTTATTAAATGGACACTTAAACAGTTTCCAATCACACATGGAAAGATTTAAAACAGATACGTAAACAAATTATATAAAACATTTCTAGTCAACATTATTTATGTTGTAAAAGATCCCTAAACTAAGTCAATACATAACACTTGCAGAGGTGACCTAGCACCATTGCATCTATCAATCTGCAAATGGGATGCATATGAAACGTTTTGGGGAAATCTTTAGTGCATCTCCGATGTGTTATTCTGTTTGAGTTATATTTCCATTAATGGAATTCATGACTTTGCAACTCTTGAAATGAATAGTTCTCATTTGTTTCAAAGCCTAAAAAGTGTAGAGGACTGAATGAAGGACAAAAAGTATGCGACAACCGCAGCGTTAAGATTAAAGTGAAATTCGCTGTCCTGCGGTAACAATTTATATTATACAATAGATTGAAAATAGTTGCTATTTATGTATCAACTGCGCAAAATAATGCTTTAGGTGCATGCAACTTTTTTTTATAGTAAAAGCTCTCTTTATAGTCAGCCATTACTTAACGTTATATTCATACAGCCTCCTGAATCGCAGAACAACAATGAACCGTACAAATAGGAAATGCGGTATAAATGCATAATAAATGAGTCGCTTGTTTATAAACAATAATGCAAACAAGCTAGTATTTATGAATAACTTGTAAAAATATGAGGGATAATACCGAGGAAATTTCAATCCTAGCCAGAAACATTGAATTGGAGCTGCTGCCAGTTAAATCTCGGCAGCAGTAGTCTACGAGAAGGAATATAATATTATTGCTTTTAAATGCTGATGTATTCACGATAAGCATCACAGGATAAATAAGAATAATAAGTGATGTGAGCAATATTATTTTATTTTTATAAGAATTATAAAAGTACAAAAATACTGACAATTACGTTTTTAGACCTTCTTCCCTCCATCACTATAAAAAGGGGGCGTGGCGACTTCATGATATTGGAAGAGGGGCGCCAGGTAAGAAATGTTGGGAACCACTCATGTAATGTAATTGCCCGCAAGTAGTCTACGTTTTCTTTTTGGCAATAGTAATACGATAATATGCAATCTTGTAAAGCTGTTAGTAGCCTGGAATTGGAATATAAACATCTGAAGTAGGATAATTTTTTTCGAACACACTTTTATTATTCTCTTTTGAAGAAGATATATATATATATATATATATATATATATATATATATATATATCGCATAAGGTCAATCTGCTAACTAATATTGTTCTGCTAACTGAAGATGAGGAAGACCTAAGTGAATTATTGAATGGTATGAATGGACTGTTAGAAAATAATTTTGGAGTGAAAATTAATAAAAACAAAACAAAAGTGATGAGATGCAGCAAGAATGCCATAAGCAACATGAAGAACATTAAACTCGGAAATGACAAAATACAGGAGGTGAATGAATTCTGCTACTTGGGGAGCAAAATTACTAAAGATGGACGAAGCAAAGAAGATGTGAAAAGCAGGATATTACAAGCAAAAAGGGCTTTCTTTAACAAGAAAAGTCTATTGGTGTCAAATATTGACCTAAAAGAAAAAAAATTCTAAAGTTATATGTTTGGAGCATAACACTCTATGGCAGTGAGACGTGGACTTTAGGAAAAAAGTGAAAGGCATAAAATAGAAGCTTTTGAGATGTAGTGCTATAGACGAATGTTGAAAATCAGGTGGACTGACAGAATATCTAACGAAGAGGTCTTAGAAAGAATAGAGGAGCAAAGAAGTCTATGGACGACACTCATTAGAAGAAGGGCCAGACTAGTGGGGCACATTATGAGGCATCCAGGCTTGGTCAACACTATGTTAGAAGGAACAATAGAGGGGAAAAATTGCAAGGGAAGACCGCGATTAGAATATGCAAAACAAATTATTGGCGATTTTGGATGTAAAAAATATGTAGACATGAAGAGACTGGCTCAAGATAGGAAGAACTGGAGAATTGCATCAATCCAGTTGTAAAACTGATGACTACAGAGAGAGAAGGTCAATCCACATCAAATTAACCAATTTAATTTTAAAAGGTTGCTGATATAATTTATTTATGCTTTCTTTACCTATGTTTGTAATATACTGAGAGAGTTGAAAACAGGTTTTCATTACTATCTTACATCTTCAGTTTTTTGTGAGCTATTTTGTATTGGCGTGTCTGCCTATTTTGCATTAAACTCTGGTTTTTAAAGATATTTGGTTCCAACGAAAACCATGTTAAAGAGCATAAAATGTACAATATTTTCTATTCAGTATGTACAGACTTACATAATTGTAAATAAACGAAAAGATATGTAAATATTAACGTTTTAAAAATAAATAGCTTCTCTTTTAAAATTAAAAATATTTAACATAAAACTAAGGCTCACCTTTAATTTGTTATGAATATGGAGATTATAGTATACTACTTTGCTAAAAAGTTTAAGACCTGAGCATTAGATCCTTTTCTTTTTAATGGGTCTTCAAAATATTGCGATTTTTCTAAAATCAGGTATTTCCATTGTGAAATATCTGAGGAAGGACACACTTTAAAAACCCAAAATTTTCAAAAAGGATTATTTTGTTGTGTGTAATTAGTGGTTAAAATTTAATCACTGATTCTTTATAAGTTTTTAGCTAGAAATGTTTAAATGTTGCTAAAATTCCTTGAAGTGCTATTAAGTGCAGATATGACATTGCTTGTAGTACCATAGCCTAAACGGAATTGCGAAGGATCTCTTGAAAAGACAGAATCCCGTTAGGAAACCGTTTAGCTTAGATGTACCATGTATTTATTTTTATCCTTTCCACAACAAGAAGTCGTTTGCCCTCGACGTGCCTAGTCAGCTAATCGTCCGGCTGTTTTCATTGCAGAAATTTATGAGCAGAACTTTTCTTTTACATGGAAGGGTAAACTTCGAACCAGGCGGATTAGGGTTTTCATGTTAGGTGCTCCTTTCCTAAAAGAATCAGTTTGCAAAGCCAAAATATACTTGTCATAATAGGGTCTCGGGAATTAAAATGCATATTTCTACAAAATTTCCCTCGTCTGTATCGTAGAGCATTTTCCAACCTAAAACTGGGGTCGATTCAAATAATATCTCAATAGTAGAATAACATTAAAGTAATTATTAACAATTGCATCCTTTCAAAATAATTTTTGTACATAATGAGAAGTCACGGACCAATACAAATGACAGTAATGATATCAGAACAGAAGTAGTTTTATCACTATGTCACAGGTAGCAGGATCATTTTGAAATTTGAGCATAGACTGACATTTGAGTGCTCAGGAATTCCAGTGGTACAATCCCTCTTATAATCCCGTTCTTGATTATTAATAATAATAATAACAATAATACAGTAATAATAATAATAACAGGTAAACATTAATGTTACTCAACAGAACACCCTGTATAACTTAGTCATTCCTCCACACAGGTGAGAGTTTTATTAACATGCGATGATGTATATGTTAAGTAAATTTCACGTGCATCATCTCTTTATTTTTACCTCCAAGAAACAAAAGAGTTTCCTTTGTTGTGTTTCAATGAGGGACCATTTCTTTCATAAAACACGAGGAACACGGAAAGCACCATTGATTCACAACGCAATGTAAACAGGAAGCAGAGGGCATTGTGTGGAGACTACCGTCTCTATTCAATATGTAGCATTTACGTGTATACAATGCAATCTCATGACGTATAAAAACAAAAAAGTCAGTTGGAAACAGAATGAGAAAAAGCAATAAGGAGATGCATCAGGACCAGGAAAATAAAGAGATCGGACTGGGGAGAATAAGGAACAGGATGCTGGGGTCACTTGTATCTCCTTCGGGAGTAATTCAATCTGCATGTAAATCATGGCAGGTAAACTGTATTCAAGCCAGGAAATAGCACGTGACTCGCCTCCCGGCTTCAAGCTTTCATTTTACTTCAATTCGCAACCGTTGAAGTCGCTTGAAATGAAATTGCTTTCGTGGTTTTACTAAAATACGGTAAATAATGGTCTGACCTCTCTTTGCATATCATGTAGAGTATAAATATGAATCGGAATATATGGAACTAAACACATGAGTAGCATTCTAAACAACTTCTTCGTAGGAAATGAATATTATATAAGTACAGGGAGTTCATAACTCAAAGTCATCGTATAATGTCTAGTGACTTATGCTTTGTAACATTGCGTTACGTTTCCATAGTAAAACCCTATTACTAAGCAAAATAAATGCAAATGAAGTGTTGCGTGTTCATTGAGCGAAGTATTAAATAAATGTGCCCATATTATGGTTGACGAAACTGCCCTGATAATTATAAATCATTTGAGACTCCCGGCAAATATTATTAAGAATATCTTCTCCGCTTTCCAGTGGGGCCAGAGATATTTCATCAAAGCTTTCGGTAACATGCTCCGTTGCCACCATCAGGGGACTATTCTAAATTTGGTTTATAATTTATTTTCTCCTCGCTTAAATTACGCTATGTACCCGTACGATCAACCCTGAAATTCAGCATCTTTTTTTCAGCATTAATGCACGTTATGATTCACATTAAATAAAAATAGAATTTGCAGGAAGATGTACAAGTGTCTGTGATGTCTTCAGTTCAGCCTATGTGTGAATCTTGATTCTCCAGCGTGCTTATCACTCTTGTATCGCAATATGCTATTTATGTTGGTAATGTTAGGATAGAAGTGGAAGGCAGTTCAATTACGTCTAGATAATTTATTTAAACTCGATATTCAAGTCATTTCCTATTCCCTGTGAACCATTCTTCCCAGTAAAATACCCATTGCCATTAAACCACTCTGTTGGAGTACACTTCTGTGGATTACACTTTAAATGTGTACTTTAAAAAAAGTCGATATTCATTTACAACAATAAATAGAATCACTTTGTGTGTTACATTCTCCATTGCAAATTGATTTTACGTAAGGGCATTAAAAATCCAAAGGTCAGTAAAGCGAATGCTTTTAAAATTCATCATGTATTGTTTGCATTTTCTGTACTTCTTTTTATCTTATCTCTAATTTTCCTCAAACATATCCGAGTGTTCTGATCAGTTCTCTGTTTCCGCTCTTACAGATTTTTAATCTCCCACATACGTTTAAGCCGGGTCATTCTCAAGAAAATTGCCGTTTTGGTATCTCAGGCTTCAAAACAGATAATTCTAGTTGAGATATCAAGCAATTTGTACTTTAGATTTCGCCCCAAACCCATGCGAGTTTTTGCGTCACCCTAAATAATTTCTATGTATAAATCGTGGAACGTAACGTTCATGTTTATGCCAAAAAATGTGGGAAAAAGTGAGGAGTGTGACTGTCACAACCCTTATTAGAACAATAAAAAGAAAGTTACAATGCAACGATTATCTGAATGTATTGAACTTTACAGTTATCCCTCCTTATGAAATTAAATAATACATCTTTAAGGTTCGTTATATATAAAAAAAATCCTGGAAACATTTTTCTGTTTCCATCTTTCGTACTTCAGCTGTTAGGATTTAACTGTTCACATGGGCCATGAACCATACAACGTACTTTGTGTATAAGGGCCGTATTACATTTTATAAATGTTTTTTCTTCATGAAAGTATGAGTTTAAAAATTATTTTTAACAACTGTATTTATGTCATTATTATGAATCTGACTGTGTTTCCGGTGCACTGCATACATGAAAATATGACGTTCATTGAAATTATATTAACATCGTTAAGAAAAATATTTATTAAAACACAACAGCATTATTATTTATAATCAGAATCAGAGTAAAAATATTTCGATGAAAGCCTTACTTTCCGCTTCAGAAAATGGATAACGAAGACGAGAACAGATGAGTGACGCCACGCTATCACGTGACATGAGAAAAGGTAATTTTACTCGCCTAGCCGAGATATCCTATCTTCCCTCATGCAATAGCGCACTACGCTTTATAACAGAGCATGATTGCTATCTCGTAAGAAACTGTAACACCGTGTTTAAACTTAAGAAACGCTTTAAGTAGATTCTGCAATATGATTTCATTAAAAACACGTGGAATTAAATCTGTGGCTTAGTTCTAAAAGGGCCAATGTCAATTTCTTGCAAAAATGAGATCTATGCATTATTGAGCTCGGCTAGTCTTTCTCTCTCGTTTAATAAATGTGCCAATATATGTTGCTATTAATAGACATAATACCGAAACCTTAGAGGCCAATGTCGAAAGTTCTCAGCAAAAAAATGTTACTTCTACAAATACTTATCAAAAAAGCAAGTTATATGACAGTGGCCCTTTTAGACCCAAGACACAGAAATATGCTGCAAGTTCCAATAGTGAGAGAAAATGTTAGAATTAAACATGATGTAACAATGGATACTTTGTAATATAACTAGGCGTCCGGATTTTGTTGAAATAAGAAATGTATCTTGCTAGAATCTATATGAGGACAAAGAAGAGGATAAAATAACATAAAAAAAACACCAATCGTTCGTTACAAATGTGGTTATTCCTCTAATTACAGCACGTAACCGCACATATGACACTTACAGTTCTCCAAAGTATTGTCCAATGTTGAAAGCGTCAAATACCCTTAATTTCACCATGACAGAATATCAATGGTTCCTTCACTTTTGTAAATCGAAATCAGATTTTTAACACAGAAACACATCTGTGAGGATCGACAGACATTTGTTATTTTCTCGCCTCCTCTCTCCTGATACAGATTCACCAAAATCCATACACTAAACTTTAGCATATATTGTGATCATATAGTTGTGTATTTTCACACTTCTTGCCTGACCTGCATTATCGTGGAAATTAATAGTTGTCAAGAAGACTTTCGCATTTTGAGAGGTATAGGTGTACTTGTGACATAACAAGGTATTATACATTAAAACATGTTCTAGTGTAACATTCAACACACCTCCCTGCCGGTCTACAGCTATCCCAGGTTTATCTCATCCGATATCAACATAACGTTCACGGGAAAAGGTAATATGCGCCACTTCTATCTTTTCCCCAACCTACACGATGTGAACTGCGACACCGACATATGTAAACTGCGCCACTGGCGTCACCTTCATAATAAAGCACTAACATTTTCCTTCCCACTTCTCCATCTGCGACCACTAAAATATAATGTACACAATGACTCTGAGACTGTAAACCAGACATGGGCAAACCCCTATCCATTGACACGCAACCCGCAAATATTTGTCGACATACACATAGTTAAAAAAGAAAGGATAGATGGAGACACAAGCAGACAATAAGTGCAGTGGCGGTTGCTCATTCTTAGGGAAACACTAATTTCACTTTAAAATGTACACAACAAGAAAAAAATAATACAAACGATCTTGTAATTTTAATTATTCTTTTACGTGTGCAATTATTTCATTATACAAAGGCTTAGAATGTGCCATAACGCCTTTCCAATCGGAACTGTGTCGCGACCCGTCAATGCATGCAGAGAGAGTATGACTCATGCATGGGAATAATCCACCACGTAAACCGAATGTCCGCAATGCCATCTTATGTGTTATGCGGGAAAGTCAAGAACCACAAGTGGTTCGCGAACCAGTAAATGCCCATGTATGCTGTAAACCACAAATGAATGACTCGTTAGTGAGATTGTGTTTTGATGTGCTTCGCTAGAGAAAAGTTGTTACCAACCTAAGATAGAGCAGATAAAGCACTCGTTACCAACATACATAGAACGGTACCAACCTACAGACAAGTACCGTACGTTCCCATCACCTCATGTGCAAAAATTTGTTACTGAATAGAAACGAACATTCACATATTAGGTCTAACTTTTGTTTGCCTATAACTACTGCCGCAACCTACATATCTCCGTGGCGCAGATTACATATCTGAGTGCTGCAGTTTACATATCTCATTTTTATTCTATTTCAAATTAGGTGTCAACCGTGTCGCAGATTACATACACCCAACATTCACATGCTCCCCTCGTTCCAGACACAATAATACTCGGCTAAATATTATGGGTCATTCTGTAAAAAATTGCCGTTTTGGTGTCACGGGCCTCTAAAAGACACTTCTAGTTGAGATATAAAGCAATTTGTTCTTTAGATTTCGCCCCACACCCATGCGAGTTTCCCCGCCCCCCTAAATAATTTCTATGTATACATCGTGGAACGTAATGTTCATTTTTATGTCAAAAACCGTAGTAAAAGTAAGGAGTGTAACTGTCACAACCCATATTATGCATCTAACATTTTGATTTCTTTATATGAAAGGGCCCAAAATGAATCTTCATTCGCGAATAAATGTTAGCTTAACATTTAAATGAAACTGTCTAGAGGATGTTTCAGAATTTAAAAAATGAATCCAAGCGAGGAAGTTCATTTGAAACTTTGTCACATTAAACCGTGATAAGGAGTGTTACCCGGTCTAGTGCTCCCCAAAGAAGATTTATGGGGCGGGGAGGAGGGTGATGTAGAGGGGATGAAGTATTGCGTCATCTTTTCCCCCTTTAGACCAGACATCGAGGAGGGAGGACAAGAAGAAAAATGAAAATAAGATCGAGGAAAATTGTTTTGGGTAACACTCCTTAAGTCAGTGGATGTGTCACGTCTTTTGTAAACTTTTAAAATTCGTTTCCAGCATTTCATGTCAAAGGTATTGCTACCTGCTCAGTCCATTTATATTTTTAAAAAAACCTGAGAATAAGTTGAAATAGGACATGGACAATGGTAAAACTCATTAAAAATTCAATACGAGAAAACTCATGATTCCTGTGCCGTTTCGTAAACTACAATAGTGGTATGATGCCACAGAAAACCAGTCGTTCAGAAAAACCAAAGTTGAATGTTCAATCTGGGGATCTTGTCGAGGAGGCAAAACGGCAATTTGTTTGAGAATGACCCTTATAACATTCTGATGCAGTACTTCACACTAAAAGCCCTGTGGTTGTAGGAGTCCTTCAAGTATGCTGCAATCAGGGTTGTGGTCCACCTCCACAATATTGTACTTACTGCGAGTGTTGTCCTCTTCAGCCTGGTGGAACCTCGGGTTGCTCAGTCGGGCAGCTACAATTTACTCTATCATTTCTCGAGGGCATAAACAGGGTGTGGAGGTTCTATAGTTAATGTTTTTCAATAATTAAATATTTATCAAACACTGTTAGTTTATTGAGTATTCCAATCAAAGTTCAAATGTATAAATGTTACTTCGTAAAATTATTAATTTTATTGGTGGGATATTGAAGGGAGTCTAATAATGGCCTTCGCACTCGTACGTAAATACTTCCTGGTAGCGACACGCGGTATCCACGTAATCTTGTAATGATGATGACGTCAATGTCACAACAGTACTTACTTGGCACACTCACTGAATTTATTTTAGTAAGTAGCTATAATAAGCTCTTACTGCAAGAATAAATGTAGAATAGATTTTACACTTCGGTAAATTAGTGAAGTTAATTTTATGTATACTGTCGGATTGACCTCAATGTCAATACGACTTATGTGTATTTTCGAGGAGAAATGCAGGAATATGACCTGCCTCCTCGAGTCCTTCGTACACAAGTGTAGTTTCGTAAAAGCCATGATCTTAGCCTCCTCTCAATTTCCCCTCTTTACCATAGTTACACAAAACCAATCATATGCACTGTTATAGCTAAATTCAGTTTTTTCTATCCTAAACTTAAATTCTATTGGTTGTTTCGATTAGCGTGGTTTTTAGCTTGGAAGTGATGCGTTTCTGTTTCTAGCCTAAAGCGATTGTCCGAATCCCAGTGTAATTCCTGGATCCGCCATACAACTTATATTCCCCAGCTTATTTTCCAGTGAAGTGCCTATTCATCTTATAAGCTCTCCTTTCTGCTACGTTTTGACTGTATAGCAGTGCAAAGTTCTAACAAAGAGTGGCACCTACCCCCTACTGAGTTGCCTTACATTTCACTTCAGCTTCATTGTGTATTTCTGAGTATTCTGTCTGCTAACTTCTATTGAGTTTATTCTTTAATATAAAATAATTAATATCAGCTAAAGTATTGATGATATTAATTTCATATTTATGTAATATTATTTGTTAATTTTTCCTGCTTTTTATCATGTAATTTTTAATAATATTGCTTTGTTAGTTCAAAAGTTATTATCTGCCGTATTTAATTACTATCAATCTATTTCTCATCATTTTATATCAATTGAGATTAATGGAGATGACTCCATTTTATACCATATGCCCAATCTTTTTCTCTGGAATAAGTGAGGATTTGAAAAATTGTCATTTTTCTAGAGAAACAGATTAATGCTCCTTACAGTACTATGACCTCTAGCTTGTCCTTTTAAATCCTTCCTAACATCAGAGTAGTGGCCTTGACCGACTCTCTCTATCTCCGTCCTTTCTTCACTGGATACCTTGTGTGAATGAACCTCACTGTGTTACGGTTATGTTAAGTTCTAATAATAACATTCCATGCAAGCATACTTTGCACATCGGACTGTATTACCTAACCATCAAATATAAACAAAATAATATTACCCTCTTACTAACTAGATATAGCTCTGCGGATTTGTTTGCATTGAGTCCTTTTTTAAAACTAGATAACACACATTTTAACTTGATACCCTTGATAAAAATAATAAATCACAGCGGCTATGGGTTTCTGCTAGTGTCCTTCTTAAAATTAGATAACACGACAGATTTTCTCACACGGAATTATAATATCAATGCCACTCTTGTCACATTCATACTATATTCAAATCCTTATACAACTTTTTCTTGCACTTAGCACGGAAAGCAATATGTCATTTCTACCCACAATGTTTTTGCCTGTTTACCTATTTCTCATTATAAGTTCTGATAAAAGACAAGTTCTAAGTACCATACTTAACTTTTCTAAGTGTGTTAAAATCTGCTATGTGAATTAATTAATTATTATCTAAGAATATATTTTGTGTGGAAACCAGTTCCCTCCGGAAACATTATCAGATCGACTCATATAAACAGCTTTAATATCTAGAAATTTCGGCTAATCTTCTCCCAACTCGGTTCATATATTTTTCCATGCTTATGTATCTTATCATGCTCATGAATTTTATGAGTACTCTATTTACCTCTTCTCGTATTGACAGCAGCATAGGCCTATTCTTACGTTTCACAACTGGTGGGTTATCCATGGTGATCTTATGGTCATCAACGGTACATAATCCCGTGGTCTCGTCAAACACATCTTTATTCCTTAACAACACCTCAAATAATTGATCTTTCTGATTTTCATTGATAGTTGTGATACTGTTTACCTTCTGTTTTAATATCTCTAGAATTTCATCTTTTTGAACACAATTTTCGTTCCCTAGTTCCTCATAATTACTTCGATTATTTAAGTCAGCTCTAATCATGTTTATTTTGCAATCCCCTCCAATATCATACACTTCTTCAATAAAAGTGTCATTAAACTCATTAATCTCCTCGCTATAGAAACGCGTATTTTCCGCTGAGTCTATAAAATTATTTGCCGGGCTTTTCTCGCCTACGACATCAATAGTAGCATGATTTGATACGATAGTATCATCATAAAAACCTGTATCTGTACTCAGATTTTCAATAATAAAAACCTCATTTTGAATTGCCTTTTCACTTTCAGAGCATTCTGCGTAATCGTTATGATCATTCGTTAACAATGGAACTTCAATTATGTTTCCTAGATTATTTATTTTTAAGGAGTTTTCCCCAAAATCTAATATTCCTTCATATTCAATTAAACTATCACAACCGAGAATAAATGGGTGAGTTAAATTTTTTGATAACTAACGTGTAAATGTCAGCGGACCAATCTCCAATCTCCAGTTTTACCATAATTTGTTTATCAATCTTATATCGAGTTCGGCTTACAGCGGTCGTGCAGTATAATAGCGGGACATTTAGTTCTTGGAATTTTACATTGTTTATTTTTAATTCCTCGTAACATTTATAACTGCATGTACTCAACATTGCCCCACTGTCAACCATTACTTGAACTTTTAATTTTCCTATTTTAGCTTCAATTTGTGGCGGATTCAGAATTTTACTTTTTTCTGTTTTGATTTCTTGTGAATTTACTTTTTTCATTGAGCCTCCCATCGGTGAACTGGTTCCCCACAACAGACATACTACGACTCTCTAGTACGTCTCGCTGGAGTTTAAATCTCCCTGATTTATTTCAGTTTGATTTGACTGTCTTGTATTGTTATTGTGATATTCACTTGCTTCCGGGTTAAGCGAAGTATTTCTGTCACGCATATCGCCTTGTACCGTATTCCCGTTAGAATTGTAACCGATATAGCGGCCTTCTCTCACTTCCCCTCGTTGCTGATTGTTATCTGAATTCCTCCGATCTGGTTCTGAGAATGCTATGTGATTTACCCTCGTATTCTGTGGTGGGTTTCTTCCCCTGTTATAATCATTTCGCTGAGTTTGACCCATATTATTGTTTTGGTTTCTGTAACCACTTTCTTGATTAGGCCTATCTTGTCTATTACCTTGAAATTGATAATTCTGATTACTGCCATTCCTACCATTATATCCTCTCTGCGTTTGATTATTCAGATTCCCAGGGTTAGGCCTACCAGTATAATTATTCTGGGCCCCACTATTGCTCGCCTGGCTACCTCTATTTTCGCCTGTGTTGCCACTCCCATTTCTACTGTCAAACCTGTTATTTACATCACGAGTTCTCTCGTGGCTATGTACCTCTTCAAACTCAGTTAATAATGTTAGTGCTTCGGCGCAAGTTTTAGGCCTAGCGACAACTAAATTATTATATATCTCGGGCTTATAGTGTTTTAAGGCTAATTGAAGCACATCTTTTTCAGCTAATTGTAAGTCTAATGACCTGGCAACTTTCATTATTCTGACGAAATATTCAGACATTGTCATATTCGAACTTTCATTATATTTACCTGAATACAACTCAGCTCGGGCCTTACTCTGGCGACTGGCGCTCCAGTATCGTTCCATAAATAACCTTTTAAATTCAGGATATCCTATCCCCCTTTGCGACACGAAGTTACACCAATCTCTGCACTTTCCGACCAAACTTTTCTGAACAATCAGCATTTTATAATCGTCCGGTACCGCTTTTATTTTAAAGTAGGTATCCATTTCGCTTATAAAATGATGTGGGTTAGATGAGTTGTCATCATTGTACCGAGGTGCTGTCCAATCATGCCCCAAAATTTGTGACAAGTGGATAGGATTCCTGATACCTAGTTGCATGACATTGTGGGACCCTAATTCGATATTGCTTCCCGTATCATCTGACTCAGTGTTGACGCTAGGAGGACCTTGTGGTTCACATGGCAATTCATTTGCTGCTAATACTGCAGTATTATTTACATTAAATGTTGCAAGGCTGTTCCTCCTGACGTCACTACTGCTACGTACACTTTGAGGTTCATTCTCACTGCTATTAATTTTGGCATTCAATGTGTTTACCTGTTTTTCTATATTTATAACCTTCTCAGATAAAGACCCTTCTACCTGTTTTACTTTGTCTAAGACCTCAATCTTTAAGTTTTCAGTTGCTGTTTTATTTGTCTCCTGTTTCTGCTCTAGTTCTTTAACCCTACTATGAAATTTAGTATTAATCTCATCTAAGTCTGAAGAAAATGCATGGACTAACTTACTTTCCAATTCTTTATTTTGTTCAGCTAATTTTACTTCAACTTTCTTCTGATTTTCAGCAATTTTGTTGTGAATTTCTTTCTTAGAATTTTCTAAGTCCACTACTACACTTTTGATTTTTCCTTCTAACCTATCATTTATTTCTTTGACTTCATCGCTAATTGTATCTAATCTCTCTACGACTTTTTTGTTATCCTGAGAAATCTGTTTATTTTCCTCCCTAATCTGCTTAACCTCTCCCCCTATTTGCTTAAATGATTTCTTATTTTCCTCATTACTCTGCTTAACCTCTTCCCCTAATTTCTGATTACCCTCATTAATCTGCTTAAATGATTTCTTATTTTCCTCTAGCATGAATGCCATCATTTGTTGCATCATTGATAATTGATCTCCCCCTACATTTTTATTTTCTTTTTCTACTGGACCTACCTCTTTCTGATTCTCTGAACTTTCTACAGTAACTTGAACAGAAGGTTCCTCTGACTGATTTTCAAATTCCTGACTGTTATTTTCTTCAATCACCCTTACTTCATTATCATTGTTTACCTCCATATTTACGTTATTTTCAAAATTTTCCAATTCCCCTTGACTTAATAAATCTTGTCCTAACTGACTTTCACTTGATTCCATTTCACTGTTTACAATTTTTCCACTCCGTAATTTATACATTCCTTACCCTTTTGTATTTTCTTACAGCATTTCTGTTTACCCCCAAAATTTTTCATGCACAATACCCTCTTATTGTTTAACAAACAAGTCATAAATTTCATGCACAATACAAGATACCCTTTTAACACTTTCATATAAAATCTTTTGACTTATCCGTTTTGGTTCCGGTTGTCATCCTTCCTTCTGGTTCGATCGTGTTGCCTTCTTTTTCCTTCTTCTTTTCTTCCTTCTTCTGTTCTTCTTTCTTCTTTTCTTCTTCCTCGCGTTGCCCGGCTCCTAATCTTGATTCCCGTCGTTCTCCTTCTCACGCTCGGTGCCCAGCTCCTAATAGTGCTGGTCGTCGTCCCTTGGCTTCACTCCTTTTTTCGAAGACCCACGTTGTATGTTAGTCTATAGATATAATACTCGTGACCCACGTAATGGTTAGTCCATAGATATATAATTATCTATGTGTTTTTAAGTTCGATGGTTTATTTTTAGCGCCGTTCACTCCTTTTTTCGAAGCCACACGTTGGTAAAGCCATAGATATGATGCAGTACTTCACACTAAAAGCCCTGTGGTTGTAGGAGTCCTTCAAGTATGCTGCAATCAGGGTTGTGGTCCACCTCCACAATATTGTACTTACTGCGAGTGTTGTCCTCTTCAGCCTGGTGGAACCTCGGGTTGCTCAGTCGGGCAGCTACAATTTACTCTATCATTTCTCGAGGGCATAAACAGGGTGTGGAGGTTCTATAGTTAATGTTTTTCAATAATTAAATATTTATCAAACACTGTTAGTTTATTGAGTATTCCAATCAAAGTTCAAATGTATAAATGTTACTTCGTAAAATTATTAATTTTATTGGTGGGATATTGAAGGGAGTCTAATAATGGCCTTCGCACTCGTACGTAAATACTTCCTGGTAGCGACACGCGGTATCCACGTAATCTTGTAATGATGATGACGTCAATGTCACAACAGTACTTACTTGGCACACTCACTGAATTTATTTTAGTAAGTAGCTATAATAAGCTCTTACTGCAAGAATAAATGTAGAATAGATTTTACACTTCGGTAAATTAGTGAAGTTAATTTTATGTATACTGTCGGATTGACCTCAATGTCAATACGACTTATGTGTATTTTCGAGGAGAAATGCAGGAATATGACCTGCCTCCTCGAGTCCTTCGTACACAAGTGTAGTTTCGTAAAAGCCATGATCTTAGCCTCCTCTCAATTTCCCCTCTTTACCATAGTTACACAAAACCAATCATATGCACTGTTATAGCTAAATTCAGTTTTTTCTATCCTAAACTTAAATTCTATTGGTTGTTTCGATTAGCGTGGTTTTTAGCTTGGAAGTGATGCGTTTCTGTTTCTAGCCTAAAGCGATTGTCCGAATCCCAGTGTAATTCCTGGATCCGCCATACAACTTATATTCCCCAGCTTATTTTCCAGTGAAGTGCCTATTCATCTTATAAGCTCTCCTTTCTGCTACGTTTTGACTGTATAGCAGTGCAAAGTTCTAACAAAGAGTGGCACCTACCCCCTACTGAGTTGCCTTACATTTCACTTCAGCTTCATTGTGTATTTCTGAGTATTCTGTCTGCTAACTTCTATTGAGTTTATTCTTTAATATAAAATAATTAATATCAGCTAAAGTATTGATGATATTAATTTCATATTTATGTAATATTATTTGTTAATTTTTCCTGCTTTTTATCATGTAATTTTTAATAATATTGCTTGGTTAGTTCAAAAGTTATTATCTGCCGTATTTAATTACTATCAATCTATTTCTCATCATTTTATATCAATTGAGATTAATGGAGATGACTCCATTTTATACCAATTCTTCAATGATACAAGCAGTCAATCCGCAGCTCTAGTGCAGGCAACTATAGCGTTTGGTTAATAATATTCTGCTACAATAATTTACGAAGCAAGAAATAAAATTAACATAAACTCACCCTTTTAAAAGAGATGTTGAAAATGTTTAACGTTTTCTTGAAGACACAAATTCATGCTCTTCAATTCATTTCGAAAACTTTAATTAAAGGTGTAATGTAATAATTTATTCCATTTTCGACTCATCAACAATAACAAATAGATGTACAACAGTAGTTAACATGGTCTGAAAAGGAGATACCAAGCGAACATAACCAGAGCTGCGGAGATACTTCTTGATGGCTCTGTACAAAAGAAAGTACTCATTTCTACTCTCTAATAATAGCTTATATTTTTTTTTCAATTCTTCCTGTAACACTTACAGGCTGCCTTATGACAAAGAGTACCAAACATTGAAATATAGAAGGAAATAAACAAATATAAACTTAAACCAATGGACCCGACTATGTAACATAATAACGTTGCACTTGAATACACATATAAGCAAACACAAACAAAACAAAATAAATTAAATATATGGTCCATATTCATGGTTTAGAAATATGGCCAAAGATCCTTTCAATGCTGCCAAAACAATGTCTTCCAGAATGTGTTTAGGAAGGCTAAATTTTTGGCAGACATTGGTCATTATAGGAGGGATGGTTCCTCGGGCCCCTATCATTAAACTCATCATACTGATAGACGTAAGGTTGTATTTTTTTATTGTAAAAATTTACAGTGGGTTCATAAATCTTTCGTTTCTCTGCATCCACTTCTTCTGGCTGCTGTTCATAGGATTCGAACCTGATGGTAGGGTCCAGTATATATCCTTCAGATATTTACCTTGAGTTTATTCCTTGCAGTTGTTTCTGTATTAATGTTTATAGAATGTTACAGTATTAATCGGCAATATTCATTATTATTGACCGCCCACGAGATTTGGTGGTAGCATTGCTGACTACGGCTTTTCAGGTCTGGCTTCGTTCCCCGGTACTTGCTCGAACTTTTGTGAGTTAGAAAGGTCTGGATCAGGTTCCCTTCCCCCAGGAGCTGCTTGATCACGAAGCAGCGGCTCCGGTTCAGTAAGCAACCGATAGCGGACGTGGACCCATCATGCTGACCACATGCCTAAAATCTATCCATCTGCTAAAGGTAGAAATAGCAGCCTTCGGATGACAGGCCTTGTCCCACAAAGAATGGTATTAGTTTCATATGAACTTGTATCGTTCACTTCTCTATTTGTTTGCTACTTGCTAATGGAAGTTGCCTACAATTTCACAACTTAATACAAATATTTTAGATAGTTAGAGCATCTACTTACGAGAACCAACAAGAATTGATTTTGAATTGTTAAACTTCATCTTATTACACATTTTTTGTGTGCCCACCCTTACCCCCGGAGTGCCAAGCAATTAAGCCTAATCCTGCGGTCAAACGGAATTTTGGTAACCATATGTGATGCGTGTATACCTATTGTGCCCTTATGTACATCCATAGGGGATGTTGATGGTGTGACGTATCGTGTACTTGTCTTTGTATTTTGGCGCAGGATTGACCTAAGTGCGGATAGGTCCTATGTGCTATATTTTCGGAGTGTGAGTGTGTTTTTTTGTGACTTTTAGTTATGTACTCTAGAGATTTGTAGTACGTATATCTGTTTGAAGGGATTATTGACCAGTCCGAAATTTGCCTTAGAACGAGGGAAACCCCTCAAAAACCTCGCTCGGACTGGAGTAGTGGCCAAATGACCGTCTACTTTGGCGTGTTAATTTATTATAGACTTTTCGAGAAGTGCTGTTTTTGCAAAGGTTTTAAGTGCTGGGAAGGTGATTTTACGTGTCCAAATCGTGAGATCTGGTGCCCAGGCTTCCTCCTCTGCCCTAGCGGCTTCGTGGAGGAGTAGTCGAACTTCTCGATATCGAGAAGTATACAGCATACGATACATGGTGTCTGGTTCGCTGTCCTCACAAGCGCATAGATCGTCGTCTGTGAGACTGAAGCGGATTAAGTTAGCGGCAAAGTTGCCGTGGCCAGTTAATACCTGTGTGACGAAGTGGTCCAATTTAATCCATGGCATTTTAAGTCTATTTCTGATACTTGGGAAAAAGTCACGAGTGATGCTACCGTTTTGGGCAACTACCCATTTTTGCTGCCAAATATCTATTAACTGTGAGTGAAAGCGTTCATATAGATGTGGTCGATCTAAGCGCTGAAATTCCCTTGGTCCGATTTGAAGGGTATCTAATTGAAAATTAATTTGCTTCCGCTCTTTGTACCTTTCTATCCTTTCCTCAAGCAGGAGATCAACAGGAAGAACACCAGAACGGAAAGACAAAGGTCACAGGTTCGAATTCCGGTTTCAGAAGGTAATATCCTTTTACAATATTATCTATTTTATTAACGCCAGGATGATTTTGCAATTATTTCTGTAGTTCATTGAAACAATAAAGGACATACCAGTATTCTTTACAACTCTTATTTTATTCAGATATCTACAGCAGGTAATTTGTAAATGTACGGTCTATGAAATAAGGGAAATAGCTGATAGAGAAATTAACAGGAATTAAGCGAGACGTACATGTACAGTAAATAACATGGGAGAAACTAGAGGGATAGAGAGATGATGGCATTGTTACCATTGTCATAACTAGACTTCGGACTTTTAGGTCGCTAAAAATGCTGTTTTAAATACCTAAAATAGGCTCGAAAAATTGGAAAATAGGTTCTAAAAATCCTAAAATAGTCTCTTATAAAATCGTTAAGTTGCCAATTTTCTGAAATATCTCATTTTCAATGCAGTATATTATATTTATTGAAGTCACCATTAATCAATAGTCATGTTAAAAAACACAGATATAGGCCTATGGTACACAGAATTATATTGACATATTACTTGGGCCTGTATTACTACCATAACAGTGAAAACCTAATCCCTGCTCCCAGAAGCTACACAAGCTAGCATATTCAACCCATTGTACCCCTCAGTGATTCAGAGAACTACTTTTTTTGTTTTGTTACTGGATGTGGGAGTCGGGAGAAAAACACTACATTTTCTTTGGAATTCCAAGGAATTTTTCTACTGAAGACGAAACATTCCTTAATATTTATCCAAGTCATAAATGTGTCATGTACTGCACATTCCGAGCTGAAAATTTAGTACGAACTGAAAATAAATGCTAGAATTCATAACAAAAAATAACTTATTTTGAACTTTAGAGGAAAAAAACAAGCAAAAAGGCGATATTATGCTCTAACGTAAAAATAGGCTGTTTTAGATCATATAAAAGTATCATTTTTAGGCATAGTCACTTATAAAACATGCATATACAAGTTTTCGTCCATATGTCACTTAATGATTAAAATAGGTTTTTACCTAAAATCCGAAGTCTAGTCATAAAACACAGCAGGAGTTTATTACATCTCACCTCCCAAACAGAAACTTTGGTGGAATTTATATTGGATATGACGATGCTTGACACACTCAGTGCTCTGAAAATGTATAATATCAATAAAGACAACAATAACAATAATAATAATAATAAAAATAACGATAGTTATAACAAAAATAAAAATAACGATAATAATACTAGTAGGAATAACAATAATAACGATAATAATAGTTGTAGTAATAACAATAACAACGATAAGTAATAATAATAATAATAATAATAATAATAATAATAATAATAATAATAATAATAATAGTATTAAGTAAATAAATAATAAAGTAATTTGTTAGCCAAAATATAATGAACGACATCTCCCTGCCGTGAGTATTATCGTGTTTAAAGAATACATTCGTTATCTTAAGGTTGTTGCAGTTGTTTTCTATTTCACCTATTGTGGTTCCTTATTAGTATGGAGTATATTTTCCACCTTCTTATTACTTACTGAGGAATTCTACTTTAACAAATGTTACGTAAAACACTTACATAACGTCTTCTACACTTAATATATTCCAGTACATATTACGGTAGTGCGCATTCCCTTTTTTCCAGTCGCATTATTCGCGAGGAAAGATTAAGACCTCAGCTTGCTTGTATTATTACGGAAAATGTTTCAAGCAGCAGTAATAAATGATTACATATTGTAATACAACATACATTATTGCTAGCTTAAAAGGCCCGGCGTCGCTCGGGTATTGTATTTTGGCATTCGAAATTATTTTATGAAGGACTTTCGATTTTCAAACTCTTGGTCCTTAAATAGGTATGCAGAATTTGAAAAGCGGAAGAAGAAGCTCATAGAGAATGTAGAATTTTGCACTCCATTGCTTCTATACACCATGCCTGGGAGGGATTGAAATAAGAAGAAACAGAATTTCCTGAATATTCGGAATATTTTATTTCTCACTCTCATGTTACCATACAACCGTTTCGGGGCTGTAATGAAAATGAAATTCAATACTACTTTTATACTTTCCTCTAGTGATGAGCAAATGCAAGACCAAGACCAAGACCTTGGTGGTCTTGGTCTTGGTCTTGGTATTGCACTCACAGTCTTGGTCTTGGTCTTGCATAGGTAACCCGGTCTTGGTCTTGGTCTCGGTCTTGCATTGGTTGTCTTGGTCTTGGTCTCGGTCTTGCATACTAGGTCTTGGTCTTGTTGCAAGAGTCTTGCAGTTTTCTTTTACGCATCTTACTGTGTTTGATGGCGTTTACATGATTTAAAGTTACACCGACCACATGTGTGTTATTGCTTGCGAAAGTATCGAAAGTTGCTTTGACCATGTGGACAGTAACAAAATAATTAATAGCTATTCATCGATATATACACACCTAAATTTAGCCTTTAGTTACTTTTTACTTCCTCTGCCCGTACTACTGTACCTTGGTATGGTATGGTATTGTTTTCGACCCCCAAATTCGAATTTGAGTTTTTAGCATAAATACACGTTTCAAGGCCTCCTGAATACTATACTATTTTTGGAAACATGTCTGTGTGTCAGTGTGTCTGGTGCCTGTGAACAGGCGAGCTCCAAAACGGAAAATGATATGAAAACAAAATTTCATATTTGTATCAGGTTCCTTCTGAAGATGTGAGGCGAACATTGGCAACAACTTTATCTTATATTTAAGGGGTCGTGGACAGTAACAAAATAATTAATAGCTATTCATCGATATATACACACCTAAATTTAGCCTTTAGTTACTTTTTACTTCCTCTGCCCGTACTATGGTACCTTGGTATGGTATGGTATTGTTTTCGACTCCCAAATTCGAATTTGAGTTTTTAGCATAAATACACGTTTCAAGGCCTCCTGAATACTATACTATTTTTGGAAACATGTCTGTGTGTCAGTGTGTCTGGTGCCTGTGAACAGGCGAGCTCCAAAACGGAAAATGATATGAAAACAAAATTTCATATTTGTATCAGGTTCCTTCTGAAGATGTGAGGCGAACATTGGCAACAACTTTATCTTATATTTAAGGGGACTTTACATGAAGAAATTTTTGTTTTTCGCCATTTTCTCGAAAACGGCTCTAACGATTTTCTTTAAATTTTGCGCATTGGTTGCTTATACTAAGAGCTAACACTTTTATATGAAACATTTTTTCGAAACATTATCTGAAAGTTTATAAGTCATCCACTGTGAATACGCGCTCTTTGCAATACGGCCTCTTGTAACGGAAAATCGTACGAAAACAACATTTTGTATTTTGTTAGGTACCATCTGATACTGTGACACGAAAATTGGCGACAACCTTCTCTTATATTTAAGGGGATTTTATATTAAGAAAATGTTTTTTTGCGATTTTGTCAAAAACGGCTCTAACGATTTCCTTTAAATTTTGTACATGGGGTGCTTATACCAAAAGCTAAAATTTTATTCGAAACTATTTTTCAAAAACAATTCTCTGAAGGGTGGTTGTAAGCTACCCCCTGTGAATACACGCACTTTGCAACACGGCCTCATGTAACGGGAAGTCGTACAAAAACAAAATTTTGTATTTGGGTTAGGTACCTTCTGAGGCTGTGACACGAAGAGTGGCGACAACTTTCCCTTACTTTGAAGGGGACTTTACACGAATAAATTTTCGTTTGTCACGATTTTCCCCAAAACGGCTCTAACGATTTCCTTTAAATTTTGTACATGGAGTGCTTATACCAAGAGCTAAAACTTTTATTTGTAACTTTAAAAAAAAAAATTCTCTGAAGGGTGGTTGTAAACTACCCACTGTTTGTAGATACTCTGTCTTGTCTGATGAACAACTCAATACGCGGACATTCACGGCATTTTATTCTATATAAGTACGTGAAGTGAGAAAGATGTATTGTTGGCCATGCTTACAGTAAAGAAATATCTGAGGGGAATATTCGATAAATTTCGGAAATTGTTCTTAACGGCGGAAAGTTCAATACACGTTTGCAGTCATTTCTTTATATATATATTTTTTTGTCCATAGCCTGCGTTTCTACTCGCAACATTCAAAGAAGGGGCTATAAGATATTTATAACTTAATTAGCATAAAATTGTGTCTTGCGATTCTGTACAAGGTTATGTGAATACTCCTAACTTTTGTTTAGGCAGAGGAAGTTATGTGACTTTCACATAAGTATGGGTAGGCCTACATGTTACTGATAGTGTACTTACATAGTAAATACCTGTTATATGACGGATATAAATACCGTTCATAGCCCGCTGAGTCCTGCTCTACTGCTCTCTTCCAAACCAGACCAATTATTGATATCTTTCTTCAGTACAAATGCTTCTTCAGACCTGAAGTATTTCGATTTTTCATTTTTATTTCGACTTTTTTTTTCTTTGAACCTTTTACATACCTGTACATAGTTATCAAATTATTAAAAGTTATGGATTTTGATATAACTCTGACTGAAACATAACCTAAGGATTGTTCTGTATTCCCGGATGGTCTTTAAGCTAAATTTTACATACACAGTATTCTGTTAATTATTGCCATGCTAACAAAAAAGGAATAAATAACACAAAATGAACACTTTGGAAACTCCTGTTATTAACCAGAATTCGCAAACTCCTCTTATATCACACCCTCTAGAGCTAGACCGTTACACAAACAGCCTCCTTGTCAATGGTTTATGAGGGTTGAAGTGTGACCTCGTTCTTCAAGAATTTACAACATGCACAGTCCATGTTAAAATTATCTCAACGTAAAAAATATAGTGTGATTTATCTGTAATATAATTTTATTTGACCATCCGCCGCCTGACAGGACTTAACGGTACTACGATTATATTGATTTCGGCATCTTTCTGTGGAACATCTGCAAAAAGATCTCTCCCAAATTTGTGGGTAAATGTATTTTCTTTAATGTCCTTCGGGCTTGGTGAAAACTGCTAATCTTAAGAATAGAGAGTTCCGTTATATATTGTTGTATGTGACCTCCTACTTCTCTATTGCAAGCCCACAACGAATTCCTAGCGACTCTGCGGTGCTTTTGAGTAGAGGTCGCTGGATCGCTGCATACACAATGGCGGATTTATAAAACTTTTTCAAGTAGCAAGACTGCAAGAGTCTTGCGGCTAGGTCTTGTTCTTGCCAGAGTCTTGCAGACTTGGTCTTGGTCTTGGCCTTGGCCTTGGTCTCGGTCTTGCATGGTCGGTCTTGGTCATGGTCTTGCTAACGTTGATGCGGTCTTGGTCTTGGTCTCGGTCTTGCATTTTCTGCAAGACCAAGACCAAGACTGCGAGACCAAGAGTGGTCTCGCTCATCACTACTTTCCTCCCAAAGATCTGGGACATAGTAATATAGGCCCTACTGCGCGCATAGGACTAAAAACGTTCCATCCCATTTTGTTTCCTTTTACATGCTCAGGGCCTATGAAAAACATTCATATTTCTGAACTAAAAGTACAAAGCCTACAGCTATGAATAAGTTATCAGTGGATAGAATTGTTTAGCAACTTCTGATATGGTATAACTTATTCGTTGACACACTCTCAGGCTGTGACAGCTGGATTAAGCTGTCCCCACAATACGACCTCTTATTTTACATAAAAATGTGAAGTGAGAAAACGGTATTTCCTATGTTCAGGGGAGAGAAAGTTATGTGAGTGCATCACATTGTGCATTATTTTCGTGGATTACAGTCTTCAATATTTATTTATACGAATGAATACACTTTTGTCATGAGAACTGTACATGGAATTTGATAATTCTGTGTAAAATCGTAGTATACTCAAAAACATTTTATTTTTGGCATTTAAAATAAAAATGTTTAAAATCATTTCTTAGTGAGCACTTAAATTATGAAATGAGGTTAATGTCAAAATTCCAAGTCTCTACCTGTTATAGTTTAGGCTCTACGTTGATTCTATGTCAGTCATTAAAGTCGGTCAGTCAGGACAAAGCCTCTTACGTATATAGATATCCATTTACCAGAAGTTTAAAAAAATACTTAAGGCCGCTTCCGAGAATGTCGTGAAAAATTACATTTTCTTCTTAAAAGGTAGACTAGTAGTAAGCCTAAAGATCGTCAATGGTCTTGTAACATCCTGAAGAAGTTCTAAGCTAATTGTAAAATTTCGTTTTATACGATAGTTCATTCTGGAGCTATGCTATTCACACACAGACATCTTTCTTAAAATAAGATTTTTTGAATCTGTGACTCAAATCGTGTATTTATATAGAAAACTCGTATTATAATTTTAGGGTCAAACGCAATACTTCCTCTATGTACACTATAATACTGTGATTTGGATTTAGTGTGTCAGTTTCTGTTTCCATGTTGGTCAAGGTCGATGACTTATTTTACGTGTAGGCTTACGAAATGTAATATGAAATATAAGTGAATGCAACATTTCCATGCATGTAAACAACTCCTGCCACCGTACAACATAATCATAACAAACAAGCATGTAGCTCTTACGCTATTAGTAAAAGTAAATGAAATCGTTGCCTATTCTCTGTGTCACACGAGTAAAAATGTTTGTCTCAATACACTTGAGGTGTGCAGTTCGAGGATTATTAATATTGCTGAACACAATACTGCTATCTGATGTATAATTACTCGGACGTGCTGTATCTGATGGGCTCCTCGTATCAAGTCGAACAGTTAGGCTAGCCATGGCTGTGTGAGTCACGGACACAGACCTCTTAGGCCGGGCGCAAGTTGAGACGCAGTTTGGTGACGTGAGGTGACGCAGAGTGACTTCTAACCTAACTTATTACTTTTCAATACGTCAAATAACAATACTGCAAGAAAAGAAGTCAAATTTTAATTAAGGTGTCATTATTATTATTATACAAAGAATTATCAAATATTACCAACTGACAAACAAAAAGAGATACAATGTTCAATAAATGTTCATGTGTATAATAAATAAAATCAACTTAGTATTTGACAATTGTATATAGACATACATTAATAATAAAAGGAATGTATATAATCCAAAATTTTTATTCACAATCGGATTCGAAACAATATATGGTGTTTATTAAGACTACTAGTATACAGGTTGAATTTCTTACCAAAACTTGAATTATCTTATACTAGTTGAATTCATACACTAAGCTGCATAATGAAGTTTATCAATAATAATGAAAAAATTATTGATCTTTTCGCGGAAATTAAAACAAGAATAATCGATTTAATTTTTAAACGAATAGATCAAGCTTGAGCTGTAACAATTTAAATTACAGTAAGTAAAAAAGTTTGATTTTGTTCTTTTAGGGTCTTTTCAAGTTTCTGAATCAATTTTCTTTTTAAATATGTATATTTCCTTTTGCACAATATTCAAAACGAAGGCTAAACATTTTATGAAGCAGCAATCGCAGTAATTTTAGCTACGAGTCGACACTGGGAAGAATGTATTAATTTCCTACAAATTTTTTTTTTTTAATGTAATGTTGCGAATACTTACATTCAGCGATCATATATACATATAATTAATAATTATGATACGAAAATTCATCATTAAGACATAATAAATATATAATTTTTAATAAATATAATACCCTTTTTTAATGTCACTATAACACTCAATCATTCAATTCAATTTAAATTAAGGTTACTTTTCAAATTCCGGTGAGATACTAAGTTTAACTCTGAACGGGAAAACATTATAAAGCGAAACGGAACTAATTGGTAAAATCATTTTGAGAAAATGTTTCATTTCAGAAACGTTTGTTAAGGAACATGGAGCAATTTTACTGTACATAATTATAAAACATTTATGAAAGCAAGTTGAAAATAAATTTCAAGATGACTCCTTCATTTTATTTTTAATTACAAATCTGAAACTTCCCAACTAATTAATTCTTATGGTTTATACTAGTTATGATATACATCTGTATAGAAAATATACACTTTTATGCCTGCTTATGCAACTTTTTCTTTTCGTCGAAAATCTACTGCATATAAAATGTTATCTAAAACAAATGAAGGGTACAGCGGAAAACGAAAAAGGATAACAAATTGAACACATTGTATAGAAATTAATTCAAGAAACGCTTTTGATTGAAAAGAGCATAGCAACAAACTGATAAACAATAAATATGAAGAGTTGAAGAGGGTTTGTTTACTTTCAGAGCGGACATCAATCTTTCAAACTGCATGGAGTACGATCCTTTTTCCCCTATAATATTACCGCTTTCTGCCTAAACTAATTCCAAAATTACAAATTCACTATTACAAGGCATTATTATCTCAAAGTCCATAAAAACGGACACTACTATAGCTTTTCCCTTGTTCCCTTCAAATAAGTCCATCTTATTTAAGTATAAAAACATTATAAACAACTTTATCACATTTCTTTCCAATGCCCTTCGCAATTTCTTCCCACATCTGAAATTTTAATTTGACGTGTCGTACAATTTTTTCTCCCTCGACCTGCCATAATTAATTTATCCTCAATTAATTTCTTCTCAATGTCCATGGTGGACAAACAACTTTTCACGCGCAGTGAGAAGTCACTAGTGAGAAACTGTTGCACGATCACAAACGTCCGCAGCTCGTGACTTTTTGAATCTGCTTCACTTCACCCTGCGTGCGAACCTTCGTTGTTGTATTTAATTCTATGTTAAACTTACGGTGAGTCACCTCTACCTCACGTCACCAAACTGCGTCTCAACTTGCGCCCGGCCTTAGGCGCAAGTTGAGACGCAGTTTGGTGAGGAGAGGTGAGGTGTCTCACCGTGAATTTTGTGAAACAAATAAATAAATACAACAGCGAATGTTCGCACGCAGGGTGAGGTGACGCAGTTTCAGCGCGTCCGTGAGCTGCGAAGGTCTGTGACCATGCTAAATTTCTCACTAGTGACTACGACCTGCGCGGGATGAGCGCAAGTTGAGACGCAGTTTGGTGAGGTGAGGTGAGGTGAGGTGACTCACCGTGAATTTTTGTGAAACACAGAAATAAATACAACAGCGAATGTTCGCACGCAGGGTGAGGTGACGCAATTGCATCGCGTCTGTGAACTAAGAAGGTTTGTGATCGTACCACAGTTTTTCACTAGTGACTACGACCTGCGCGTGAATAGTTGTGTTTGTCCACCATGGAGGAGAAACTAATCGAAGCAGTGCGAGCAAGAAAGATTTTATATGACACGTCCCATGCTGGTTACTTGAAAGCAAAATTAAAATTGCAGATTTGGGACGAAATTTCTAAGGAAATTGGATTGAAATGTGGTAAGTTTTTATAATTTTGTTTACGTAAACAAGATTAATTAATTATGAGGGTACAAGGGAAATCGGTAGTAGTCCGTGTTATTTGACTTTGAGGTAGTAATGCCTTCTAGTAAATTTGTAATGTTGGAATTAGTTTAGGGATAAAGCGGCAATATTATAGGTAAAATAAATTATATAAAGGATCGTAGTCCATGCAGTTGTAGGGGTGGAATATTGAAGACCGCTCTTCTCTTCAACTCATCATATTTATTGTTTATCAGTTTGTTTTATGGTCTTTTCAATCAAAAGCGTTTCTTGCACTAATTTTTATACAATGTGTTCAATTTGTTCTTCTATAAATGCCTCTTTTTTTATCACTGCCGTTTTCCGCTGTACCCTTTTATCTGTTTTAGAAAAAAATTTATAAACAGTAGACTTCCGGCGAAAATATATATATATATATATTCTAAACAGATATATGTCATAAATAGTATGAACTGTAATAATGCATGACAAGAATTAATTAGTTGGGAAGTTTCAGATTTGTAAGTAAAAATAAAATGAAGACATATTCTTGAAATGTATTTTCAACGTTTATAAATGTTTTATAATTATGTACAGTAAAATAAATACATTTCTCCATGTTAAGGAACAGACGATTTGAAATGATACATTATCTCAGAATGATTTTATTTACTACGAACTACCAATTAGTTCTATCACTTTATCATGATTAACTTTTTCACGATTTTCCGTTCAGAGTTGGGGTTTAAACCTTTCCTTAAAGAAACTTAGTATCTAACCGGAATTTGAAAAGTAACTTTAATTGAAATTTCAATGCTTGGGAAAAGAAATGGTGTTACAGTGACGATACAAAATAAGAAACATTAGACAACGTAAGTTATTACATTTATTAAAAAGTATCGTCATTATTATGAGACATAGGATCCGAGGCACCTTATGATTGGAACTAAGTTAGGTTGATGTGGCATGGAGTTGCGATGAGTCATCGTACTGGATACAGTCTCGTTGAAGACACAAAGAAAAACTTATTACCGCTTTAGGTAAAATCGAGGCTTCTTGTATAACGGTAGCTCAATCCCTGATTTCGAAAGTTATTTGAAACTTTAAAGTTTATAAAGGACAATTTTGGGTGTGTAAACAGAAGTTATGCAGTGTTTTGATACAAAATAGTGGGCTAAAAGCGATGCGTTACATAGTAAATAAATTTAAAAACATACAACAAATATCGTACTAGCAGTCGAAATATTTATATGCACCATTAACATCCTTGCGATGTCGAATTCGTCCTTAAGGATGAATTCTCCGTGTGTCTTTATTTTCTTTAAATAATTACTTTTTGGAAGCTTTTCGTGTAATGTTGAAATTACTTGTTCTTCGAGTTCATCTGACTCTGATTCTGAACTTAGTAATGATTCTATGTATATGGCAGCCATCGCGCACATTGCTCACTGTCTCGTAAACACGCAGTTGTGATAGAACTGCTTCCCAACTTTCGCTCTCCCTGCGCGCAGTTGATTGAATCCTGCTTCCCGGCGTCACTCTGCGTCACCTCACATCACCAAACTGCGTCTCAACTTGCGCCCGGCCTTATTCTCTCTTTGAGATAAAATTGTACAAAGACACGTACGTAGCCTACAACACTTTTAAAACAAGCTTACGCCTGGCTATGGTATTAGAGAGTGGTTTGTTGTAGAATCAGTGCCATATGATCATTTTGTTTCTAAGTATTTGCTAGTGGAAATCAAATTTGTAACTTTCACTTCACTGTTTTCAGATCCACGTTGTTTCTCACAATTACTATTTATCTGTATCATATTATTCCCTGACTTCTCTATTGCAATTACTATCAGTTTTTAACGGCAATCATAATGAAAAAAAAATAACATGATAATGGTAATAATAACTTGATTGTAATAATGATAATAATAATGATAATATGATAGTGATAATAATAATCACTTAGATGTTTTTGGCCAGCAACCATTTTTATTTTTACTGAGTGAACAAACTAGGCATAGGCACTTTCGTTAATTTTTTATAGAGCACGAAGATTTCTGAAATAAAGGCCTACTTACCAAGGCCTTAGGCCGGGCGCAAGTTGAGACGCAGTTTGGTGACGTGAGGTAGAGGTGACTCACCGTAAGTTTAACATAGAATTAAATACAACAACGAAGGTTCGCACGCAGGGTGAAGTGAAGAAGATTCAACGAGTCACGAGCTGCGGACGTTTGTGATCGTGCCACAGTTTCTCACTAGTGACTTCTCACTGCGCGTGAAAAGTTGTTTGTCCACCATGGACATTGAGAAGAAATTAATTATGGCAGGTCGAGGGAGAAAAAATTGTACGACACGTCAAATTAAAATTTCAGATTTGGGAAGAAATTGCGAAGGGCATTGGAAAGAAATGTGATAAAGTTGTTTATAATGTTTTTATACTTAAATAAGATGGATTTATTTGAAGGGAACAAGGGAAAAGCTATAGTAGTGTCCGTTTTTATGGACTTTGAGATAATAATGCCCTCTAATAGTGAATTTGTAATTTTGGAATTAGTTTAGGCAGAAAGCGGTAATATTATAGGGGGAAAAGGATCGTACTCCATGCAGTTTGAAAGATTGATGTCCGCTCTGAAAGTAAACAAACCCTCTTCAACTCTTCATATTTATTGTTTATCAGTTTGTTGCTATGCTCTTTTCAATCAAAAGCGTTTCTTGAATTAATTTCTATACAATGTGTTCAATTTGTTATCCTTTTTCGTTTTCCGCTGTACCCTTCATTTGTTTTAGATAACATTTTATATGCAGTAGATTTTCGACGAAAAGAAAAAGGTGCATAAGCAGGCATAAAAGTGTATATTTTCTATACAGATGTATATCATAACTAGTATAAACCATAAGAATTAATTAGTTGGGAAGTTTCAGATTTGTAATTAAAAATAAAATGAAGGAGTCATCTTGAAATTTATTTTCAACTTACTTTCATAAATGTTTTATAATTATGTACAGTAAAATTGCTCCATGTTCCTTAACAAACGTTTCTGAAATGAAACATTTTCTCAAAATGATTTTACCAATTAGTTCCGTTTCGCTTTATAATGTTTTCCCGTTCAGAGTTAAACTTAGTATCTCACCGGAATTTGAAAAGTAACCTTAATTTAAATTGAATTGAATGATTGAGTGTTATAGTGACATTAAAAATAAGAAATTAAAGGGTATTATATTTATTAAAAATTATATATTTATTATGTCTTAATGATGAATTTTCGTATCATAATTATTAATTATATGTATATATGATCGCTGAATGTAAGTATTCGCAACATTACATTAAAAAAAAAATTAAATTTGTAGGAAATTAATACATTCTTCCCAGTGTCGACTCGTAGCTAAAATTACTGCGATTGCTGCTTCATAAAATGTTTAGCCTTCGTTTTGAATATTGTGCAAAAGGAAATATACATATTTAAAAAGAAAATTGATTCAGAAACTTGAAAAGACCCTAAAAGAACAAAATCAAACTTTTTTACTTACTGTAATTTAAATTGTTACAGCTCAAGCTTGATCTATTCGTTTAAAAATTAAATCGATTATTCTTGTTTTAATTTCCGCGAAAAGATCAATAATTTTCTCATTATTATTGATAAACTTCATTATGCAGCTTAGTGTATGAATTCAACTAGTATAAGATAATTCAAGTTTTGGTAAGAAATTCAACCTGTATACTAGTAGTCTTAATAAACACCATATATTGTTTCGAATCCGATTGTGAATAAAAATTTTGGATTATATACATTCATTTTATTAAAGCATGTCTATATACAATTGTCAAATACTAAGTTGATTTTATTTATTATACACATGAACATTTATTGAACATTGTATCTCTTTTTGTTTGTCAGTTGGTAATATTTGATAATTCTTTGTATAATAATAATAATGACACCTTAATTAAAATTTGACTTCTTTTCTTGCAGTATTGTTATTTGACGTATTGAAAAGTAATAAGTTAGGTTAGAAGTCACTCTGCGTCACCTCACGTCACCAAACTGCGTCTCAACTTGCGCCCGGCCTTAGGCCGGGCGCAAGTTGAGACGCAGTTTGGTGAGGAGAGGTGAGGTGTCTCACCGTGAATTTTGTGAAACAAATAAATAAATACAACAGCGAATGTTCGCACGCAGGGTGAGGTGACGCAGTTTCAGCGCGTCCGTGAGCTGCGAAGGTCTGTGACCATGCTAAATTTCTCACTAGTGACTACGACCTGCGCGGGATGAGCGCAAGTTGAGACGCAGTTTGGTGAGGTGAGGTGAGGTGAGGTGACTCACCGTGAATTTTTGTGAAACACAGAAATAAATACAACAGCGAATGTTCGCACGCAGGGTGAGGTGACGCAATTGCATCGCGTCTGTGAACTAAGAAGGTTTGTGATCGTACCACAGTTTTTCACTAGTGACTACGACCTGCGCGTGAATAGTTGTGTTTGTCCACCATGGAGGAGAAACTAATCGAAGCAGTGCGAGCAAGAAAGATTTTATATGACACGTCCCATGCTGGTTACTTGAAAGCAAAATTAAAATTGCAGATTTGGGACGAAATTTCTAAGGAAATTGGATTGAAATGTGGTAAGTTTTTATAATTTTGTTTACGTAAACAAGATTAATTAATTATGAGGGTACAAGGGAAATCGGTAGTAGTCCGTGTTATTTGACTTTGAGGTAGTAATGCCTTCTAGTAAATTTGTAATGTTGGAATTAGTTTAGGGATAAAGCGGCAATATTATAGGTAAAATAAATTATATAAAGGATCGTAGTCCATGCAGTTGTAGGGGTGGAATATTGAAGACCGCTCTTCTCTTCAACTCATCATATTTATTGTTTATCAGTTTGTTTTATGGTCTTTTCAATCAAAAGCGTTTCTTGCACTAATTTTTATACAATGTGTTCAATTTGTTCTTCTATAAATGCCTCTTTTTTTATCACTGCCGTTTTCCGCTGTACCCTTTTATCTGTTTTAGAAAAAAATTTATAAACAGTAGACTTCCGGCGAAAATATATATATATATATATTCTAAACAGATATATGTCATAAATAGTATGAACTGTAATAATGCATGACAAGAATTAATTAGTTGGGAAGTTTCAGATTTGTAAGTAAAAATAAAATGAAGACATATTCTTGAAATGTATTTTCAACGTTTATAAATGTTTTATAATTATGTACAGTAAAATAAATACATTTCTCCATGTTAAGGAACAGACGATTTGAAATGATACATTATCTCAGAATGATTTTATTTACTACGAACTACCAATTAGTTCTATCACTTTATCATGATTAACTTTTTCACGATTTTCCGTTCAGAGTTGGGGTTTAAACCTTTCCTTAAAGAAACTTAGTATCTAACCGGAATTTGAAAAGTAACTTTAATTGAAATTTCAATGCTTGGGAAAAGAAATGGTGTTACAGTGACGATACAAAATAAGAAACATTAGACAACGTAAGTTATTACATTTATTAAAAAGTATCGTCATTATTATGAGACATAGGATCCGAGGCACCTTATGATTGGAACTAAGTTAGGTTGATGTGGCATGGAGTTGCGATGAGTCATCGTACTGGATACAGTCTCGTTGAAGACACAAAGAAAAACTTATTACCGCTTTAGGTAAAATCGAGGCTTCTTGTATAACGGTAGCTCAATCCCTGATTTCGAAAGTTATTTGAAACTTTAAAGTTTATAAAGGACAATTTTGGGTGTGTAAACAGAAGTTATGCAGTGTTTTGATACAAAATAGTGGGCTAAAAGCGATGCGTTACATAGTAAATAAATTTAAAAACATACAACAAATATCGTACTAGCAGTCGAAATATTTATATGCACCATTAACATCCTTGCGATGTCGAATTCGTCCTTAAGGATGAATTCTCCGTGTGTCTTTATTTTCTTTAAATAATTACTTTTTGGAAGCTTTTCGTGTAATGTTGAAATTACTTGTTCTTCGAGTTCATCTGACTCTGATTCTGAACTTAGTAATGATTCTATGTATATGGCAGCCATCGCGCACATTGCTCACTGTCTCGTAAACACGCAGTTGTGATAGAACTGCTTCCCAACTTTCGCTCTCCCTGCGCGCAGTTGATTGAATCCTGCTTCCCGGCGTCACTCTGCGTCACCTCACATCACCAAACTGCGTCTCAACTTGCGCCCGGCCTTATTCTCTCTTTGAGATAAAATTGTACAAAGACACGTACGTAGCCTACAACACTTTTAAAACAAGCTTACGCCTGGCTATGGTATTAGAGAGTGGTTTGTTGTAGAATCAGTGCCATATGATCATTTTGTTTCTAAGTATTTGCTAGTGGAAATCAAATTTGTAACTTTCACTTCACTGTTTTCAGATCCACGTTGTTTCTCACAATTACTATTTATCTGTATCATATTATTCCCTGACTTCTCTATTGCAATTACTATCAGTTTTTAACGGCAATCATAATGAAAAAAAAATAACATGATAATGGTAATAATAACTTGATTGTAATAATGATAATAATAATGATAATATGATAGTGATAATAATAATCACTTAGATGTTTTTGGCCAGCAACCATTTTTATTTTTACTGAGTGAACAAACTAGGCATAGGCACTTTCGTTAATTTTTTATAGAGCACGAAGATTTCTGAAATAAAGGCCTACTTACCATACCCAGGACTGTCAGAGCCTCCTCAAGGTTGTTTCATTAACTGCAGGGAGAGGAATGACAGATATTAAATCATTCTGACGTAAGGACCTTTGGTCCAGGAACTTTAGTTTGGGCTTGGAGTTCTTTAACGTGCCGTGGTGCGGACTGTTTTATTCCCTCCCGGAGGAAAACCAACCTCGGCCGGATTTAAACCCGGAACCTCCAATCTAGAGGAAATCTAGAGGAAAGAGGAAATCTAGAGGAAAGAGGAAATCTGCACAACCGTAGTCAACTATGTTTAATCGCACATAAGTATGTTCCTATAGGCTAAAACTAAATGAATGAACTAAAAATGTTGTGCAGAATAAAATTAATTGATTTTGAGAAAAGAGACATGGCGACGTGGAGATCCAAAACAGTAACATCGTAATAATAATTCCTTTATTTCAACCAATGATCATATTATGACGAATGAAGCACTGTATAATTATGTATGGCAGCCGAAGCAGGAGCACTCCGAGAAAACGTGCCACGACTCCATTTCGTCCACCTCAAATTCCACATGGATCCACCGAGATCCGATCCCGAGCCCTAGCGGTGGAAGGCGAACAGTCTAACCACTCAGCCATGGGAGCTGCCAACAGTAACAGTATACGAAGGGATATAGTTCCTATAACATTTTCCCATTCAGTACGTTACTAGTTCAGTGGGATGAGGTGTATTCCTGCTATAACAACAACAGTGACGTCACGGAGTGTAGTCTCCTGTTCTCAGACCCTAGCGATCAGTTGAGTCTTGGCTTCGGCTACGGGTTGTTCAGGTTCATTTAGTGTTGTCGTGTGATACGTTCTTGGTAGTGTTTATTTCAAGAGCGACTCAGATTTCAGCAGAAAAGGTAAGAAGTTCATGGACTCGAGAGGGTCGCTGAGTACAAAATGGCTATGTCTTGATTTGTCTATACAGCGTTTCTCACTGGTGGTCCGCGAAGATGGTGCAGATGCTCCGCAGACATAATTTTAAAAATATCATAAAGCAAGTGGAAAGTAAAGAAGTAAACATTTTTAACATATTTCGTTATAATGACCTATAATTAATACCCCAAATATTAAGAATATAGGCCTTTTTTAAAAAAATGAGATGTAAAGCTAGGGATCCTAAAATTGTTCAGTCATTTTAGAGGTCCTTGGGTTCAAAAAGGTTGAGAAACGCAGGTCTGTAACAATGAGGCAGATGCAGAAAGCAGGAAACCTAATCAGATAGATAATGTAAAATTCTGCATTTATTTTATTTTGAATATAAGTTACGTAAGTTATATTCGTTGTAAATTAGATGCATCGAGACGGCATTCGCTGTATGTATTAGAGAATTGGAGCTGTAACAGGCAGTAAACAATATCTTCCGATCTTTCGTACCTTTCGTTATCGTCTGTTAATACAGTAACAGTTGGCATTACCATTAATTCATCTGCGTTTAACTGTTTGTAGGATTATTAAAACTAAATACAAACTATATCATTTGTGCGCCTATGTAGGGGGCCAACGAGAGGAGAGTTCTGATGTAGAGTGCGTCATTGAAATTTGGAAGAGGGTGAAAATTGTTGTAAAATGACCGTATTGTTAAGAATAAAAATTGAGCCATATAATAATACGTTGACCAAGCGACCGAGATCATTGTGTTATAATAATAAAATAGAAATTCGCTCAACATGCCGTGGGGTGCAAATCATTGTCTTATATTCCTTAGAATATTCATTTCTCTCATTCATAAATACTTAAATTACTAATCACATTTTGTCCTGATTCCTTGAAATAAAACAATTAATCAGTGCAACTATTGATATCCTCGCTTTGTTTTCTTAATAAATATTCCGTGTTGACTCTGGGAATCAGAGCGAGTAATTCCTCAATTGCCTGCCTCTAGCTTACTTTCTATTTCGATTGTTTCACAGTTGTATTGATTGGATATGTTGCGTTAATGGACCGCCTGATTGGTCTAGTGGTTAACATTGTTGACTACGGAGCCAAAAGTCTGAATTGGTCTATCTTACCTCTTCGATTTTTTCTGAGCTAGGAAGGTCTGAAACGGAGTGAACTTGACGCCAACGCGAACTTAGGAGCTACCTGATGAAAAAGTAGGCCTAAGGTCATGAATTACTGCCATGGGCGTCCTTATTTTGACCCCATGTCCCCGATCCTGTCATCTACCCGTGGTCAGATGGCTTGCCCGGTCCCCAAATGGGGCGTTTGGATTTGTCAGGTTGAATTTTATAAACTCCGTGGAGCTACATCCCTGAAGGGGCAAGGCCTACCACCCGACAGCTGCGTCATCTACCATAGGCAGATGGCACGATTGGGGGCATATGGTCAGCATGCCAAGACCCACGGCCGTTGAAGGTGGTTTCCATGACCAGAACCGTTATTTCTTTATCAAGTAGCTCCTCGATTTGAATCACGATGCTGAGTGCACCCCTACCAGATCTCCCTACCTCAGAAAAATCCGAGGAGGTACCGGGGATCGAACCCGGGCCGACGGAACTGTAGTCATCGACGCTAACCACAAGACCACGCCGGCGGTCGAATTTTATAAAGCCTTAAATATTTATTTTCGGTAAAGTACTCTATACACATTTCTCAAACATTATGGACATTGTTTATTATAACATACGCATTGACATATGCACTTTTTTAAAAATGTAAACATGAAAAATACAGTGGTTTATAAATTTTAAAATACTATAGTAGTAAAGCTGCACAACAGAAATAAAAGCGATGTATTGGACTTGTTTTGTCCTGGGAGTCGTTACTCCATATTACAGTTCACGAAAACAAATGGAGTTATTATTTTCAATTTTTTCTCCCCGACAGCGATATTTCATTGTCCTCTAACCCGTGCCCAGATTAATGTTTATTTGCATCAACCAACTTGTCATCTGTGTGTTTCAGGTAAGACCTATAACTCAGCAGGCTGACATATAGCACAGCTTTTCGTAAGTAACTTTATTTAAATCAGAATGTATATACACGGATGGAATATTATTTCACTTAAAAATAGGAATTTTACAGTTTTGAAATAAGGCTAGTGAGGTGGCGTTTGGGAGCTTATGTGTTCCAACTTTGTAGTCCTAATTGTTATTTTGAAAATAGGTAACCAACTGTTTCAACACAACGCTATCTATTATTTTATACATAATGGGTACCAATGACACAAGTCTATAATTCGTTACTAAGCTCCTCTCACCCTTTTTATATATAGGAACCACCTTCGAAATCTTTAACTTGTCTGGAAAATGACCTTCATCCAAACACGGGTTAATTATCAACACTAAAGTATCTAAAATACAGTTCAATACAGATTTAAGTAAATAATTTGAGAAGCCATGAGTTTATTGTCTTTTAGAATTACTCAACTTATTTACATCTTCGTAAACTTCACTTAGAACTACATGTTTCCATTTTAAATTATCATTAATTTTGTCTAGTTCATATAAAAAGTCTTCTGAAGCATTGCCAAGGGCACTTATTGATTTCTTGATCTCATTCACAGAATTTGAAAAATAATTCCTAAAATAATCGGCGACCAAATTTTCTATAGTGGAACGAGGTTTAATCTTTCCAGATTCCATATTAATAATTTCCGAAGCCATTTTCACTTATTATTTGCATTTAGAATTAATCTCTCAATGTAATTAATGTTAGCTTGGTTCAATTTATATTTATACTCTTTTTTTTAACGTCAGCAATCAGCTTATTTATACGTTCACTATTATTACCTCTGTTAATATTCTTCAAGAGCAAAATACGGTCACACAGAGTATGTAATTCGGCAGTGTACCAAGAGTGTGTTTTGCAGTGTATCTTCTTTTGGGTGTAGTACATAGTACATACTTGAAACATTCAACATAGAAATCAAGGAAAATGTAAAAAAAGAAGCTTTAAAATTAAGATAACAATTATTATACACCAACAGAGAAGACCAATCAACATCGCTTAACAACTGTCGAAAACGACAAATTCTGTAGTAAGAAATCCTTCTAATTAATTTAGGAGCACTTGTGTCAGGAATAGCAGAAATACTGTTTACAACAAACCAAATTGCATCATGATCCGCAATATTGAGGTCAATTGCACTATATTTACATTCATTATTGCCATAGTTCGTAAGAATTATATCCAGACAGGAGTTTAAACGAGTTGGCATATTGTTAACATAATGAAGACCTTAAGTGAAGTACATTGCTTGTTAATATCAATGTTTTTTTTTTTATCTCTGACCTTTAATAATATCGGTTTCCGAAGATAACCTCTCATCCTTTAAATGTAGACTAGAATGTAGTTCTCCAGCTACACATTGCAATCAGCTGATGAAGATGTAATTGGAACTAAGTAAGCCCACGCCAACGGATTGTGTTTTCATCGTCACCTAGAATTCAGGACGACAGATATCCATATTATAATTTCTTCAAAATACTGAAAATATTTGAATTAATAGAAATTTACATTTTACTGGACGAGCTTCGAGCTCTTGATCTCTGTAAATTAGCACTCTTTTAATCAGAACTCTCTGTAATGTGTTGACAAGTTCTTTTGATATTAATGTCTGAAATATGCTTCCTCACTGACTCAGAGATCAGACGACATTATTTGAATTGTAAATGGAAGTATATTTACTGACGTTAGAATCACAAAGGATTTGCAGCAGGATAATTCACTTAAGTCATAATTAAGTGTATATGTCTGTATTACATTTTCATATCGCTTGCTGTATCACATAACTTCACCGATCATATTTATATGACTATTCCATTCATACGACTTGTTTTTTATATTGACGAATAATGTAAAGTAATGTCTGGGATATCGACCTATCATGGTTTCTTATCTTATAATATGCTTGCTAGGAACACAAGGATGCTATTTTGTCTAACTATCTCTCTCTTTCTACGTCATACTACTTTTGACCAATAAAACTACACGAAACGATGTGTCCCAAACATTCATAGCTACTTATCCCACATATTTATCACCTCCCTGACACTTGTATTTTTTCATTACCTCCCAACAATTGACTGTCTTATCACCTTCCCAGTACTTTTCTGTTTTGTTACCTCCCTAGCATCTGTTTATTTGTTTTCTATCATCATTTGTTTCCAGCATAGATATTCAACTGAAAATGGCTTTGTCTATGCGAAATACAGTGTGTCCCACGCAAGAGTTGGCCAATCATGTGGGTTTCTGCGTCGCGCCGACTACAGCTCTAACTCCCGAGGGAGCGGGTGAAATATCTACGCTAATAAAGCCGCTAATAGCGTTATGATTCAGGTTCTCACATTTACAGTTGGAATTTCAATGAAAATAACCACGTACCTCATCATAAGAGATGTTGGAAATGTCCTCCTCTTGTATCCACACAACACTGGCATCTTTTCAGGAAATTTTCTTTAACACGCATAAGTTCAGCTTCCGGGATATAATTAATTTCTCTTTTGATATTGTCTTTAAGTTCTTCTAATGTATGAGGGTTTGATCTGTACACTTTATTCTTCAAGTTCCCCCATAAATAAAAGTAACATACTGTTAGATCTGGGGACCGTGCGGGCCACAAACCCCTACTAATAACTCGATCTCAAAAAATTTCTTGAATTAAATTTAATGACTCATCAGCTGTATGGGCAGTGGCAGAGTCTTCCTGGAAATATGCACTACGACATTCAATATCGGTCAGTTCTTGAGAAGAATGGTTTAATAATATTATTCCTATAACGCTCTGCATTTACTGTCACACTATCTGCAATAAATATTGGGTCTATTATCCTGTATGCATTTACCGCACACCAGACCCCGATTTTCTGGTCATGCAATGGTGTTTGTTGCACTATATCGGGTTTCTCAGAGCTCCAATACCGATTGTTCTGTGTCGAAACATAGCCGTGTAAATGGAACCATGCTTCGTCAGAGAATATTATTAAATTTGGATCAATTACCCCATCAGCAACATTCCTCAACATCCAGGTACAGAACTGCACTCGACTGTCGTTATCATGTGGTAGCAATTCATGGACAACAGAGATCTTATAAGCTTCAATTTTAGCATTTTGGTAGCTCGCCATTCTGAGGTCTTTGAAATTTCGCTTTGCTGTGCAAGCCTTCGCAGAGATTTTTGAGGGGAATGTTCTAATCGTTTTCCAAGATCATCCAATTTCTCTTCAGTAAGTACGCGCCGCTTGGTCTCTCGTTTCCTGTCGAGAACCGAACCCGTTTCCCGAAGTTTACTTACAAGTTTTCGCACGGCTTCTCTGCTTGGAGGACGTACACCTGGGAATTTGGCTAAAAACCGAAGTCTTGCTTCCTTGCAAGTTGATGTAATCACATACGAATCGTACATAAATATCCTTTGTTCTATTGTATACGTAGGCCTATGTCGTGGCATTGTAACAACACATCTACACTTGACACTGGCAGAAGGAATACTGACCTATTTGTCGACACAGTCAAGGTCGTGGCAGTTCAATGACACACGTTCCAATGTTGCCAGATAAATCACTTGAGATTTTCTTTGCGAGAACCTGAACCATTACACCATCAGTGGCTTTATTAGCGTAGATTTCCTTTGTAATGTATGGGAAATTGACCTATACACTTTATTTTTCACGTTTCCCCATAAATAATATTCACATACTGTTAGAAGAACTTAAAGACAATATCACATAGCCCTATCACAAGAGAAATGAACTCTGTCTCGGAAGCTGAACTTTTGCGCGTGAAAGAAAACGTCTTTAAAAGGTGCCAGTATTGTGTGGATGCAAGAGGAGAACATTTTCAACATCTCTTGTGATGAGGTACGTGTTTATTTTCATTGTAATTTTAACTGTAAATGTGAGAACCTGAATCATTACACTACTCGTGGCTTTATTAGCGTAGATATTTCACCCGATCGCACGGGAGTTGGAGCTGTGCCAGCCGCGCCGCAGGAACCCGCGTCATTGGCCAACTCTTGGGTGGGACATACTGTAGATAAAATGATAAACAGCACGACACCAAACAACACAAAGAAAAACAGAAACAGTATATGGAAGCAGTTCTGAAAGGGCCATAAACTGCAAGGTAACACTCCAGATGAAAAGATCGCTACAATTATAATCTATAACGAGAAAATTATAAAGAATATTCTGTAAAAACCATATTAAATGTTACAGCAAAAATTATTAAAGAAAATTACTATCTATAATCTGTCTGTATAATTACTATCTGTCTGTCTGTCTGTCTGTGCGAGATGTCCAGCAAAATCTACTGCACGCAGAGATCTAAAATGCTATCGAAGCATCTGTTTTCGGTAATACATATAAATTGTCAATTCAATTGCAGATGGCTTTGCCCTTTTTTGTAATAACTTGGATATGAAATATTCTCGATTTTTTTCAATATATCGCATGGAATTATCGATCGCTTCGAGTCGGTAAGCCCGCCCTGTTCGATTCATTTGTTTATAATGTCAAGGCCCGCAAACATATGACATTTTCAACGTAGATGAAATAAATAACCACGGCCCAAGCAGAAAGACACGGAAAATAATAGTTTGCATGTTTCTTCATGGTTAAACGCACACCTACATTCTGCGGTAACGGGAAGGTATTCTCTGGACACGATTCTACGGGAGGGTTCTGAGCCAGAATATGACGATCGGCACCGTTCGTTGTCTTCGGTAGCGTTCGGATGACCACCCCTATTATTTTACTCATTCAACAACCGCCAACGCTTGAGCTAGTCGCAACCCTGACAGACTGCGTGCTTTGCTCTAAAATGCATTTGTGAGGTTGCTAATAAAAATATGAGGTGAAACACAATTAGGCTTCTTCGTATTAGAACATAAAAAACTGTTGTATTGCAGTAATGTGCTTTCAGTTGTCTCAACATTATTTGCGAGGCAAGACATGAAACTTGAGTTTGAGTATGTGACGAATGGCTTATAACTGCACTCCATAGAATTTAATTTTAAAAATCCCAAGCAAAGTTTTAGCCCTTAGTATAAGAAATATATTGTGTACAGAACTCCTAAGACTGGTTTCCAGAACAAAAATAAAGCTAATGTAAGATTTAAGGCTTTCCTGGCGAATCTTATGTAGAAAATCTAATCGGGTTTGCAGCCAGGTGAGAAGTTTGTTGTGGTCCAACGTTTCCGAGGCTGACGCTCCCTCCATCCTCAGGGAATCTGAAGTGTCGAGTTTTAACATGTAAGGAATATATACCTTATACCAACCCGTGTTGGGCGGAGTCTACCAATCAGGGAGCAGCTGTTCTGCTTTCGGCCCCCGTAGTCTCTCTCTCCGCGGGCGAACAATCCACTTCTACTGGAAGCCAACTGGGTCACACCCAGGAAGGTGCACTGTATGCTGCGGCCTTGCAAGCCCAGCCTACTGCTCCTAACACGGCATGTGGGCCTAACACTGTCAAAGCCAAGGTCACTGGTTCACCAGTTACCGCAGAGTCGATGGACTATACACTAGGGCGCTCGCACAGCGAGTCTGACAGTCACTTAGGCACGCCTATTGGCACCACACTTCACGCCCAAGCGGATGTTGCTGCCATTCCCGCAGGGAAGCTCCGCAACAAGGTCCCTGTGTATGTCACTGGTGTGACAAATACCCGCAATTTTTTGAGATGGTTGCGAGAGAAGACTGGTGGTAACGGCACGGCGGCTATGCGGGGCGATGCTCTTTTGCTAGTTCCGGATACTGCCGATTGTTTCCGGGCCACCATCTCTGCTCTCCGCGCCATCGACCCGGAGAAGGGAGTCAGGTTCCATACCTACTGTCAGCCGGAGGAGCGGTCTGTCAGACTGCTCCTGAAGAACCTAGGGCGTTGCATGCCAACAGAAGATGTGCGCGAGGAGCTCATTGCACTTGGAGTTCCCGCACTCTCTGTACTGCAACTTCGGTCGCAGCGGCGCGACGCCGATCCTGCTAAGGATAGGCCTTTAACGCCGAACTTTATTGTGTCAGTGTCGCGTGGACCCTCGGCAGCGAAGGTGAGAGCTCTCACCACTTTGTGTGGTCTGCACATCTCTGTGGAATCTTACCACGCTCCGAGCGGCCCTCTACAGTGCCGCAACTGCCAACGCTTTGGTCACACTAAGCGTAATTGTGGTTACACTCCAAGGTGTGTCGCTTGTGGCGGAGACCACCCCTCAGGGGGTTGTAGTACGCCCAAGGATGCCCTGAGGTGCTGTAACTTATAGGATAGGAACCCGTTTTCATTTCCAGCAATGCATTTCGTATGCAGGTATGGACTCGGAGTCGAGATCATCGCATTGCGGGCTTCGCCCGCAATGCTCTGATCTCAGTTAGCTTATTTGGTCGAAACTCTACACTTCAGATTCCCTGAGGATGGAGGCAGCGTCAGCCTCGGAAACGTTGGACCACAACAAACTTCTCACCTGGCTGCAAACCCGAGAAGATTTTCTACAAAATTAAAGCTGTTAGTAAAAGAAAGAAAAGGTCATTGTTTTTCTTCATATCACATCCTCTGAAGATGAAACTAAAATATATATTATTTTATGAGTTTCTATTCTCGACTGTAGTGTTCACAGACTCACAAAGGCATGTTTGTGACAATTGTATTTTTTTAATTGAGGAGACATCAAAATGCCTATTAATGCTGCAAACTCGACATTGAATTTCGGAGTTTAGCACAACACTTCCGGTATCTTCCGGTACTGGTATAGTATGTTTCTTTATAGAGTATAATAACATAAGAAATGTAGCGAGAGTAAAATATCTTGTCCTTCCAGTCCAATTTCAGAGCTTCATGCAAAGTGTTAACAAGAACAGTGCACATGGAGAGAAGTTGTGTAGTGAAATATCGTAGTTTGTGATTTATAAGCACAAGAAGTCATATCCATATGAAATTCACTCACGTGTAACTAGGGAAGAGAGAGGCGTGTGTTGAATAAAATGCAGATGGGATTTCTGATTGATCAATTGGGATTAAATTTGTGTTTCTTCATGGGAGTTCAGTTGAGCTATTCTGGTCAAGCTGTTCTTGCATATTTATGAGCTTTTAAAACTCCGTTTTGGATGAGTATAACCCAGATGTATTTGACCCTTTGTAAGGCAGTCATACAATACAGAACATTCTGCTAGACAACAGACTCATAAAGCAGTTAAACAATCGGGAGCGTTGTTATGAAACGGTTGACGGGTAGCTTCACTCAAAAAGAGTTTTCAATTATTTCGAAGTGTGTGTATATTTCTTATTGAGTGGAGAATCTTCAAGCATATTAACAGCAGTGAAATTTACCCTAATCTAAACCTTAAATATGCTTTTAAATTTTATATTCTTTATAATTTTCCTTCAGAATACACAATATTTTACCGTTCTTCTCACAAAGGATTTTTTGAGAAATTCCATTGCTTCTGCATTATCGAGGCGATTGAAGTGAAGTTAGTTGTATAATGTTGCCACTATAGGTACCCCATTATTAGCGTTTGTCCTGCAGTATTACGTCCATGTCTCCAGCCTGCTGCCGTGGTAATATAGTATATTGCGATACAAGTGCCGTAAGGCACGTTTACGGGTCGAGGAAACAGATTGAAAACCCGAGGCGCAGCCGAGGGTTTTTAAGTTTTCGAGACCCGTAAATGCCTTTACGGCCCGTGTGTTGCATGCTATTTTTTGCACGATGATTATTTATATCAATTTAATTATATTAATTGTGATATTACCTGAAAATATTATGTAAATAAATTCTTGAAAATAGTTGTTTGTTTCAGAAAGTGATTCGCATGTGTTTGTTGTTATGGGAACCGAATATTTGTCCTGGGGGCTTTGTCCATAAAGACTTGTATTATGAAGTGTATCGTAATGAATTATGACGTGGCGCTTGGACCGTAAGTAATTTAACCTCATCGCATCCGCCCTTAGCAACAAGACTGTGTGGGAATGTCAACTTACGATCCATGTAAACAACTTTCGTAAGTAACACTTACTAGCTAAGGAGTGCAAAAAGATGTTTAGGATGTATTCCTTTGCAGGTGAAACATATGCGTACAATAAAGCGTCATCTCTATAGTGACGGCCGAATAAGTAGTGTGATATCGTAAGGAGCTTTGTCTGGGCAAGAAATATCAATATTGAGAACAAGAAGATTGGAACTCTAGTGTTTTGGTTCCCAGTGTTTCGTGCAAATTAAATTAAATGTTAATTATATTCTGTTCATCCCATATGAACGAACTCGTTAAAACATCTGTTTGGCTCCCGGAATAGTGAGGACATTAGACTGTTGTATGAGATAATGGATTTGTATTCATTTATTTAAACGGATTTCAATGAAATGTTAAAGCATGAATTTTAGTGATTGCACTGAGCTTGCTGTTTCTGAGAGCAATTTGAATGTCTCCAGTCAATACAGAAACCCAGAAAACTAGTTTTCCGCCCCAGTGTTTTCCTTTATCTGTCGCTCTGTTAGCTCCTCATTTCTATGCTTATCTGCGTCTCTTTTTCAACATTATCCTTTCTCTTACTCTAGGTTTTCCTTCTTCCTTTACGCCTCCTTTGCATCTCCATTTAAAACAGTGCCAGTGATAAACCACAATATATGCAAATATGATCAAGAACATAAAACAATCCATGTTAAGCTGATTTTTAACGTTAACTCGAACAGCAGAGCATTTATAGACTGACAAATACTTGGGTAGCAATAAAAAAGAAACAGGTGCGAACACAAAAGCTATCGGGAGGCAATCCCACCAGAGATTTCGAATTTCGATATATTCTTGATTAGCCTATATCAATTGAAAATTTATTAATTTATTACGTTCTTACAAGATGTTTAAAATAAAAACATCACTGTATCAGTTGTGAGATCACTGCAAGCTAAGAGAATGAACAAACTATTATGGAATGTATTACAGATACTAACCAACTACCAACTAGTTAACCTAACGAAGATAAGCTAAATAAAACAGAATAATAAACGCACTGACTGACTTGCACCGAATTGAAGCTGTGCTTTTAATGCATGCAGATTTAAATTATTTCAATTTCCAAACAAGTTGTGTTCTGTAGAATAATGTGTTTTTATCCTTCACGTATCCAGTAATGAGTTGATATTTTAGCAGACAAAATTACATCTTTATATTACAAGATAAGCTTTCTGATTGGTCGATATCCGAGTCATTGCTAAATTTAAAAGAATAAAATTTTAATTGTGAAACAAGTCCTGTGGATATAATAATCTTCGTGATCCCACATTAAATGTTCAATATTTACGTTGTTTTGCAGGATGTAGTTTTAAATTAGGAGGGACATTTCTATCTAAAATTATTTTGTTTGTGCGTCTGCAATAAGTTTCCCCATTAAATTTTCTGGACTTATTTGTTATTGTTCTGGGTTCGTGCTCATGTAGTGACTTTTGACGACGAGATATATCGTAATTGTTGTGAAATACAGTTGTAACTCATAAGAAGGTAATTAATTTGTCAACCTTCGAATTTTATTTTGTCAAATTAATATCCTACTGATATCAGCGATTTAGTGATACTGATCATAGTTAACTCCACGAGCGACAAATCTAGGGGACTTCGAGGTCACGAGTTGCGTTTGTAATGACCATTTAATAAACAAGATGTAATAATTAGTTAATAAAATACATTTATTGGTGGATGGATTGTCATTGAGCTGTGTGAGACACTAACCACTTTATTATATTATTATACTTCCTAGCGATGCATGTTGGTGAGCTCGGTTTGTGGAAATGTAAGTGAAAAGAAGGTCATGTCCTTATCATTTTTATTGGAGGTAGACCAACATTTCGATATAGATTCAGTGAAACAGGTCGGTGAATGGCTGATTTCATACTCATTCTTCAATGGAAAGAAGGACACAGACGTTAAACAGACAATATTAGAATACAGAAATACATGCAGGTAAATCATAGTAAAAAAAATGAATATTACAGCAAAAAGGTGAGACTCTCTGAATGACTTCAGCTCATTACGCTGTCAATTAATTACATCGATTTTATAACATTACTGACATAGTCAAAATGTTGCATTATGCTTACACGTTTCCAATTCCTTAAAAATAGAATTTGAGTGAGTGCATAGACAAACACAGTCAATGACCACACACAAGGAAATGCTTCCGATTGACAGGACCTCAAATCATGGCATATTACTGCTGACAACTCACAATACATATTGTAGGCCTTATTGCAGTTGATTCATCCTTATGCAAAGGCAAGACAAACCTGAGTTTGTGCAAACTCTTCAGAGAATTGAAACAAAATTTCAAATGCAGCTAACTCCCGATTATCCGCGTTAATTGGGGCCGTGACTTGCATGAGTAGTCAAATAACACGGATAATCAAAGCTGGGTGTGAGATTTTCAATACGACGAAATCAAGTGCGGATTATTCCAAATAAAATGCGTGAAATTCGAAATAAGGGGCAGGAAATTGAAATTAACGTGTGGGAGATTCGAAATTATTTATGGGAAATTCAAAATGAACTGCGGGAATTTCAAAGTTAGGGCGAGAAATTCTAAAGTAAGAGCGGAAAATTTACATTTTTGTGCACCAATAATTCCGGCAAGGATAATCTGGCGTTGGCTGTAAAATGTTTTGGAATTTTTAAAAACTCCTTATGCGAAATTTGTCACTAGAGCAGTTTGCGATAAATAGAACTTTCATGATGTAGCATATAGGAGGTATATAAAGGAAAAACTAAATTTTGCTTTTATAAAATGTTCAATTTTGATCTGTGCTATTCACAGATATGTTTCTTAAAATAGCTTTTTTGTATTCAGGAACGCGTCTTTATGCTGGAAACGCGACGCGACACATTACGCTGAAGCCACTTTAGATGCATAAAACGTCATTTTTTGCAATATTCTAGAAAACGGGTACAAATATTTTGTTTACTCTAATAATTGCAATCATTGGTGTAGTTGAAGGTATGGATGTAGGCAGCGCCTTTTTTACTTTTGTTCGGGTGTTGACAGCGCTTATATAATTATTCTTGCTGAAAATTACATTACTTCTATCTTAAAATGGACACTTAATATATAATCTGTTCTGTTTCATTTTAAAATCGCTTGCAGGATTAAGAGTCACTAGTAGAAAAGAGTAACACCAGATGGCAGGAGTTCTCTTCACTAAAGTTGAGCTAACTTCACTAATACTAACCCGCTACTCACCTTATTTTTACAACTATACAACCGTGTACAATATTTTAATTTATGTGTAGAAAGTCAGTACGGTTACACTGCAGAATGCACTCTACGGCTCAGCGGGAAAGAACAATAGCCAGGATAATGCCCACTCACCTATTCCGCACATTCACAGCAATGAAAATCGATGCGCCAATTCTGCTTATTTTCTTCCTTTTCCAGTCTTTCCCCGCTTCTCCTCGTAGCAGTCAATGATTGGAGGATAATTCTCACAGTTGACCTACTCCGGTTAAAGATATCAGCATAAAACAGAAATAAGTAACCAATTAACACGTTTGGGCACAACTTCAACCTGAAGCGTCGTAAATCTATGTGCCGATTCAGCTAATTGCATTATCATACTACAACAATAACACTTAGGGAAGCAATCGGTGCGCTGCCCCTGGGTTAAGAGAAGTGAAAACCTACTCTCTGCAATACGACCTCTTAATGTAAATCAGAATGTGAAGTGAGGAAGATAGGGAAACTTACGTGAATATAGCTTAACTCATAAGAATATAAATATAACGAAATCTGCTGAAAAATATTCACATATTACTCATTAGGAATAATCTTACACTTTCCACAAGAACAACGCATACACCTTTGTGATATACTTAAGTTTAAAGTAGCTTTTTATCCGTGATGCTCAAAGCGCAGTACGGTAAGGAAAAAATGAAATTGTGTTATAGGAGTGACATCAGGCATTCATAAAGCTCATCCCCAGAAATCCATAACTCACATCAAACCGATTTCTTCCTTGTCTATTCCATTGTCTTTGACACATCTTGGACTTTAGTGAAATACTTCTGGTGTAGATTTTGTCTCTATCATAACGAATGCAGACACCTAGATGAGGCAAAATTGTTCTATTGCATTGAAAACTTATTAAATTTATAATCGAACAGTGTTAAAAGCATTACTTTTTGTTCGACCATATTACATACAGTACGCTCATTACATGTGACGTACCAGAATCATATTCACATACTTGAAAGTATTGTCGTTCACTAAAAGGTCTGTTGTTCTAACTCCTACTAATATTAATATGGACCACGAAACAGTCTTCATCCTGAAAAGCAGTTATTCAAATTGCGCAGTAAGTATCCTGTATTTAAAATAAAATCAATTTTATGCATTCTTATTTTAACTAGGGATGGGATATCGATATCTATATTATCCAATGTCGATATTTTGGTTTCGATATCTCACATTTTCATTTCGATATTTCAGTTTTCATAACACCGTGACATTGATATTGCCGCCCGCTGTCTACATCCTCAGGGACACTGAAGTCAGCTTCGAAGTGTCTTGTGGCGATGTGTCTTGTGTCGGTAAATGGTGCCAGTGTCTATTACACTATGACCCATCATTAGTACGTATAGTCATGTATTATATTAGAATTGTATTTAGTCGTACTGCGTTACTACAGATGTAGGTCGTGCGGGTTGCGTCTGTTCACGTCCCATTTCCTTTACTGAGTTCCTACAACCCTAGCTATAGGATTGGGATGTTCGTGTCTTCGTGCTTGTTATTGAATAACTGCGAAGACCTCGTGCAGTTGCGTATTTCTCGTGTACAAGTCAGTCCCAGTTATCATCCTGGTCGGGTAAACAACGTCACCTTTTGCCTTAATGACAGAGATGTTGTACTTAACGCTGGATAAAGTCGTAGTAGCTGAGCATAGGTCTCCATTTTAGTGAGAATATTATAGGAGAAAAATTCCTCCGGCACTGGGACTTGAACCCAGGACCTTTGGCTATTCGCGCCAATGCTCTACCAACTGAGCTAAGCCGGAGCTCAATTCACAGCGCCAGATGGAACTTCTCTCCTATGACTGATTACCCTAATGGTCTACCTCACAGACAGACAAGTTATGTCATATGCAGTACTGTGAGGCACACTAAGTAGTGATTTTTGTGACCGGGCTCCCACTGTTATTGTACAGTTAACATTCAAGACAGATATATAAGCATTCATGAGCCACAGATTATTGTCTCTGTTGGACACTACATGAGAATATTATAGGAGAAAAATTCCTCCGGCACTGGGACTTGAACCCAGGACCTTTGGCTATTCGCGCCAATGCTCTACCAACTGAGCTAAGCCGGAGCTCAATTCACAGCGCCAGATGGAACTTCTCTCCTATGACTGATTACCCTAATGGTCTACCTCACAGACAGACAAGTTATGTCATATGCAGTACTGTGAGGCACACTAAGTAGTGATTTTTGTGACCGGGCTCCCACTGTTATTGTACAGTTAACATTCAAGACAGATATATAAGCATTCATGAGCCACAGATTATTGTCTCTGTTGGACACTACATGAGAATATTATAGGAGAAAAATTCCTCCGGCACTGGGACTTGAACCCAGGACCTTTGGCTATTCGCGCCAATGCTCTACCAACTGAGCTAAGCCGGAGCTCAATTCACAGCGCCAGATGGAACTTCTCTCCTATGACTGATTACCCTAATGGTCTACCTCACAGACAGACAAGTTATGTCATATGCAGTACTGTGAGGCACACTAAGTAGTGATTTTTGTGACCGGGCTCCCACTGTTATTGTACAGTTAACATTCAAGACAGATATATAAGCATTCATGAGCCACAGATTATTGTCTCTGTTGGACACTACATGAGAATATTATAGGAGAAAAATTCCTCCGGCACTGGGACTTGAACCCAGGACCTTTGGCTATTCGCGCCAATGCTCTACCAACTGAGCTAAGCCGGAGCTCAATTCACAGCGCCAGATGGAACTTCTCTCCTATGACTGATTACCCTAATGGTCTACCTCACAGACAGACAAGTTATGTCATATGCAGTACTGTGAGGCACACTAAGTAGTGATTTTTGTGACCGGGCTCCCACTGTTATTGTACAGTTAACATTCAAGACAGATATATAAGCATTCATGAGCCACAGATTATTGTCTCTGTTGGACACTACATGAGAATATTATAGGAGAAAAATTCCTCCGGCACTGGGACTTGAACCCAGGACTTTTGGCTATTCGCGCCAATGCTCTACCAACTGAGCTAAGCCGGAGCTTAATTCACAGCGCCAGATGGAACTTCTCTCCTATGACTGATTACCCTAATGGTCTACCTCACAGACAGACAAGTTATGTCATATGCAGTACTGTGAGGCACACTAAGTGGTGATTTTTGTGACCGGGCTCCCACTGTTATTGTACAGTTAACATTCAAGACAGATATATAAGCATTCATGAGCCACAGATTATTGTCTCTGTTGGAAACTACATGAGAATATTATAGGAGAAAAATTCCTCCGGCATTGGGACTTGAACCCAGGACCTTTGGCTATTCGCGCCAATGCTCTACCAACTGAGCTAAGCCGGAGCTCAATTCACAGCGCCAGATGGAACTTCTCTCCTATGACTGATTACCCTAATGGTCTACCTCACAGACAGACAAGTTATGTCATATGCAGTACTGTGAGGCACACTAAGTAGTGATTTTTGTGACCGGGCTCCCACTGTTATTGTACAGTTAACATTCAAGACAGATATATAAGCATTCATGAGCCACAGATTATTGTCTCTGTTGGACACTACATGAGAATATTATAGGAGAAAAATTCCTCCGGCACTGGGACTTGAACCCAGGACCTTTGGCTATTCGCGCCAATGCTCTACCAACTGAGCTAAGCCGGAGCTCAATTCACAGCGCCAGATGGGACTTCTCTCCTATGACTGATTACCCTAATGGTCTACCTCACAGACAGACAAGTTATGTCATATGCAGTACTGTGAGGCACACTAAGTAGTGATTTTTGTGACCGGGCTCCCACTGTTATTGTACAGTTAACATTCAAGACAGATATATAAGCATTCATGAGCCACAGATTATTGTCTCTGTTGGACACTACATGAGAATATTATAGGAGAAAAATTCCTCCGGCACTGGGACTTGAACCCAGGACCTTTGGCTATTCGCGCCAATGCTCTACCAACTGAGCTAAGCCGGAGCTCAGTTCACAGCGCCAGATGGAACTTCTCTCCTATGACTGATTACCCTAATGGTCTACCTCACAGACAGACAAGTTATGTCATATGCAGTACTGTGAGGCACACTAAGTAGTGATTTTTGTGACCGGGCTCCCACTGTTATTGTACAGTTAACATTCAAGACAGATATATAAGCATTCATGAGCCACAGATTATTGTCTCTGTTGGACACTACATGAGAATATTATAGGAGAAAAATTCCTCCGGCACTGGGACTTGAACCCAGGACCTTTGGCTATCCGCGCCAATGCTCTACCAACTGAGCTAAGCCGGAGCTCAATTCACAGCGCCAGATGGAACTTCTCTCCTATGACTGATTACCCTAATGGTCTACCTCACAGACAGACAAGTTATGTCATATGCAGTACTGTGAGGCACACTAAGTAGTGATTTTTGTGACCGGGCTCCCACTGTTATTGTACAGTTAACATTCATGACAGATATATAAGCATTCATGAGCCACAGATTATTGTCTCTGTTGGACACTACATGAGAATATTATAGGAGAAAAATTCCTCCGGCACTGGGACTTGAACCCAGGACCTTTGGCTATTCGCGCCAATGCTCTACCAACTGAGCTAAGCCGGAGCTCAATTCACAGCACCAGATGGAACTTCTCTCCTATGACTGATTACCCTAATGGTCTACCTCACAGACAGACAAGTTATGTCATATGCAGTACTGTGAGGCACACTAAGTAGTGATTTTTGTGACCTGGCTCCCACTGTTATTGTACAGTTAACATTCAAGACAGATATATAAGCATTCATGAGCCACAGATTATTGTCTCTGTTGGACACTACATGAGAATATTATAGGAGAAAAATTCCTCCGGCACTGGGACTTGAACCCAGGACCTTTGGCTATCCGCGCCAATGCTCTACCAACTGAGCTAAGCCGGAGCTCAATTCACAGCGCCAGATGGAACTTCTCTCCTATGACTGATTACCCTAATGGTCTACCTCACAGACAGACAAGTTATGTCATATGCAGTACTGTGAGGCACACTAAGTAGTGATTTTTGTGACCGGGCTCCCACTGTTATTGTACAGTTAACATTCAAGACAGATATATAAGCATTCATGAGCCACAGATTATTGTCTCTGTTGGACACTACATGAGAATATTATAGGAGAAAAATTCCTCCGGCTCTGGGACTTGAACCCAGGACCTTTGGCTATTCGCGCCAATGCTCTACCAACTGAGCTAAGCCGGAGCTCAATTCACAGCGCCAGATGGAACTTCTCTCCTATGACTGATTACCCTAATGGTCTACCTCACAGACAGACAAGTTATGTCATATGCAGTACTGTGAGGCACACTAAGTAGTGATTTTTGTGACCGGGCTCCCACTGTTATTGTACAGTTAACATTCAAGACAGATATATAAGCATTCATGAGCCACAGATTATTGTCTCTGTTGGACACTACATGAGAATATTATAGGAGAAAAATTCCTCCGGCACTGGGACTTGAACCCAGGACTTTTGGCTATTCGCGCCAATGCTCTACCAACTGAGCTAAGCCGGAGCTTAATTCACAGCGCCAGATGGAACTTCTCTCCTATGACTGATTACCCTAATGGTCTACCTCACAGACAGACAAGTTATGTCATATGCAGTACTGTGAGGCACACTAAGTAGTGATTTTTGTGACCGGGCTCCCACTGTTATTGTACAGTTAACATTCAAGACAGATATATAAGCATTCATGAGCCACAGATTATTGTCTCTGTTGGAAACTACATGAGGATATTATAGGAGAAAAATTCCTCCGGCATTGGGACTTGAACCCAGGACCTTTGGCTATTCGCGCCAATGCTCTACCAACTGAGCTAAGCCGGAGCTCAATTCACAGCGCCAGATGGAACTTCTCTCCTATGACTGATTACCCTAATGGTCTACCTCACAGACAGACAAGTTATGTCATATGCAGTACTGTGAGGCACACTAAGTAGTGATTTTTGTGACCGGGCTCCCACTGTTATTGTACAGTTAACATTCAAGACAGATATATAAGCATTCATGAGCCACAGATTATTGTCTCTGTTGGACACTACATGAGAATATTATAGGAGAAAAATTCCTCCGGCACTGGGACTTGAACCCAGGACCTTTGGCTATTCGCGCCAATGCTCTACCAACTGAGCTAAGCCGGAGCTCAATTCACAGCGCCAGATGGGACTTCTCTCCTATGACTGATTACCCTAATGGTCTACCTCACAGACAGACAAGTTATGTCATATGCAGTACTGTGAGGCACACTAAGTAGTGATTTTTGTGACCGGGCTCCCACTGTTATTGTACAGTTAACATTCAAGACAGATATATAAGCATTCATGAGCCACAGATTATTGTCTCTGTTGGACACTACATGAGAATATTATAGGAGAAAAATTCCTCCGGCACTGGGACTTGAACCCAGGACCTTTGGCTATTCGCGCCAATGCTCTACCAACTGAGCTAAGCCGGAGCTCAGTTCACAGCGCCAGATGGAACTTCTCTCCTATGACTGATTACCCTAATGGTCTACCTCACAGACAGACAAGTTATGTCATATGCAGTACTGTGAGGCACACTAAGTAGTGATTTTTGTGACCGGGCTCCCACTGTTATTGTACAGTTAACATTCAAGACAGATATATAAGCATTCATGAGCCACAGATTATTGTCTCTGTTGGACACTACATGAGAATATTATAGGAGAAAAATTCCTCCGGCACTGGGACTTGAACCCAGGACCTTTGGCTATTCGCGCCAATGCTCTACCAACTGAGCTAAGCCGGAGCTCAATTCACAGCGCCAGATGGAACTTCTCTCCTATGACTGATTACCCTAATGGTCTACCTCACAGACAGACAAGTTATGTCATATGCAGTACTGTGAGGCACACTAAGTAGTGATTTTTGTGACCGGGCTCCCACTGTTATTGTACAGTTAACATTCAAGACAGATATATAAGCATTCATGAGCCACAGATTATTGTCTCTGTTGGACACTACATGAGAATACTATAGGAGAAAAATTCCTCCGGCACTGGGACTTGAACCCAGGACCTTTGGCTATTCGCGCCAATGCTCTACCAACTGAGCTAAGCCGGAGCTCAATTCACAGCGCCAGATGGAACTTCTCTCCTATGACTGATTACCCTAATGGTCTACCTCACAGACAGACAAGTTATGTCATATGCAGTACTGTGAGGCACACTAAGTAGTGATTTTTGTGACCGGGCTCCCACTGTTATTGTACAGTTAACATTCAAGACAGATATATAAGCATTCATGAGCCACAGATTATTGTCTCTGTTGGACACTACATGAGAATATTATAGGAGAAAAATTCCTCCGGCACTGGGACTTGAACCCAGGACCTTTGGCTATTCGCGCCAATGCTCTACCAACTGAGCTAAGCCGGAGCTCAATTCACAGCGCCAGATGGAACTTCTCTCCTATGACTGATTACCCTAATGGTCTACCTCACAGACAGACAAGTTATGTCATATGCAGTACTGTGAGGCACACTAAGTAGTGATTTTTGTGACCGGGCTCCCACTGTTATTGTACAGTTAACATTCAAGACAGATATATAAGCATTCATGAGCCACAGATTATTGTCTCTGTTGGACACTACATGAGAATATTATAGGAGAAAAATTCCTCCGGCACTGGGACTTGAACCCAGGACCTTTGGCTATTCGCGCCAATGCTCTACCAACTGAGCTAAGCCGGAGCTCAATTCACAGCGCCAGATGGAACTTCTGGAGGTAGACCATTAGGGTAATCAGTCATAGGAGAGATGGAACTTCTGGAGGTAGACCATTAGGGTAATCAGTCATAGGAGAGAAGTTCCATCTGGCGCTGTGAATTGAGCTCCGGCTTAGCTCAGTTGGTAGAGCATTGGTGCGAATAGCCAAAGGTCCTGGGTTCAAGTCCCAGTGCCGGAGGAATTTTTCTCCTATAATATTCTCATGTAGTGTCCAACAGAGACAATAATCTGTGGCTCATGAATGCTTATATATCTGTCTTGAATGTTAACTGTACAATAACAGTGGGAGCCCGGTCACAAAAATCACTACTTAGTGTGCCTCACAGTACTGCATATGACATAACTTGTCTGTCTGTGAGGTAGACCATTAGGGTAATCAGTCATAGGAGAGAAGTTCCATCTGGCGCTGTGAATTGAGCTCCGGCTTAGCTCAGTTGGTAGAGCATTGGCGCGAATAGCCAAAGGTCCTGGGTTCAAGTCCCAGTGCCGGAGGAATTTTTCTCCTATAATATTCTCATGTAGTGTCCAACAGAGACAATAATCTGTGGCTCATGAATGCTTATATATCTGTCTTGAATGTTAACTGTACAATAACAGTGGGAGCCCGGTCACAAAAATCACTACTTAGTGTGCCTCACAGTACTGCATATGACATAACTTGTCTGTCTGTGAGGTAGACCATTAGGGTAATCAGTCATAGGAGAGAAGTTCCATCTGGCGCTGTGAATTGAGCTCCGGCTTAGCTCAGTTGGTAGAGCATTGGCGCGAATAGCCAAAGGTCCTGGGTTCAAGTCCCAGTGCCGGAGGAATTTTTCTCCTATAATATTCTCATGTAGTGTCCAACAGAGACAATAATCTGTGGCTCATGAATGCTTATATATCTGTCTTGAATGTTAACTGTACAATAACAGTGGGAGCCCGGTCACAAAAATCACTACTTAGTGTGCCTCACAGTACTGCATATGACATAACTTGTCAGTCTGTGAGGTAGACCATTAGGGTAATCAGTCATAGGAGAGAAGTTCCATCTGGCGCTGTGAATTGAGCTCCGGCTTAGCTCAGTTGGTAGAGCATTGGTGCGAATAGCCAAAGGTCCTGGGTTCAAGTCCCAGTGCCGGAGGAATTTTTCTCCTATAATATTCTCATGTAGTGTCCAACAGAGACAATAATCTGTGGCTCATGAATGCTTATATATCTGTCTTGAATGTTAACTGTACAATAACAGTGGGAGCCCGGTCACAAAAATCACTACTTAGTGTGCCTCACAGTACTGCATATGACATAACTTGTCTGTCTGTGAGGTAGACCATTAGGGTAATCAGTCATAGGAGAGAAGTTCCATCTGGCGCTGTGAATTGAGCTCCGGCTTAGCTCAGTTGGTAGAGCATTGGCGCGAATAGCCAAAGGTCCTGGGTTCAAGTCCCAGTGCCGGAGGAATTTTTCTCCTATAATATTCTCATGTAGTGTCCAACAGAGACAATAATCTGTGGCTCATGAATGCTTATATATCTGTCTTGAATGTTAACTGTACAATAACAGTGGGAGCCCGGTCACAAAAATCACTACTTAGTGTGCCTCACAGTACTGCATATGACATAACTTGTCTGTCTGTGAGGTAGACCATTAGGGTAATCAGTCATAGGAGAGAAGTTCCATCTGGCGCTGTGAATTGAGCTCCGGCTTAGCTCAGTTGGTAGAGCATTGGCGCGAATAGCCAAAGGTCCTGGGTTCAAGTCCCATTGCCGGAGGAATTTTTCTCCTATAATATTCTCATGTAGTGTCCAACAGAGACAATAATCTGTGGCTCATGAATGCTTATATATCTGTCTTGAATGTTAACTGTACAATAACAGTGGGAGCCCGGTCACAAAAATCACTACTTAGTGTGCCTCACAGTACTGCATATGACATAACTTGTCTGTCTGTGAGGTAGACCATTAGGGTAATCAGTCATAGGAGAGAAGTTCCATCTGGCGCTGTGAATTGAGCTCCGGCTTAGCTCAGTTGGTAGAGCATTGGCGCGAATAGCCAAAGGTCCTGGGTTCAAGTCCCAGTGCCGGAGGAATTTTTCTCCTATAATATTCTCATGTAGTGTCCAACAGAGACAATAATCTGTGGCTCATGAATGCTTATATATCTGTCTTGAATGTTAACTGTACAATAACAGTGGGAGCCCGGTCACAAAAATCACTACTTAGTGTGCCTCACAGTACTGCATATGACATAACTTGTCTGTCTGTGAGGTAGACCATTAGGGTAATCAGTCATAGGAGAGAAGTTCCATCTGGCGCTGTGAATTGAGCTCCGGCTTAGCTCAGTTGGTAGAGCATTGGCGCGAATAGCCAAAGGTCCTGGGTTCAAGTCCCAGTGCCGGAGGAATTTTTCTCCTATAATATTCTCATGTAGTGTCCAACAGAGACAATAATCTGTGGCTCATGAATGCTTATATATCTGTCTTGAATGTTAACTGTACAATAACAGTGGGAGCCCGGTCACAAAAATCACTACTTAGTGTGCCTCACAGTACTGCATATGACATAACTTGTCTGTCTGTGAGGTAGACCATTAGGGTAATCAGTCATAGGAGAGAAGTTCCATCTGGCGCTGTGAATTGAGCTCCGGCTTAGCTCAGTTGGTAGAGCATTGGCGCGAATAGCCAAAGGTCCTGGGTTCAAGTCCCAGTGCCGGAGGAATTTTTCTCCTATAATATTCTCATGTAGTGTCCAACAGAGACAATAATCTGTGGCTCATGAATGCTTATATATCTGTCTCCATTTTAGTGATTAATTTCACTTGGTCGTCGTCTTGCAAACACGATGCTCGAGTCTTGGGAGAACTAATTTTAATTCTCCAGTTTTCGGACCTTTCGCTATGGTTTGATATGGTAAACAAACTTTTTCCACCTTATACCACAAGGTATATTAAAATGCAGAATACATTTAATACGAGGGTAACTACTATCTTAAAATAGAAGAGAGAAAAATAAAACATCCAGAATTACCTAGTATTATAATATGTATAAAATGTCAATAGATAAATACAGAATTGTTACATTAAAATTCACCGTTGTTGGATGTATTGTCATGCGGTGGAGTTATATGGATAAGTAAATTGTATCCTTAAGTTTGCAAGTTATGATACAAGGCAGATTGTTTTCTTTCTTTATAAAATTGATGGCAAAAATATTTGTTATCAACTGCTTTAAAAGACAGATTAAAAATAACCCATTCATACACAATTTAAAATTAATATTACCCTTGGCCAATAGTTTTGCCCTTATATGGTCTTGTCATTTACAAGTATTCACTGGTTACACATTTGTTCATATGTACAATGTTGAATGCTGAAGATAAAACTTGTAGGTACACCACTCGTAGTTTTAACTTTTCCAACATATGGAGTAGTTCATCCACATATCAAGTTGGATTTCAGCAAATGTAGTTGTTACTGGATATGCATTTCGGCATTGCTATTTATGCCATCTTCAGTCCTTCTTGAATTCCGTCCGGTGTACTTGAAAACGAATTCACAATACGACAAGGATTAAAGCAAGGAGATTCTTTGCCTGGCACCCTATTCAATCTAGCATTGGAAATAGTAATAAGGAAGATCGGAATTAACCCAGGAGGAACAATTTTCAACAGAACAACTCAAAATTTAGCTTTCGCTGATGACATTTGTATGTTGGGAATTGGCACAAAGTACTTGAATGGGAATCTGAAAGTGTTGGAAGAGGAAGCTGCAAAGATGGGACTCACCATAAATAAAGAAAAAACCAAATACATGGTGAATACAAGAAATATAACAAGATGGAAGAATGTTACACATTTCGAAGGATATGAGAGGGTTGAACAATTCAAATATTTAGGCGGCATTATCACAGAAAATAACGTCATTAAGGAAGAAATTAAAGCTAGATTAGCAGCAGGAAATAAGTGTTACTATAGCTTCCAAAAATTTTTGAGATCCTCATGGGTAACAATTAAGCTCAAATTACTGGCATACAAAACCATAATAAAGCCAGTAGTAATGTATGGTTCAGAAACCTGGTCATTATCAAAAAAAGATGAAAGCCTCCTCAATACATGGGAAAGGAAGGTCCTCAGAAGGATATTTGGTGCAGTATGCATTAATGGCGAATGGAGAATAAGAACAAATAGGGAATTGCAAGAACTTTACAAAGCTCCAACAATAGTAGCGGACATTAAGGCTCGCAGATTGAGATGGTTAGGACATGTGGAAAGGATGGGTGATCACAGAATCCAGAAGAAAATATTAAATACTAAACCAGAAAGAGGTCGATTGGTCGGACGCCCGAGACACAGATGGATGGACAATGTACAGCAGGATCTGTGCAGTTTGGGGATCCGGAACTGGAGGCAGTTGGCAACGTTGAGGCAAGAATGGCGGAAGCAAGTAGTCGATAAGGCCCTGGTTCTCCACGGACCGTAGCGCCGGAAATGATGATGATGATGATGATGATGTACTTGAAAACATCCAGCATCAGTCTATTAAACGTCAGAGGAAATCTACCTTAAAGCCTGACCAACCGGAGAAGCTTCTATTCTTATTCTACTAGAGGAAAACTGAAATCATATTATTTGAATGTATACCGTTTGCGCCATGTATTCGAAAAAACAAGAATTAAAAAATCGAAAGTTTCTTCGTGCAAATCTTGGCCCGTTTTGTCAGATCAAAACGACCCAGAACTCAGCACGAGGAGGTGGTAACACGTCAAGTTCCACCCAATCAACCAATCTTCCAAACTTGGGGTATTATTTACATTATATTATACTTAAAATATTTACAAAAAATTTATTAGTTTTCACAGGTTCATTGTTACTTATGACTGTTTTCAAAGTGTTCACGTTTAAAATGCGAGTTTTGAAGAAATCAGGCACAGGCGATTTTTATAACAGCCTAGATCTGGATTGACAACTCAGTCATAAGCTTAAGAGTCAAAGATAATGTAACAAGCGATCAGGATTCATTCACAACTTATTTGACTGATAACACAGGCCAACAGAGGTTTTGGTGCCGGGGAATTTGGAGCTGATTTCATATGAATTTGTTGCCCTGAATTCAAATATGATATTACTGTTTGCCTAGCAGCTAAAATTGTTAAGATATAAACATTTTAGTGAAATATACGTTATACTATTTTTAGGTTAAATCCCTGGATCAAATAAAAAACTATTGTTATTATTATATTAACAAATATTATAATAATTGTTTATAATATAATATATATATGTATAAAGTAAATGTTATATTACTTACAAAGGTAGAAGAAAAGTCATCGATGAAACCAACTCACTGAACACTAAAGAAGCTTCTTTTCCGTGACATTAGTTTTATTTTCCTGGTGAAATATTTCACCTTGTTCCTCACTGATGTCTCCAAAATTTTCAGGAAAACGGTTTAAGTGGCTGTGTAAATAGTGCACCTTAATGCTCATGTTACATCCAAGAGGTTAGAAACGGTTAAACATTTCGTTTACCAGTTCAACATAGTTTTAAGCTTTGCGTTTGCCCAGAAAATTTTCGATAACTGCAGCAAATGAAGTCCAGGCTTTTTCGCTCAGCCTCATTCATCGAATTTACAAAGTCAGTGTCCTTAATGAGTTGCCTTGTTTGTGGGCCGTCAAATATTCCTGCTTTAATATTTTCCGTACTCAACTGAGGCATTCCCCTCCCTACATATGCAAAGCATGATCCGCTCTTGTCAAGAGCCTTTACGAACTGCTTCATAAAGCCCAGTTTGATATGCAGTGGAGAATAGATGAATTTTCCTGTAACTAACCAGCCGCAGAGTGACAATAGGGCAAATATACAGCAACCAATCCTTGTATATGTGATATACCTAGGTAGAATGGCAAAAATGGAATAAATTCTGCACATTTCGTGTAGATAATTGCACGCAGTGGCGTAGCAAGCTTAGGTGGTAACCGGCGCGGAAAATTTCTTGTCACCCCCCCCCCCCATTTAAATTATTAAAAGATGGAACAGTTCCAAGTGTTATTGTTTGGATAGTCAAAGGGAATCCCACGAGAGTTTAAGAGTTTATCGATATATGCAGTTGCAGCGAACTTATCTGATGTAACTCGTATACTCAAAGGATTATGGAAATTAGTAATAATTACTTTGTTATATAAAAACAAAACTAAGCTCCGAAATCATGGCATACTATGAATCAACCGTCCATAAAGCGATTCCAGTTACCATTTTGTCGCCATGTTGTAACCAGTGCTACCAATCGTGCATATAAGACAATAGTTAACCTAATTCAGTCAATTTTGTTAGGATTAAGGAAGGACATACATATCAAGTACATTATGCTGTACATTGTACATTGTACTGTTAAACGACAATAAATTCTATTATTATTATAATTAATCTAAAGTGCGTTATAGACAGACAGATATACATTGTTTTCGTGAGCGACAGACTGTGGGTGTTACCGTTAATAAAGCGAACATCCAGCCCAAAATACACTCCCGAAATTGTGCAAATTTTTATTTTATGAGTGACTTTTTATATTTTGTTTTCCAAGCGAAATCTCGAATTTTTAAAGATGAATTTTGAAAAAAGGACAAAATTTTGTATTTATGTCAGATACCTTTCAAGATGTGAACCGAAGATAGGAGACACGTTTTCCTTATTTTTACATAAAGAAAGTTTTCTCGAAAACGGCTCTAACGATTTTCTTTAAGTTTTGCACGTGGGTTAGTTATACTAAGAGCTAAAACTTTTATTTGAAACACCTTTTCGAAATAATTCTCTGAAGGTTAGTTATAAGTAGGGGCGGATTTCTATGACCTAAAAAATAGGATATATGCATGCATTTATGACCTAAAAACATTAAAATATGACCAATAAAATTTAAAATATGACTTTACCACTTACACATTGTGTCATTTTTTTAATAGTTTCGTTACAGTACATCTTATTAAAATATAGTGTTAATTATTTAAAATATCTTTAAATTCCCAAAAAAGTATCATTTTAATGCAACATTTACAAAATATGATATGAAACTTCAAAATTTAATTAATATGCACACAAATATGCCAAAAATATGACATAAATATGCATATTCATACTAAATATGCTACAATAGTTGAAAATTTCCTAAATATGCAGTTACATGCACAATAAAAGCTATTCCATTTTCACCAGGATGCTTGGAATCGGATTTAAATTAGTCGGAAACCTGAAATAATGCAAATGGGAAAAATATGACATGTCATAGAAATCCGCCCCATAGTTATAGGCCTAAGCCACCCACTCTGAATACGCACTCTTTGCAATACGGCATCTTGCAACGGAAAATCGTACGAAAACAAAATTTTGTATTTGGGGACACGAAGACTGGCGACAACTTTCTCTTATTTAAGGGGAGGCTAACTTTTATTTGGGCAGATGAAGTTATGTGAATTATACATCAATTTTTTATAGGTTGATCCTAAGAAATTTCATATACAAGTAATGTGACTATTTTACGGAACTGTATTATTAATAATTAGGGGGCGGATTTCTATGACATGTCATATTTTTCTCCTTTACATTATTTCAGGTTTCCGACTAATTTTAACCCGATTCCAAGCATCCTGATGAAAATGAAACGGCTTTTATTGTGCATATAACTGCATATTTAGGAGATTTTCAAATATTGTAGCATATTTAATGTGAATATGCATATTTAGGTCATACTTTCGGCATGTTTGTGTGCATATTAAAGAAATTTTGAAGTTACATATCAAATTTTGTAAATTTTGCATTATAATGACACTTTTTGAGAATTTAGAGATATTTTAAATAATTAACACTATATTTTAATAAAATGTATTGTAATGAAACTTTAAAAAAATATACACAAAGTATAAGTGGTAAAGTCATATTTTAAATTTTATTGGTCATATTTTAATGTTTTTTGGTCATAAATGCATGCTTATATCCTATTTTTTAGGTCATAGAAATCCGCCCCTATTAATAATCTATTCTTAAATATGCACTCATCCCAGTTCAAAATCTAGATTGAAGGAGACTTCGGAGCAGGTCTGCCAGATCAGAAACGTAGAACAGTCGTACCAATATCCGAAAATAGTCGTATGCTAGTTAAACTGTCGAATACTTTGTGATTTTTCAGTGTAAAGAACGGATTGCGTTAATAATAATAATAATTAATAATAATCGGTATTATGCACCTTATATATGTTATGTAATTCTTAATAAATCATCTTATTTGTAAATGATTAGGCGTGCTTCATTATCTTTCGATGTGCTAAATTTGATAAAGTACAATAAAATTAAATAAACAGTAGTTGCCACAGTGTTGTAATTATTACAAAAAGGACTGCTTTCAAATCATATTGTTTTCAGCAGCATACTTACGACAAAAACCATGAGAAAACAAAAGGCTGAATACATATCAAAATTTAAATTACGTCAGTAGATTGATTTAAAAGACATAAATCGCTATGTTAAAAATAGTCGTACAAATAGGCTTACGACTCATGATTGCGTCGCACGTCGTACAAGTCTATGAAATAGTCGTATGTGTACGTCTATAGTCGTACGTATGGCAACCCTGCTTCGGAGTCAACTCACATTCCAATTTTATTTTCGTCAAAGTCATGACTGCCGCAGCGGGTACAATTGGTTGCGGCTTGAGTGATATAAAATATCACCGATTGTTGAAGTCTCATTTAAATTAATAAAACTGCAGAGACAAGCATCGACAGAAATAAACTCCCCTCCCCTCCCCCTAACCATAATATTATATTGTTCGTATCTACACAGCGGCCAGTTCAGCCGCGTTTTATTACCTTTGTTGACAGAATTTAAAACTAAAAGAAGTTTCAATACGCAAGTTGACTTGTAGAAAGTTATTAAGCTTATTTCATTGTTTTAAATAATATTATTATTTTCTTTAAATTCCCTTGAGCGATTTTTTACTTACAAAGACAAATTTTTATTTTGTCACCTCCCGCACCCCCTTCCTACGCTACTGATTGCACGATAAGAAAAACACTGATCTAGAAAAGTAGAGCTGACAGAAAAAAACTGAATTCATATTTAGATTCAGCGACCCAAATATAGCTAAAATCAGTTCCAAAATCCTCGGCACAAAAAGAAGTGTGCGTGGGACGCCACGCGACAGATGTGAAACTTGTTTTAACATGTATTTTTTCAATTTTTTATTATTGGATTTTTAAAACTTTGCATTATTCGACTTTTTAATATTGGCTTTTTGAACTTTTTAAATTTTGGATTACTTAATTTTGGATATTTGAATTTTTAATTTTGGATTTTTTAAATTTTCGATCTTTGAATTTTTATTTTTTATATTTTGGATTTTTTTTATTTTTAAATTTTTTATTTTTTTATTTTTAGAATTTTGGATTTTTGGATTTTTTAATTTTTTATTTTGGAAATTTTTGTTTTATGTTTTAAATTTCGGATTTTTTTATTTTTTATATTTTGGATCTTTGAATTTTGGAATTTTGGAATATCTACTTTTTTATTTATTGAATTTCGGTTCTTAGAAATTTTTATTTTTTCATATTTTAATTTTAGATTATTGATTTTTTTATTTTTTACTTTTAGATTTTTTCAATTTTGAATTTTAGCTTTTTAAATTTTAAATTTTCAGATTTTTTAAATTTTTAGGTTTTTAAAATTTTAGATTTTTTATTTTTAAATTTTGGATCTTTGAATTTTTTAATTTTGGATTTTTTAAATTTTGATTCTTTAAATTTTTTATTTTTTGGATTTTTAAATTTTGTATTTTCGTTTTTTTAATTTTGGATTTTTAAATTTTTTAAATTTTGGATTTTCGGTTTTTTAATTTTGGATTTTTAATTTTTTAAATTTTGGATTTTCGGTTTTTTAATTTTTTATTTTTTGAATTTGTATTTTATAATTTTGGATTTTTTATTTTTGAAATTAAGGATTATTTTTTTATTTTTTAAATTTTGGATACTTGGATTTTTCATTTTGGATTTTTTAGTTTTTAAATTTTGGATTTTTGGACTTTTTAACTTTCGATCTTTGATTTTTAATTTTGGAATTTTTAATTTTTTAATTTTGTATCTTTGATTTTTTTTATTGTTTGGATTTTCTAAGCGCGGTAATGAACCTCCGGGTTCCATAAAATAGATAATATACCTTTAGCTTGCTTAGGAATTGTCTATTGCCATTGAGCAAGTAAGTATTATTATTATTATTATTATTATTATTATTATTATTATTATTATTATTATTATTATTATTATTATTATTATTATTATTATTATTATTATTATTACTATTATTATTACTACTACTACTACTACTACTATTCCCATTTGGTCCTCGTACTAGGTCTGAAAAATTTTCTTTGATTACTCCTAATCATTGTGTTGATTGTTTTCTGTGCAGTCCGTTCCGTCACACCTTACTAATTTCGTGACGGTTTTGAGTGCGACACTAATTTCGTGACGGGTTTAGCCACAGTAAAGTACAACAGTAGCGAAGCTCCATACAGTTTTTTTCAACCGGCGCGACTGCAGCGCTCGTAGCGGTGAGCAAGAAGCCACACAATATGTTACATTGTTGCTTATGAAAAATGTCAACAATATTCTATGGAAATGCTTGTGGTGCTATAAATTGCACCAACAGCCAAAGGAATTCTCCCGATTTATCATTCTTCAGGTTCCCTAAAGATCCTGAGAGGTAAGCAAAAACAGTTATTTGTGAAATTAAATTGCAAATTTGTGATTATCATGCTTGCATTCATACTAGTGTATTTACCCCTATTTCTTTTAAATTTAGGAGCAGAAAATGGCTTGTAAATGCTATATACAATTAATTATTTTTATATGTATACCATAAATGAAAATCCTAACGAAGCAAAGGTTGCATCTAAATATATAGGCCTATTTACAAATACCCCACCTGACCCTACTAATTTTCAAAATGTTTTAACACGAGGTTATGTTAGGCCTATATAATTGAATTTAACAAAATTAAACTGTCGAGAATAAAGATAACGTGTTTAATCCTTTACTTTTTAATAATTTATCGTGTTTAACAAAATGAAGAAAAAGACAAAAGTGTTTTGCTATTGCATCTGATACTGACCATATCGGGCTATATGCCTATAGAACTTTACTTTCCCCCCTAATTTCTGAACTAGTGCTACTACATGCTTATTGAAATTATTATGTTTTCTTATTTGTCAGAATTTTCAGTGTAAGTACAGTATATGTTAGTAGTAGGTCAATTAAATTCTTGAAGATTTGTCGTAGGGATGTAGCTTATATGGTGGACGGAAACCGGTCTGATACTTTATAAGATATACAATGTCATCGATCTTGAAACTACAACTTCTTTATATTACCATAAAGTCTATGATTTGGTGAGTTCACCAGCATGCCTTTCCGGTAATAATCTCGTTCTAGTAATTTTAAAAATAAGAAGAAATACAGCCATATATTCGTATCTTTCCAATGCTGGAAATGGCTGTTTGCTAGTTGCATCCTGCTGGCCGCTTGGGGTGCTAGTGTCGCACGATCTGTCAAAAGGATGCATTTTTCTTTCATTAGAGCTTCGCTACTGTTATACTATACTGTGGTTTAGCGTTACACAAGTTTCCGATTTACCCCTACCGCGGCTAAAGAAGTTTCACTTAAAAAAAATGTACGCCTGTGTAATTTAATTGAGAGATTCCAAACGTCCGTTTATGTTTATTATGACTATTTAGCGAATACTTACAGAGTTATGCGTATAATGACTAATTAAACTACAAAATTGTATAAAATACATCAGCTTTCTCAATGTAAGCGGTCGATTGTAATAGCCGATGAAGGGACAATATGTTACAGCGTGTCACGTTGCAGGCGGTCATTAAGAACAATTTTCGTAATGGAACACATAGTTTAAATATTGGATTAAACTCTTTGCTACTACTCTCAATGCGGCGGTTATGGCCATACTAATTGAATGAAAAAAATCTTAAAAACACGAAAATTATCAAAATGAAATGACAAGTCTCTCGCTCTTCTTTATGTAATATGGATGTGTGGGAATTGGGGCATTCATTTAAGTCAAAGAAGTTATAAAGATACTTCAGTACGCTGGCTCACATAAAAGCAATTCAATGTAGAAAAGATCAAAATAAACGACAAATAGCCTATACGGGCACTGGCAGCGTGGATTTTCCAGGCGTTGGGAAATATACCAAGGTTAAGGCACGCATTCTATATCTGAAGTAGTTTCTCTTTAAGGAGCGGGCCTCCTTTCTTAATGAATTCTGGGTGGATTCCATCAATCCCGGGGGTTGTTCGATGTATGGTTCGGTCTATAGCTCTTTCAAGGCTCGGGATTAGGCAGGTGCGCACTCAAATGCCGTGAAAACGTGTGAATGTAAAGGCAATAGACAAACAAAAGAAAGCGTGCAATGCGCCATTCGTGCAACGCTCCACTCTTTCGCTTGGAAACGTGTGTGTATGTTACGGCAGAAGACAAACATACAAAACATACCAAAAGCACATAAACTCCAGTAGATATGTCTGTATTCTACTGAACTTTAAATAAAACCGCAAGCTCTTATCTGGCGTGCCTGCAATGCAAACACTCCATGCGCCGCTCTTCTGCGAGGGAATTCGAGCGTGTTTGGCAATGACATGCTTAATCTTCCTCGCGTACTCTTTTGTTGACACTCCTTGCGAGAAAGAATGTGCATGCATTTTATCACCATGCGCGATTGCCTGCACGCTCTTTCCCCTGTTATTGCTCGCACGTTCCCAGGAGTGTACGAAAAAGCTTGCATGTAAAGAAAGCTAATGTGACTGGAAGCATGTTGAGTGGGACACATCACCTTGGCCTTGGCTAATTAGTGTGGTGAATATCAATGTATCGATCAAGCCGGACACGTCTTCTAAGCTATTAATTAATTGTTTCCACAAATGTAACATCTATATTAAGACGGTTAATGCAACCAAAGGTCTGGATTTTATGGGTAAATTCACGGGGAACTCCCTCTTACCCCGATCTCGGGTTACATTTATTTAGACTATTAGACGCTAATAGGAACGAACAATGAAAATGACAAAACTGAAATAAACAGATAGCATGTACCTATTGTAAGGGAGATCCGATGCCGAGACAGTCGATATATGGAAGCCAGAGGTGTACATATTCTGATTTTAGCTTGCCTGCCCCTTTGAAATTCTGCAACCAGTCACAGATTTTAACTTGCTTGACTTGAAAGCAAGCCAGATTACAACGATGATAAGAAATGCTGTCGCTATGAGTCACAAGCTCTTCATAACCTGATGGGTTGCACAGGACCTAAGGAAACTGCAAGGCCTGGCGGAAAGAATATGAAACTGGGTATAGCAGTGCACTGGTAAGTCGTGCAGTTACGTAGTTGAGGAACTTCAGATGTGTTTAGAGAATTTTACCCTGAAGGAAGCCGAGGAGAAACTAAAATGTGGACAGTTTGAATTATCAATGAACAAAGGTAGTACTAGTCCGGCATGGGAAAAATTTTCAAACATTTTCGAGAAAACATCATAAAATCATTAATAACAATAACAAAAATCCCTTTAGGCAAGCCTACAAGCTGAGGTAGATTTCGAAGTGCTTTTGTTTTAATTTACTGTCGCTGCGTAGCATTCTTCTTCTTTAGCCTTGGCATGACAAACCCGCAATAATAACTGCAAAAAAGAGGAAAGAGAACTTTTTCAAACATTCAAATCTCGCCTTATATGAGAACTATCAAGAAACTAGTTATTGATTTGTAGAGTACTCATCAAGAGCTTTTCAACGATACCCCACAAGACGTAGTTTCGAAAATTTCGAATTTCCATCCCCACTCGTACTCCCAAAACCCCCGAATCGTTGGCGTCACTGTGAACTCCATAAGGAGTACTCTAATTTATTCAATCAAAGTTTCCCTCTATACATCATAGGGGCCGAGATATAAATGTTTTAAAATTTCAACCCCCTCCCCCGACCTCCCTCTTGCGCCAATTTTGCTCATTAACGAACTTGTCTGAGCTATTGGGCCTAGAAATAACATAATAAAATTTGATTCAAATATCTTGAAAATTACGGCCGCTAACGTGTAAAGATATATATATATATATATATATATATATATATATATATATATATATATATATATATATATAAATATATATAAATATATATATATATACATATACATATACATATACATATACTGTATACAAATATAAATATCTCAATTTTTTTAACAGGCGGTGGTTTCGTACTTAGGGATGCATGAAACGTAAAGATATGAACGAATTTTTTGAAAGTCATTAGGTAGATTAGATTTTTCTTCGAAATCTACCTAATAATAAAAATAATAATTGTGTTAAGACGCTAAAAGGATTTTAATACTTTATCCACCTTTTATTTATCTGCATGGTGAATTTCTTCTACCAGCATGTAGAAAAGCAAGAAAGTATTACCTACACTAGCAACTACAGTTGTTTAGCTGATAGGAATGTCGCAAGCTTATTCTGACTTGCCTAGGCTGGGTTTGACCTGACCCATCAAGTTTAAAGAAACCTGCCTGCTTCCTAGCTATGACGCTGGCAACTTGCTTGCCTGGCGTTCAAGCGGGTATGGGCAAGCTAAAATCGAGATTTGTACACCTCTAATGGAAGCCCACCTTGCGGTTATGGCACCCTATAATTTTCGTCACGTGCCATAAAATGAAAGTGATGAAAGTATGACGATAGACACAATCAGACAAATCGACATCTCCAGAAAAATGTGTGTACAATACATAGGACTATGCCTTAAGTGCATTGGAGAAATTCGTAATGTAAAATATTATCGCCACCGGGTCATTATTTCAAACTTTTCCTCAATTCTCCATTATACACTTACGAAACACACAGAATATCGTGCATATATGTTTTAAGTACAATTCTATAGTTTCCAGTAAATCCATTTTAATACCAAATTGTGACGAATGCGCACCCAGGAAAAGTGGTTACCACTTTATATGTTTACTTGCCACACTTTGTATAGAGTGAAGATATAACTCACGAACTTCCTTTTTTTGTTCTTAACACTTTACCCCGAAAATTGGTTGAACTTAAGAAATAAGTACTTATACTATTCTTACACGTCACGTTTCCAAGACGAAGAAGGAAACGGCTTCTTGTTCAGGTGACCTGACCCCGCATTGGTTGTCAGGGATGAGAAATGGCCGATACAGGTACAGCTTACGGCTTGTCAAACCAGACAAATGCTACTGTCAAGAACATAGTTATTAACAGTGACAGGCTATGAAAATTATTGCAAATACGGTTGTTATATGTTAAACGCCGAAAATACACGGAAGGAATATTATACGTGCTTTATGTTACATATGTGATCATACTTTCACAATAAAATGTCACCACTATTGTTTATAATAACGTTATAGCTTATACAGGGTGCGGCATTTATCGTTTCCCATTTTCAAAACCGTGTAAAATATTTATTTAGCATAGAAATAAGATACATGAACATTTCTAATGTCTTATAGTTTTGGATTTCCATTTCTGGCCTTACTTTTTGAATATGATGTCCTTGAGATGCTCTCCATTAATTTCAACTCATTGCTGCAATCTCCCTCGTACACTGGTCATTACGCGATGTATGGTGTCAGCGTAACATTTTCAAAATTCCTGAAAATCCTCGCATAATCCACGAGCGGCCACTTCACAGTCCTAAGATCGTGGTGTGGTGTGCCATCGCAGCTCAGGGTATTATTGGCCCTTATGGTGCGTCGGTGACTGTCAACTCTGAACGTTGCAATCGCATACTGCAAACTTTCTTCCTATCAGAGTTGACACATCGTAACTTGGATAGTGAGAGATTGTGGTTTCAACAGGATGGTGCTGCAGCACAAACTGCACGTTTTTCAGAGGACACGCTACATGAGGATTTCCCCGGCCGAATTCTTCCCAGGTTTGGTATTATCCAATGGCCCTCCAAATCTTCCGACCTTACTTCATCAGAATTTTTCTGTGTGGCTATCTGAAGGTCCACCGCTGTGGCTCAGGGGATGCGTCCAATCCTCTCACTCAGCGGGCCCGGGTTCGATTCCTGGCCGGGACAAGTTACCTAGGTGAGGTTTTATCCGGGGTTTTCCCTCACCTATGAGACAAATGTCAGGTAACTTTAGGCCCTTGTGGTCCCCGGATATCATCTGGCCGTCATTATCATCTTCATCCTCATCCTCGCCTTGTTCTGAGTGAGTGTGTGAATGGTGTGTATCGTCCTATGTGTTCGTGTTATTTCGGAGGTGGCCCCGGCATTGGGCTGATCACTCATCCGGGTTGGCCCTCCATGTCCTTGTTGGGTCAAAAAAGTATGTATGTGATCCAAAGGTAATCCCTCTCCCGACAGGTCGCGGCCCTGTAAGGCCCGGGTGGCTTGGGTCGCTTAAATCCTAAAAAAAAAGGGAGAGGTAAAACTACGAAAAAGAAAGAAAGAAAGAAGGCTACCTGAAGTCTAAATTTTTCGCTCTTGCCCTCCCTGACATTAAAAGTCTTAAAAATGCAATTCAGTAGGAAATTTCAAATGTTACGCGAGACACCACACATCGCGTAATGGCCAGAGGGAGATTGCAGCAATGTGTTGAAGTTAATGCAGGACATCTCAAGGACAATATATTCAAAAAGGAGGACCAGAATAATTGTAAATCCAAGACTGTAAGACATTTAAAAATGTTCAGTGTAGCTTATTCCTATGTTAAGTAAATGTATTACATAGTTTTGAAAATGGGAAACGATAAATGCCGCACCTTGTACTATGCTAAACGAATACATATCTACGGAATTTTAAAACATGTACAACACCGAACGACGGGAGAGCTTCAAGTCTTTATATCTGCTTTATATCTGTGAAATAGTTTACAACGTATTTATAAATCTAACTAGCTTAAAAGGCCAGGCGTCGCCCGGGTTTTTAATTTTGTAATTGGAAATTACCTTATGAAAGACTTTCGATATTTAATTTATAGGCCATTATATAGGTATTTAGTATCTGAAAAAGGAAGAACGACTTACCGCACTCAATCTGTTCCCTAAGAAAACGCTTGGTATAGCTTTTTATGGCTCATAGAGGAAGTAGAATTTTTCATCACATCGCTTCTACACACCAAGCCTGGTAGGGGTTCAAATATGAAGAAACAGAAATTCTGGGAACATAAAATTGTATTGCCTTTGCGGAATATTTTATTTCTAACTCTCATGTTATCATAAAAATCGTTCCGGGGATGAAATTGAACAGAAATGTAATATCACTTTCATACTTCTCTCTCCAAAAACCTGCGATATAATAATATACATATTACCATACCTGGTATGGTTTTCTCTATGTCCATGGTAGTGAAAGTTATGTGGCTGCATTATTTTTGTGGATTTCATTCTTTAATATTTATTTATAACATGAATTATATTGATAGCTTCTCTAACTTGTCAAACTCCCATTTCATTTATTTTCAAACCCATCTGAGACCACTGACAACATTACGTTGTCATGTGAAGTGTGATTTGGATTTGATAATTCTGTGTAAAAAGGGATTAAGTATTCTCAAAAACAATTAATTTTTGGCATATGAAATCAAAATTTTGCAAAATCCTTCCTTAGTGAGTAATTACATTATGAAACGAAGGTACTGTTAAAATTCCAAGTCCCGACCTATTATAGTTTAGGCTCTGCGTTGATTCTCTGTCATTAAGTCAGTCAGACAGTCATTCATTAAGTCAGTCAGTCAGTCAGTCAGTCATTCAGTCCGTCAGGACAAAGCCTCTTATATGTATAGAGATTAAGGTATGTATTAACATTTTCTTAAAAATGCAGTTACCATTACACGAAAATGTCTATGTAATAAGAGACAAGTAGATAGATTATACATGTTTACATAATTGTAGTTAAGAATAAAATAAAGCGCATTAATGATAATAATAATATAATATAACCAATACATGCATGGTTACGCCTAAGTTCGATCTGATATCAAGATAAAAATTATATTTAGTCATTGAAGAGTGTTTGTGTACAGTATGAGAAGTAACAGCTTCTATTCTTCATCCCATTCTACTTTGATCCTAGTCAAAACAAAGAGGCGTGGCTGTCATAGACTGCAAGTGAGAACGCACGTGTTAACCGAGTTTGTTTATTCTCAGTCCAACTCGCTCGCAGGGTCTTCGTGAACAATGAATCCTTTGTTTTGTTTGCTAATTGATATACTATAATGGTGACGATGCCAGTGAGAGTTTGTTATTACACGTGTAAATGTTGATATTCTTGCATGAGCACTCGTTAGACACACCCCGGTAATGGCGCATGCTAATGACATTAACAAATCACATGATGCGAATTTTCCGCGAACTCTCTGTGAGTTCTCCTCCCCATTGTTTTGACTAGGATCAAAGTAGAATGAGATGAAGAATACCAGATAACTGTGAACATTCTAAATTGTAGCCTATATTCTCATTACCCAACACATTAAAACTGTTTATAGTGATTTAGAAATTCCATGATGTGAGCGAAGTGTTGAAATAAGCTCGACATTAAATGAAACGGAACCAGTAAAACGGCCACCATCTTGAAAATGATTAAAAAAACTTACACATACGTGTATTTTAATAAAATCCAGGAATATTCCTGCATTTGGTTGTGACGGCGTTAACTGACAAATTTACAAGCAAACAAAATGGTGGACGGTGGAATTAAGTGAGGGCTTCTCTTTATTGGGTACATCCATGTTAATACTAATTCAATAGTGGGGGTATAACAATACCCTAATAAGAAGCGAGTATAGTACATTCTTCGTCGGAAAATTTAACAGATTACAGTACTGGTTAATTAAATTAAAATATCTAGGATTAGACAGCTTGCACAAAACGTTTCACGTGTCCTGCTGTTTTCGTCCCCTATACAGCTTAACCGATCTCTTTTTTTACTTCTATTACGAGTACCGTATAACTGTATGTGTTTATTGCAGTTATTAGTCTTAATTTAGTAAATCATATTTTGGATTGTGTGTCATCTTCTTTTCCGGCACGGGGTGGAGAAAGTCTCATGAGGACAAATGAAACAAGTCTGCAGTTTGCAAGATTCAATCGATGAGGAACTCTACACCCGAGTTGTGGAATATAAAGGAGAGAAACCCTGTTCGTTATGCCATGCGAGTACATTAAGCAGTTGATATAGATTGCTTTAAGACACTCTTTGACGTGCAGCGAACAGGAAACTCTCTTAATACAGCTATAGAGATCGGTGAACTGAGTTCAAGGAAATATTGTTGCGTTATTTATTAACAAAGATTTATAGCATTCACACTGCTGACCTCAAAATACCTTTATAAGAAGCATTAATATCTTATTTTACAAACTTCATCATACTTCATATCGCTCCCAGCGGTTAAGCGTAGAGCTGAAGCTGAAGCCTATTTCAGTTTTGTTACGCTTATTTCCCGATAGAAGACAGAATGACAAGTGGTAAGTCTATCGGCTCACAACCCCTCCCCGGGATAGTATACTTGATCCAAGATGTGTCGGAGCAAAAATAAACAACCTAATGTGAAAGTACAAAGCACAGTTCACAAGCGTTCGTTTTTTAGACTGTTTAGTCGATTACATACAGTAAAGTCAATTGAACTTTCCTTTTTAGATTAAGCGCCAAGGATCCCGGGTTCGATTCACATGTTTTGTATATATTTACAATCTGTGTATCTTCTCGCCGCTGGACAAACCTATTCCTTTATTAGTGACGTAAGTTCTGAAGGCCTGATTAGAAATTTTCTTCTATAATACAAATTACTAGAGGTTATGCCTATTACTTTTACTGACAATATGTGGTGTACTACATCACACATTATGGAAATGAAAAATGTAACGAATTAAAAAAAAAATGTTATAAAATACGTCTTGTATTTAGTAACTTATATCACTTGTTTCTCTAACAAGTTTCTCAACAAATTTTCTAAGGCAACAATAAAAACAAATGAAACCTTGTTTGCTAGATATATGTTGCAAAACATGTAAGTCTGTTATATAAGCTCACTTATCAAAACGTATGTTTTCACAATTACATAAGATATAAATAATTTTACGATGTGTGCGGAATGGAAGTAAACATCTGACTGAGCTTGTCGCACTGTCGTGAAGTATGCGCTCGTGGCATGTACCAATGAAACGACAAGACACAGTTAGTAAAGGCAAGAATGTTCTATATATTTGCTCCGTAAACATCGTGAATCAAGTGTAGTTGCATATTCAACCGCAATGATTCCGTGAGATAAAAGTCACCATGAATAATTATTCACCAAGTTTCTTCCGAGAAAAAATCGGAAAACTCTCGAGATAACATGATGAGCAAGATATCACGTTTGCGCTGTATCTCTATATATATAAAAGGCTTTGTCCTGACTGACAGGAATCAACGTAGAGCCTAAACTATAACAGGTAGAGTCTTGGAATTTTGACAGTACCTTAGTTTCATAATGTAGGTGCTCACTAAGAAAGGATTTTGAAACATTCTGATTTTAAATGCCAAAAATCAAATGTTTTTGAGAATACTTCATCCCTTCTTACACAGAATTATCGAATCCGAATCACATTTGGCATTAAAACATATTGTTGCCAGTGGGTTTCAGATGGGTTTGGAATTAAATTAAATGGAAGTTTGACAATTACAGTTAGCTTTGTCTATTTTTGTCATACCTTGGAAATTAAACTTTCGCGATCGCTTGAATATTGTAAGCCCTAATATAGTCAAACATTGTTTTATTTGGACGAAACTCACTATACAGGGGTTTTCTGGACCAAGGAACTCGAATCTGAGGTCGCTTTTACCAGGCGATGCTATCTAATCGTGGTATGTAGTCCACGTGATTTAGGTGTTAATAAATATAATGATTTAACTATTATGCTCTTAATTTTTAATTTTTGAAATAATTATCGTGGGCGATCGCTTGATTTTGTAAATCCATCCTGGACGATTCATTTGTATAGAATATCAAGGCCCCCAGACGTATGAAATTTTCAACCTACACCAAAGAAGGATAATCAATATAGGCCTAAATATGGTCAAACATTGTCCGATTTGGACGAAACTCACTGTACAGGGGTATTCTGGGCCAAGGAACTCGAATCTGAGGTCGCTTTTACCAGGCGATGCTATCTAATCGTGGTATAATCGCCGCACTCAATTCGTTGACAGTTAACATCAAAGAAGTCGCCGCCGCTTGGAGTAGTTGCCATACTGCACAGTGTTAGTAAACAGAGCGGGAAGATGTAGATGCAGCAAAACACTTACGTGGCAATTACATTGAGCAATGAGAGAATTGGCAACACGAATTCAGTCAGCGGTTTCTTTTGAGAAAACCTTTTACAGTAACAACAAGCATTGTAATATGAGAACAAAGCGAGCCGCCCGTCAACGTTATGAGTGCGGCGATAATATGTAGTCCACGTGATTTAGGTGTTAATAAATATAATGATTTAAGTATTATGCTCTTAATTTTTAATTTTTGAAATAATTATCGCGGGCGAAGCCGCGGGCACATGCTAGTTTTATTATATATTTAGCGCTTCCACCTTAACATAATACCTTGTAAAGTCGTTAAGAAATGATTCTTGACAGAAAACTGTCTACAAATGTCGATGATCAAAATAACCTAGCATAATACAAAAAGATACTAGATTAAAACAGCGAAAGTGTAGTGTTTAAATTTTAACAGGTCACGAAACACTGTATTTAAAACTACATCATAAACATTCAAATAATTGAAAAATTAACAGTACTGATATATAAATTGTGTTTAAGAGGCAGCCTATACCTCTTACCTCAATATTGCACTTCAAATTATCTCCTCTTTGAACTCATCGAATGTTGTTCAGAGCAGTCCGCCATTTTGTTAACAATCCACTTCCCTTGATACCTCATTTCCATTTTTTTTATATCCTTGGGAAATCTTCAACCTTGTCCCTTACTAAAATATCCTAAATTATCAGAAAATAATTTAGATGGGAATGACACTCATCTGTTTGAAACTTTGTAGCATTCCTTTCATTATGTTAACATAAAGTTTGTCATTTTATTTCCAAGAAAATTAAAAGCAACATTTCTGAATGCATTGATAAAATTTCTCCTTATTCCCTCAATTTTTCTGTCTTTTTATTAACCCTCAAAGGTAAATATGAAATTTCTCAATTAACGTTTCTGAAATAATTCCAGCCCTCCCTTACACCGCGAACTGACTGCCCATCGTCAATTTTCAAAATTTGTGGGCCATGAATATACCAGCTTAATTTTTCGATAGGATAATGAAGGAAATTATTTCTAGAGTGTTCACAAATTGTTTCATTAAACCTAATTTCACGTGGAAGGTGGCAATAATCCTTTTGAGCGATCAATAAGAGGCTCACCTTTTATATTTTTTCACCCGGTGTGGCCACAGTTTTAACCTAGCTCTGCTATCCCATTCACATAAGAAACAAGGAAACCAGCCTGCTAACCAAGTAATAGTCCAGTAACCTTGAAATCTCTACAGATTTTTTTTTTCGTATTAGAGTTATTGTGTCGAAAGGATTACATTTCCACATGTCTCCTTTAAAACAAAAGAGTGAGCCACCGGAATGGAAGGATTAATATTTCCGTTATGAAACAAAACACCTTTACGACTTTTCTGAGAAGAAGCTATGAACAATCTCCACTATTTGGAATTAGAGTTTATGTTACCGGTATATAATTTTAGGACGGCAATACACTACTATTGTAAGGTGTACTTCCCCCAAGGACGGATATGGTAAGTAGATTTTAATAAATATAAAATATATAAATAATGAAATATATTCTTTCACATTTTAAGTAATAAAGTTTAAATTATAAGCTGTCGTGAGTTTCTAATATTTTTTAAGAAACCACAAACACACTGGAATATTACTATACGAAAAATACTGAAAACGTAAAATTTTGAATTGTGAAAAATTCTGACGTGATACGCGAAAACGGATTTCATTTTTGCAATCAGTGTGAAATTGTGATTCAGAAACTCTCATTGAACAAAATCCATGCAGAACAAATATCTTACATCAATTATTGGGATTTGGGATTTTTTAAGAAATCATTCAATTCCCTCCATTTGGTTTTTGATCTGCATGACTTAAATATCTTGTTAATGATATTTCAGGATCTATTTTTTTAGTAAGTTATACTTGACATACTTACATTGTATGCACGTTATCTATGTCCCTTATTTATTCTGTTGATTTGTAATTCCTGAAGAGTAACAATTGATCTTCACGCATTGTTGTATTTGGACTTTATGCTGTTTACAAACTCAGTTACCCAAAGACTTCTGGTTTTCTCGTTTATACTCGGGTTCTAGCGTTGCATATTTTAGTTTCCCACCTAGTGAATCAGTACAGCGAATGTAAGAACTCCACATGAGAATGTATTTTACTAGGAGGTGTCCGTGGCTTCGCCACGATAATTCTTTTAAAAATTAAAAATTAAGAGTATAATAATTATTATAGCATTATTTTTATTAACACTTGCAAGCGAATCATTCATAAACTAAACCATTAATAATTAAATGAAACAGCTAATATTCCAGCTTTAGAGTACATTCCACGATTAGAAAGCGGCGCCTGAAAAAACGATCTCAGATGCGATTATGCAGTTCCAAAGCTGACTGTGAACACCTAATACGTATTGTTCCTCAACTGTTTGTTGACAGATGAATATGATGTGAATTTTATTTTATCAATTCAGTGTAATTTTCAGAAATTATATAATGTTTCAAGGGAAGGAATGGTTTGTCTGGATTACTATTATCAGCGATGTTTCAAGAGATAAAACCATCAATATTTTACAGCTGTTGCCCCCGGCTTCGCCCGCCATTATTCATTGACTCCAGGATTTTTAAGAAAATTACACTGGTAGATTATTAAAAATGTTTGTGGTTCAGAGATATGAAAATTGTAAGTTAAAATAAAATTAGAATATTTGTTCATTGTGTTCATTTCACTTAGGCCTTATATAATAAAGAAACGGTTTTCCTTCCTAATTTTGTAGTCGTCATGACAGTTTAGACTGCGAGAGACGAACATCGCCGAGTATACCCGATATCTCACGAAGCGGACGAGCAAGCACGCTATTTAGGGCCGTTGAATTGTATAATAGTCCATGTGCCAGACCCCCAAAATTGACCATGTCATTATAATTTGGGGGGAATGAATGAAACTTATACCACACGTCCCTGGGATCATGTGGAGCAAAAAAGTCGGGGGGGGGGGATGCATCATGAGGAGGTAGCTTTCAAAAATGGCGGCCATTCAAAATGGCGGACGCTTTGGAATCTTTAAATTCAAATATCTCGAGACTGGGTTCATCAATCTTGAATTTTGTTTTTTCAAAATGTAGGTTATTCTTCTGGCTACATGTTTGTTCTACATGTCTGTTGCCAAAAAACCAGTATTTATTGGTAAAAACTCTAAAAATCGGAAAAATAGATTTTTTGACATTTACGTTTTGCGGTTTATTACTCTAACCGTTGGATATATCGAAAAAGTGCCTGAAACAAACGTTGTAGAGACACATCTCACCTTTAAAACGCAAAAATTAAATCGAAGATCGGATCAATAGAATCCGAGATATCCAGATTCAAAGCGGGCGGAGCGGGGTTGAGCGTGTTGACCGAGCGCTCGGTGCAGCCTAGCGAGAGGCGAGACTTAGCGTAAAATCCTGCACTTTATTTATTTTTAACCTCAGTAATTGCTTTATTACTAGATAAATTTACATTACCTACTATTTTTAACATGATTATTAAACACTTACTCATAAATACAATTAACAATTATATCATTTATCTGGGAAATGGACATCAACAGTTACCAACTCATATAATATACTGTCAAGGCTTTTATCTTCGATTTTTAAGAAGAAATCGTTAAAGGAACTTCAAATAGTTGAAGTAATTAAAAAAAGGAAAAAAGTATTACAATTTAGGTATGTATCGGAGACTTTTAACAATACTTTCAGAAATGAACACAGGACGTAAGCAACTAAGAAATAAAAATTCCTATAAAATGCCTTATAGCCTATAATATTATGAACAAGTCTTCTTCACAAGAATCACTGTAATCAGTTATTATAATTGCACTCTTCCTCATCTGCTGTTGCTTTGGTACACCCCTTGCACCCACAGCTCTCGGTGCATCGGATTTGAGTAATAAATACAATTAACAATTATACAATTTACCTGGGAAATGAACATCACTAATTATGAACTATACATCCCTTAACTCTGTACTTCAAGATGAACATGTTCAAGCTACTCTACTTGATACATCTTCTTACAAGTAATGAAGAAATGCTGTCCTTTCGGATGAAATATATCGCCCTAGTGGAGCTACTTTCCGTTTTTCTTCGGACTAATCGAGACGGCATTTTTTTTTCTGTTTTTAGCTGCTGTTGAAAAAATTGTGCCTTGAATTTTTGCGCTGGATAGAGTGAACTACTCACATTATCTATCATAACACTTTCTTGAAGTATCTAAACTAGAAGGAGAGCCCATATGTTCACCAACATTATGTAGAAGGATGTTTTCAGTACAAATAAGAAGCAACAACCCATTTTCTAGAATTCCAGTGGACCAAGCCATCAAAGAGACTGTAAACAAAGACACCCAAACTCCTGAAGGTACTAAGGATTTCAGTCTGAAAAAGTAGGCTGTAGTACGGTAATATGTTAATGCTGAGTACAGAGCTAAAGAACCTCCTCAGCATTCTATCATCCAGCGAAACAGATCAGTGCCACCCTGACCTCCTAAGCCCAAGGACACTTAGAGATGAGAAAGACGTGACAACTCTCACTGATCTTCTAGCCGAGTGGACGAACCCCTTCGATCCCAACCCTTAAGATATTGTACATTTGCCTACTGGAATATATGTTCTTCTGATCACATTGATTCGGAAAACGAGGGAAAAATAGCTTATTAAGAGTTCACGTTTCGGCTAGCTAAAGGAGAAGGGTTTCATAAACGTATTAAGAAAGAAGTGGGTCTTAAGATTAGTAGACTATAGAAGAGCAAAAAAACCAAGGTTGGAAACAAAGAAGTAATCCTCCAGTGCAATCGAAATTTATTCAGCAAAATGACCTTTATTGCAGAAAACCAACAACTTGACATGATGGAAGGATTCAGATATCCTCTGGCGCTGGCGAATGGTAATGGGCCTTTGAAGAAAACCTAAAAATCAGTGTTATCTCATTTTTTTGGAAGTATACACCACCCCTGCCAGTCTGCCGGAAAAAGATTCGGCCTGCATCATTGATTCAATGGCCGTGCTTCAGTCCATCAAAGGATAACAAAAAACGTTTTACGAATTCTCAACGAATTTTCTCAAGCAGGTTTTTAATATAGGTCGGAGGGTTGACATATATTATTCAGAGGTTTCGATCAAATCTTTGGAGCGGGAAAAAAGCGGAACAGCTGAAGGTATCAAATTTAGTGAAATCAAGGGTGGCCACAGAGTGGTTTGTTAGAGGACGCTTCTAAGGAACAGTTACGGCAAAAATATAATTATAAAATTCTTTTTTTGCGTTTGTAAGAGGAGAAATTTGAAAACATAATTGGAAACCTAGAAATCTTCGTAGCAGTTGGTGAGATCTGCTTCATGATCATTTATATTAGGAGCAAAAATGTTCCTGAGCTGTTCTGCACTCAAGAATAAGCTGATTCCAGAATGATGCTGCATGCAAGGAACGCCGCTACATCATCTGAATAAGTTCTTTGCTTTTCAATCAATACAGATGTATTAGTTTTGGCTGTAGGTTTTTGCAAAACCATAAAAAGCAAAAACTTCTGAATCGGGAAACAAACAAAACAGTTTTAACAGATATGCAAGTTTCCCAGATAGTATCTGCCTTAGGCGAACAGCTTTTTACAGCTCTTATTGGGTATTGCTGCTGTTCTGGCTGCGACATAATCAGTGCTTTAGCTGGCCAGGGGAAAGTTAAAAGCTTTTGTGCAAAAAGGAACAAAGATTTATTGAAGCATTCAGGAAGTTAGGCAAAGATTGGATGATTTATAATGATGTTGATGACAGCAAAGAAGAATTTGTCTTCCAGTCGTATGGCCCCAAACGCAAGGTGAAATGAGCATCGCTACCAGATGTTCAGAGGGCCAGACTGAGAGCTTCCAAATGTCTCTTTGTAAAGACACCTTGAGAAAACACAATAAACGTGCCAACTACAAGGCCGGAATTTTGATCAACTGTGCACCAGAAAGTTACTCGTGCTTAGCAACTCAAATCTGAATCATCGAGAGCTGTTGGTGCAAGGGGTTTGTCGAAGCAACGGCAGTTGAGGACGAGAGCAATAATTATAATACCTGACTTCAGTGATTCTAGTGAAGAAGACTTAATTCAACATTGTTAATAATATTGTATAAGGCATTTTATGGGAAATTTTATTTCTTAGTTGCTTACATCCTGTGTTCATTTCTGAAAGTATTGTTAGAAGTCTCCGATACATACCTAAACTGTAATACTTTTTTCATCTTTTAATTATTTCGACTATTTGAAGTTCCTTTAACGATTTCATCTTAAAAATCGGATATAAAAGCCTTGACAGTATATTATATGAGTTGGTAATTATTGACGTCCATTTCCCAGATAAACAATATAGTTGTTAATTGTATTTATGAGAAAGTGTTTAATAATCATGTTAAAAATAGTGCACATTAGTACACAATGTAAATTTATCTAGTAATAAAGCAATTACTGAGGCTGAAAATAAATAAAGCGCAGGATTTTACGCCAAGTCTCGCCTCTCACTAGGCTGCACCGTGCGCTCGGTCAACATGCTCAATCCCGCTCCGCCCGCTTTGAATCTGGATATCTCGGATTCTATTGATCCGATCTTCGATTTAATTTTTGCGTTTTAAAGGTGAGATGTGTCTCTACAACGTTTGTTTGAAACACTTTTTCGATATAGCCAACAGTTAGAGTAATAAACCGCAAAACGTAAATTTCAAAAAATCTATTTTTCCGATTTTTAGTATTTTGACCAATAAATCTTGATTTTTGGGAACATACATGTTGAACAAACATGTAGCCAGACAAATAACCTACATTTTGAAAAAACAAAATTCAAGATTGATGAACCCAGTCTCGAGATATTTGAATTTCAAAATTCACAGTCGTCCGCCATTTTGAATGGCCGCCATGTTTGAAAGCTACCTCCTCATGATGGCCGCCCCCCGACGTTTTTGCTCCACATGACCCCAGGAACGTGTGGTATAAGTTTCATTCAGTCCCCCCAAATTATAATGACCGATGGGTCTTGCACATTGACTATAAGAGAAGATAGCTTTGGTACCCATCATAAACGTATGCAGCGACACCAATTTTCCACCTCTAAATACAGAAATAATATTTTCTTCTACCTTTTTATGTTAAATATGATTCTCCTTGCTTACCTTGATGGACATGGCGTTCGATTCCTACTTAGGACAAACTTCTTTCTTTAGAGTATATTATATTATATTGTATTATATATATATATATATATATATATATACATATATATAACAGTGAAAATTTCTCATTAATTGATTTAGGAGGTATATTTAATTGTTTTATTATTATGTATTTCTGCCTCACGACAGGTTCATGTCTTCGCCGATGGTGTAATTTCATTCTTCAGTTCTGTACTTCCTGCTGCATCCTTTAACTTACCACACCTTCTTTTCTTCTTGATGTCATCCAGTAGCTCAATTTCTTTCTCTAGCTAAATATATTTTTTCCTTCGATAGCATCCAGCGGAAGTCCTCTTCACCGCATTATGTTTTCTAACCGTTATCATTTCTGTTATTTACAACTTCCAAAATACATATCTTCTCATGCACTCTTCTTAAAATTTCTTAATGAATTCTTCTGTTCGTCCGCCGAATCTGCTCTATTTTCTTTTAAAGCCTCAACCCAAATATATATATAAACAATTCCTTTCCTCAGCGTGCATATTTCAATTCCATGTGAGGCAACACTGCATTCAACGTATTCTTCCTTAGTGCAAATCTAGTTTTACGGTTTACCTTTTGTTGAAAACTGGTTTGATTTTTAAAATGTGTATTTTCAAACAGTAATTAGACCTAGGCTTCTCTTGCTAATATTGTAATGAAATTATGAATTTTACAAATTAAATTACGAGATTTTGCTGTTTTTCATATTATCTATTTATCATACATTTGTGTCCAGTGTAAATACCAATATAATGATATTATGATTAGCTACTGTGAAATGAAATTACATTGCTAATAGTTTAATTAATTTGAGCTCAATTGTGTTTCATAATTATTCCTGCCTTGGAGGTTTGGGATGGAATCTTCGTTATTCACAATGGTTGCTCGGAACGTGCATTAGTCAATTTGAATAAAACGAACATATTTGTGTAGTTACAGGCAATAATCACTTCAGAGGCAAAATAATGAATCCGACGTGAAACGTGTGAATCAAGCTTCTACATAATTGCGAGCTAATTAACCCAAATCTCTTTCAAATGAGCACAATCAAAGTAATTATGGTGGTGTTAAAATTCACATATCGTGTACTTAAACAAGAACTGTAATCAAAATGCAGTTAGATGGCATCCATGATAACCGCACTTCAAATAAATAATTTAATGAAGATTTCATTACTGTATTGTTGTTTATTATAAGATTTGTGCACGTGGGTTCTTCCTATTGCTGGAATGTTATAATTATATGAAATACTGTATAAAAATAATTTTCTGTACCTGTACAGCTCGAGGAATAATTTATTGTGTTGCATACAATGACAGACGCAACATATATACAGGGTCAAAATAATGCAAATCCGCAAATCCTAACAGCTTATTCCTTCACAAGAAACAAAAAATTCAAATTCCATTTTGCTTCCATGAGAGTATTTTAGTCACACATTTTTATAACCTTTAACAGTACTTCATGTGCTTTTTTTTTAATTTGGCAATTAAATACAAAGGTACACGTGAATCATATAAAACTTATACGTGTCTTACAATTGTTTTTATACGCGTGACAGAGGTCATTGTCATTCGAACTAGCTATCTGGCAGTGCGCTGTTGCGATCTGCGAAACTTTCCAACCTCGTAAATTATAAACAACAAAATGGAAGAAACCACTCCTCATTTTTTTTAAAATTTCTATTATTTGACCTTCAATTGAATCTACTTTTTTGACCAAGTTTCACAAAACGCATAGATCCTATGGAACCAGGTGAACATTTTAGGACGTATTAATTTTGGGACAAACCACGACTTTGATTTTTAACCCCTATTATGTGACCTTCGTTTAAATCTACATTTCTGATCAATTACAGCGGACTTTACATAAGACCCTAACAGAACCAAAAGAAAATTTTAGGCAACCTAATTTTGGTTGAAACCACCCTATAAATGTTTCAACCCCTATTATATTAACATTATTTATACCTTGATTTTATTTGTCCAATTGCCCAATAGAACTAAGAGTAATTTCAAGACAAAATTAATTTTGTAACAAACCAGCCCTTTCATGCTCCAACCCCTATTATGTGACCTTTATTTATATCTACATTCTGTGATTAATTTCACCAGACTTTTCACATAGAGTCAATAGAACCCGGAGACAATTTTAAGCATTACTATTATTGGAAGAAATTACCCCTTAAGATTCTTTGAGCAATTAACAAACATAGACCTTACACATAGACCCTGTAGAATCAGGAAAAATTAAAGGCAATGGTAATATCGAAACAAACCGCCCCTTGGCTGTTTTCTATTTCTATACAAATCGACATTCTTTGATCGGTTATTAACAAGTTACATACAGTTCCTATAAAATCACTACAAACTTTGAGGCAAAATAAATATCCGAACAAACCGCCTCTTGGGCCTATTTGATTTTCAACCCCTTATTGTATATTTGTACAAATCTTTGATCTGTTGACCGAATTGTACGAAGTTTCACAGGCCATCCCTCAGGACATAAAGACAGACATGGGCTATTTAAAATTCGGCCAAACGACCCATGATCCCTTCATCCCCATAATATATATTTTAAATTTTATCTTTGTAAATCTTCGTGCTGAGTTTAATCATTTAGAAAGCGAATAATTGAAAATATTTAGTCCTATGTGCGCAGTAAATTATTATGCATCAGTAAAGTATGAAAGTGATATTGAATTTCTTTTTTGTGTCAGTTCCGAAACGTGTATATGGGGACATGAGAGTGGGAAATAAAATATCGCGTAAAGACAGTAAGTTAATATTTTAAGTTAGGGGAATTTCTGTTTCTTGTTATTTCAACCCTTATTTCTGTAGAAGAAATAATTGAAAAATCCTGTCTTGTATGCGCGATATAATTCGATATTTAGCATTCCTGAGGGAATAATGTGATAGTGAGGGGTAAGTAGTTCATTGTCATTTAGAACTATGAATAGTAAGGAGCTAAATTTTGAAAATTAAAAGTCCTTCAAAACTTGACTTTAAAGTAAAATCAAAATACAAACCCGGGCCACACCGGATCCTTTTAAATTACCTGCGTTGTAATATGCCAATGTTCAAACTTCTCGCATTTTATCATAGGTAATCCCACGAGAGTTGACGAGTTTATCGATAGATTCGCGACTGCGCAGCAGGAGCGAATTTATCTGATGCAACTCGTCAACTCGAGTTGGACTTATTAAGACTATTCAATGAATAAAAATCCACCAGATTATACAAATAATAATAACTTTCGTGCTTTGTTCTACAAAAACAAAACTAACAGCTGCGAGATCACGGCATACTATGAATCAACCGTCCATGAATCGATTCGAGCTGTTTTGGTGTAATCAGTGCTACCACCAGAGCATATAAGACATAGTTAACTTCATTCAATTAAGCTAAAAGCAGAACAGAATAAACGCACACGAACTGGCTTGCACAGAATCGAAATTGTGTTCTTAATCAATGTACATTTCTATTATTTCAATTTCCAAACAAATTATGTTGTATGAAATAATCTGTTTTCGTGCCGCTTAGTGGCACCATCTGACTATTAATCACTGCACACTGATACTTGCGTCTCCAGTAACGACCAGACCATTTTACCCGATAAAATGCCATCCTCGCGATTCCTACAAGAATATTGTAAGATAAACGGCCGTGATTGGTCTATATCCGAGGAATTGCTAAACGTTATTGGTCAATATCAAACAAGCGGCTTATGAGTTGAATAGTCAGAACTAAAAAGTTATCAGCTTTCCAGACACAAAAAGTAGCCTTTAAAATTCTCATATAAACTTCTTTTTCATACCAAATTAAACATGATGAAGAGGGAAATGTTCTGTGCCTCACATTATGAGCAACTTATAATTTTAAGTAGTTTGTGATTTTTGGAACAAATATTTTGTAACTCTTGTAAAATGTTTGTCATGCATGTCAGACTCAAGCCAGAGGGAGAAAACATAATGGTCATATATTGGAACAGTTCCATATAAAAATGCTATTAATACCTCCTTTTTTGTGCATGTTACAGCGTTTCAAAACTGTTAATTTCTTTTTCAATTTGGAAATTTTTAAATAAAAAAAAATATTTTTTTTATTTTGTAATGTTCAGGTAGGTTTCTCTGGTAACACTTTACTTATAAATGCAATTCAGAAAATTTGGTAAACAAATGTGGATTTAACTTCCAAACGTACATAGGCTACATACCTCAAGACAATCATACCTTGTCTACACTCAACTAGATTATAATTATTTGGAATGCGGTACAATAAGACAGCAAGACTTACAATGACACTAGATATGAATGTGTATTAGTTGATCATAACAAGTGAAGATCATAAATTACGAGGCTGTTTTTTTTTCAAGTTCCGATGGGGCATAAAATGAAAACCACAGTGAAAATCAAAACTGTTTTATTTGGAACATTTAGGTACACCTTCTAGCTACTTCTGTACGTAGTTTCGTTCCGATTGAGACATTTGTCGTAGCGTGGTACCAACTTTCCAATACCATCTTCATAGAAGCTTGCCGCCAGCGTATTGAGAAGGGTCCTCACGGCATTTTGAAATTTTTTTGAATTTCTTCGTTGGTGTGGAAGCCAGATCTTAGGTTTGTTCGGGAAATTTGTGTGCATCCATTGTTCGGATTGTTTTTTGGATTCTGGATTGTCGTAACGAATCCACGTTTCATCCCCTGTCACGATGGACTTCAAAAACTTGTTCCCGTGCCGAGTGACTTTCATTTTTTTCGGCAGCTGAAGAAAGATCTGGAAGGACAGAGCTTCCACACCAACGAAGAAATTCAAAACACTTCAAAATGCCGTGAGGACCCTTCTCAATACGTTGGCGGCAAGCTTCTATGAAGAGGGTATTGGAAAAATGGTACCACGCTACGACAAATGTTTCAATCGGAACGAAACTATGTACAGAAGTAGCTAGAAGGTGTACCTAAATGTTCCAAATAAAACAGTTTTGATTTTCACTGTGGTTTTCATTTTATGCCCCATCGGAACTTGAAAAAAAAACAGCCCTCGTATAATTATATTCAGAATGAAAGGAAATGCTGCATATTGGGGATTGATTCCGAACTTTTTTCTGGCATGGTCATACCTGCTTGAACTTTTTACAATTTAACAGAATTAGATTCAGGCTATTAGTGGTTTATAACGATAAATATTATTATTTGAACGACATTTACTGATGATTAATATTTCCTACACTACATATTGAAGCTTGTATTTGTTTCAGTTTGATGCGTGAAGAGATTAATGCCCTTGGCTGCCTCGTACACTAAAGAATGACGTCATTATTTAGAGACCCTGGATCATGTTATGACTCAATCATTGTCACTATTTTAGCCAGACACGTTACATCGTTTTGTGATCTAGTACCGGTACTGTATGTGTCATTTGATGTCATATTCACTCGAACAAGGTAACTTCCAGTCTATTTTATTTAAATGCTCTCCCTCAACATGACAAAGAATGAGCTAGCAATTTTATTTTGCATATCACAATAATAATTTGCTTTTGATTATTAAATAAACATCTGTTGGTTTCAATTTAGAGTGAAGTGTCATTAACGTAAAAGTAAGTCGTCTCAATCTCCATGCCACATCCCCAGAAAATACATGACACAAAATACTTAAAATTTAAAGACAGCTAACATCCTACTATACCCCTTTTTCATTTCTTCGTTATTCATTCTCTTGAAAGCTCGTAACATAACTCCTAAAAGTAACGCATACCACGGTTTGATAATCGCTGCTGTAGAGCTTTTCGAGCGTTGTAATGCATTGCCGTGTTGTTTCTATAGATACAGCGTTATTGTGATCCACACATATAATTTCAATTCTACCTTTCTCATATTTATGTGAGTGAATAACGACGGATCTACCATTATGTACGAGTAATACACAGAATCTCTGAAAGCGATTTTTTGTTCATCAGACATAATTAATTCACATAAATATTTGCTGCAGTAAATGTTATGTTTGTTTGTGTGAAGTGTTATATGAAAGGTTAGGCGTTTCACTGTTGTTATACATCAGTTTCATCTGATATACAAGCAGTCTATTATATTCTGACTGCGATGAACCCGAGTTTGTTTAGCTTTAGCTTGTTCATTTTCCTCAATTAAATTCATTACATTCAGGTCTTTGTAATATAAACCTTTTTATATATTATTTCAAGAGATCGTTTGTAATAGAAACTTGTTTTATTAAGTACAACTAGAAACCCCGTCTGATTTTCTCGCACTTGGCCCAATTTGACAGATGATCAGTAGAACTGAACATTGAACTAAATAATTAATTTAGCTCTTAAACTTTCATATACATCCTTAAAGATACACGAAATTAATTTAAGAATTCAGAAATGTTGACAAAACCTGTAAATATGGTTTAATTTAAAGGAAAAGTGGTAAGAATGAGGTATGATGGGACTGAATGTATACAGTCATATAAAGTCATCATAGACAGTATTATAGAGTATTTTATGCATTTACCATCTTCAAAAAATTGACTGTTAGGATATAACTGTTAGGGCTTTGCCTGTTGAAATTTCACCTTACCGGTACTATCAGATATTAGGAAGCTAAATCTTGACTCCAGCAGTTTTACAGCGTCGTAACTCACACTGGCAGACAAGCTGATAGAGTTCGGGTTTGTGAATGCGAAATTTCAATCCAGCAATGGATAGAATATAATAACCAAAAGGGGTGGTGTGGTCAATAGCTATAACCACAACGCCGCCTCGATTTCGTAACTAATCATTGGAAGTGGAGTGTTTCAATGGCGGTGCTATTAGTAACAATTGCTGTAGTTGTACCTTCTGTTTTGTCTCCTTAGTCTATAAATAACCTCATTTGCTGAATGGAATTTCCCATGTGATTTATCTGTGGGTCTTCTGAGCTGAAAATAACTTACGAAGTTCACCCAGAAATAAGATGGAGAGAGATATTGCCTTCATAACTGCTAATATTTAAACACCCAAAATTTGTCAAAACCAGGAATCATAACCTGCTATTGTTGAAGTCGACAAATAAAAATGAATGTATTTCACAACCAAGTCCTTTATGACATATTATGTTATATATAGTTTTTGTTATAGATTTTTATATAGAATAAACACTTCACTGATTTACCCAACATGCATTGTATCAATACACCTCATCAAGACATAGCCATTGGAAACTATATAAGTATACTCATGGTAATGGTACAGGTTATAGTTATCCCTTTAATATAAGACCGTTATATGAGCACGAATTTAACAAAAATGTTGGCAAGCGAAGTTATTGAAAAGGTAAATACGAGAACTAATATTGAAAAATCCTTCGCTATGATAAGGAGAGGCAGGCGTTTAATGAATGCACAGAAAAGAAAGTCGTAAGTAATATTAAAAGAAACTGTTGTCGTACGTTTGTGTATGTCAAAACATTTCCGCCAAATTCTAAGTACTGATATACTTAGGTTATCTTGAATTATAAATGATAATTACGTACAAGATAAAAGTAGAATAATATCTCTAGCGATTAAACAGAAAAAATGGGAACGATAGTGATGTCTGGTGATATCCTGAATAACTTTCGTAACGGGCTAGCATCTTTTTATCTACCTTTAACAGGCTAGATACCTTTTATCAAGCTCACCCCGTAAAATGGAGCATTAAATAGACGGTCAGAGTTCTGATAAACAATATTTCAGATTCAAAATAACGTAAAAGGGATTTAATATATAGTGCCCTCCTTCACTTTTTGATGAATAATTTATTTCTAAGTAGTTCTCTTTTATACAATATCAACATTCTGCTGATAACAATTGAAGGTCAAGTGTCATTTTTAAGAAAGGGAGATAATAAAAATTCAAGTCAAATGGACATACCTAATTGAAAAATCCCTTTAGGCAAGCCTACAGGCTGAGGTAGATTTCAAAGTGCTTTTGGTTTAATTTACTGTGGCTGCATAGCACTCTTCTTCTTTAGCCTTGGCAATAATAATTGCAAAAAAGAGGAAAGAGCACTTTTTCAAACATTTAAATCTCGCCTTAAATGAGAGCTATCGAGAAACTAATTATTGATTTGTAGAGTACTCATCAAGAGCTTTTCAATGATAACCCACAAGACGTGGTTTCAAAAATTTCGAATTTCCGTCCCCCCACCCCCACCCCCACTCGTACCCCCAAAACACCCGAATCGTTGGTGTCACTGTGAACTCCATAGGGAGTACTCTAATTTATTCAAATAAAGTTTCCCTCTATACTTCATAGGGGTCGAGATATAAATGTTTTAAATTTCAACCCCCTCCCCAACCACCCCCTTGGGCCAATTTTGCTCATTGACGAACTTGTCCGAACTATTGGGCCTAGAAATAACATAATAAAATTTGGTTCAAATATCTTCAAAATTACGGCCGCTATCGTGTAAAGATATAAATATCACAAATTTTTTTTTGAACGGGCGGTGGTTTCGTACTTTGGGAAGCATGAAACGTAAAGATATGAAAGAATTTTTCGAAAATCATGACATGGTATCCATTGCAATAGGTAGATTTTTCTTCGAAATCTACCTAAAACTTTATACAAAATATTGAACTCCAGCTTAATGCAGAACATACTTCTTAACTGTTGGCAACATATAATAGAACCTACATTCAGGTAATATTGAAATTTATTCTGAGTTATCAAGAAGTCTTTCCCTTAATGATTTTGGACAATTTGGGTGAGGTACAAAGTTCTGATTTTGGAACACCAAAAGCGTAATTGCTGATCGGATTAGAAGAAGAACAAAAGATTGAATATGAAAAGTTAAGGCATAGTTGTTTACGTCACCGGTTCAGAAGTAGACTGCTACTTGGACTGGATCTGAAGGCTCCCAAACTTAGTGGACTTGCAGTGTTGATAATTGGATCCAACGTTTGGAGAAGGTGTTTGCTTGCCGAACTGTATACTCCTGCACCATAATACAGTTTGGACTTAATTAGAGCTCAATAGACGTTTATTAGACATGTTGATTCGGCACCCCATTTATTAGACGATAACATTTTAATTATGTATAATCTAGATGCACATTCTGATTTTAGTGAAGTAATAGGCTATGTTGTTTCCGTGGGTGATTTTTATCGAATAGTATGCCTAGGATTTTGCAAATATCTGATCTGTGGAAACTGCGGAACAGTATTAAGGTTTATTTCAGGAAGAAACTAAGAATACAGATTTCGATTCTGATTTTGTGAAATAGGAAGTGTTTGCCCAGGAGTAGATCTTATCCTAAAAATTCTGAATAATATTAGAAGAGTGCAGAGAAGAGTGTTATCATCCGCAAATAGGAATGATTTTACTGGCTTCTCAATCAAACTGCTGAATTTCTTAATGAATAGAAGCACACTTAATACTGACCTGTTAGATCAAGAGTCTATAAGTTATAGTGTTTCAAATTAGCCTCTGTGGTAATTGGCGCGACCGCCAATTATTTGCCGCACGAGTTAGTCATTTCCTGTGCAGGTGCTGGCTTGTAGCGTTGCCACGCCAGTGCAGTGCGAAGTTAGTTGAGAAAGATTTGCAGCCGTATACAGAAGTGCGTCACAATTGCTCCTAGTTGGCGGGACAGTTTTCGCTTTGTATACTTAGGGCTCATCTCTAATTACACACCAATCGGCTCTTGTATTGTTTAGCAGCCTGCGTGTGAAGTTTCGGGAATCACATTGTAATTTTAGTGTAATTTTACAATCATTCCATTGTCTCCGTAGCCTGACCGCCACGTGCAGTGAACAGTGTACTGGGGCCAGCGCTTGCATATATTATCGGGCGGGAGCTTGCTTGGCTTCCAAAATAATAACTGCATTGAATAGCATATATCATATTTGTTAAGTGTTTGTGTTAGTATTTCATTATTCAGAGTTCAGGCTTCCTGAAAATATATTATTGCAAATCCTCAGATCTAAATCTCTGTTCCAGCTGGCCTACAGTCCTAGTACTCCTATGTTTAATCTTAAGTGGTGTAATCACCTGGTCCTGAAATATTTGCAATAATTTTCTGAATATTGAACAGTGTGCGATTTTCGTGTGTGACGTTCGTGCAGACTTCGTATTCGTGCGGGTCGTTGTATTCGGCTCGGCTCGGCTACGTTGACCTTCATCGGTTCCAGCGAGCTCCGGACAGCTGTATCTGCTTCTCTCCGTGCGCGCGTGCTCATGGTCACCGCCGCCGCGGGAAGAAGACAATCCACCTCCAGCTTGCCGCCCCTAGCGAGTTTGCAGCTGACTGTCTAATCACTTCTCCTCTGTCAATGTTAATTGTTTCATCTCAACATGTAACAAACGGAAGATTTGAAACTCTTATTCAGACGTCGTGGTGTATGTAAAAGAAAGTTTACACTGACACAGAACTTTCTCAAGGACGTACCTGAAGATGTTAGTATATTTTTAATCAAAGCACATTATGAAAAGCTGTTGATTGAAATTGAAAAGTTTGAAGCTGTGCAAACGCAGATTGAATCTATAGTGGAAATTGATACAGAACTTGATAGTCACATACAATATGCAGACGAGGTATCAACGTTGTACATTAATCTAAAAGCAAGGTTAAGTGAGTTGATGCATGCTCGTGAGCCTACTTCAGTTAGTGTCAATTCAAACAATAGTGACACACGACAATCAGTGAACTCTAGTGCTTCGCAGTCAAGTAATGTGATAAAACTGCCTACGATTCAGATTCCAGTGTTTGAAAGCGATGTAACTAAATTCAAACATTATTTTGATACTTTTTCGAGTTTAATTGTAAATAATAGCAGTTTATCACCCATTCAAAAATTCCAGTACTTAATTGGTTCACTAAAGGGTGAAGCTAAAACATTATTGGAAAATTTGCCAGTGACGAGTGATAACTTCCAAGTTGCCTGGGATATATTGTGTGCAAGATACAACAATAAACGGTTAATTGCTATATCCCACATTAAGCATCTGTTGTCCCTACCTGTAGCGCGACAAGAAACAGTTGCAGACTTAAGAAATCTGTTGAATCAATTCCAAAATAACTTGCATGCTATTGAAGCGTTAGAATTAGAAGTGCCAATTCATGAAGTCATTCTAATGCAATTGTTATTGGAGCATCTGCCAGACAGTGTGCAACGTGAGTGGGAATCCAGAATCGATTCTCAAACTTTTACTCCATTAAGTGGACTAGTGTTATTTCTAGAAGCGAAGTCTCATTCTCTAGAGGTGCTGTCGAATAATTCCTGCAACAGGTCCAGCCCATCAAAACCTAGGAGTGATCGTCGTGAACCTAGGAAACAGCATAGTGACAGTCGTCAGTCATATGTGTCGACAACTGAACAGTTATGCCCTCAGTGTCAAAGCGGCCATAACCTGTCTAAATGTAAACAATTCCGTCAGCTGAGTGTTGAACAGCGATGGAAAGTTGTGAAAAGCAAGAACTTGTGTTTCAATTGTTTTTCTAATGCACATCGAGTGAAGCAGTGCAACTTATCTTCGTTTTGTAACTGTGGTAAACTGCACAGCAAGATGTTGCACAACAGTGAACACAGGAGAACGGTTTCGCACTCCAGTGAAGACAGTAATACAGTAAATAGCAACAGGACTGAGGCTCCTGCGAGTTATTGCTCAGTGAAAATAAAGCCAGTGCTTCACGTCTTACTTGCGACTGCAAGAGTCGAAGTGCAAGACAAGCATGGTAATTATATACAGTGTAAGGGCCTTCTAGACTCTGCCAGTCAGGCCAGTTTCGTGTCTGCGGATCTAGCGAGGCGTCTCCAACTTCTTACGATGACAGCTGATACGCCTGTCAAGGGTATAAATTGTACTTCATCAAATGCTAGTCATAGTGTAAACATTAATGTGAGATCCATGGTTTACAACTATCGAAGGAATCTAGATTGCCTAATCCTTCCTCGCATAACAGGGAAGCTACCTGCAGTCCGAATTGATCCATCCTCATGGAACATTCCCTCTGACATTCCATTAGCCGATCCTAAATTTAATATCCCTTCTGAAATTCATTTGCTGATTGGAGGAGCATTATTCTTCGAGCTTTTCCATGGAAAGATCTTTACCAATCCTGGGTTTCCTACACTGATTAGTACAGAACTCGGATGGATATTGTCTGGAACCATTCCTAAATCCTCTGTGAAAGGCAATCTGGATGCGGGCTCCCAGCACAACATCTTCATCTCTACGGACAATGTGGACAAGCCGCTACGACGGTTTTGGGACCTCGAAGACTTTCCACAACAAATATTAACTCCAGAAGAGAAAAGGTGTGAACAGCATTATGCAGAAAATACCACTCGCAATGATGATGGTAGTTTCACAGTACGTCTGCCAATGAAACACGATAAAACTTCATTTGGGTGAATCCAGACAACAAGCAGTTAAGCGTTTTAGTTACCTGGAGCGAAAACTTCAGAACGACTCTGCTCTAAAGGAAGACTATACTAAATTTCTTGTAGAGTACGAGCAGATGGGTCACATGAAAAGGGTTTCGCCTCCTCAAGATAATGAAGTATGTTATTACCTGCCTCATCATGCAGTAATAAAACCTTCTTCATCTACGACTCGCACACGAGTAGTGTTTGATGCTTCTGCAAAGACGGACACAGGATGCTCTTTGATTTGACATCCTAGAATGTGGTCCTACAATTCAAGATGATTTGTCATCAATTATTCTTCGCTTCAGAACATACCGCTATGCATTTTCAGCTGATATATCTAAAATGTATAGGAGGGTACAGATGCATTCTGAAGACCAGAATCTCCAACGTATTGTATGGCGTCCAGAAAAAAGTGAGCCACTACAAGATTATGCCTTGACTACTGTCACCTATGGCACTAAGTCAGCATCTTTCTTAGCCATACGGTCTTTGAATCAACTCGCTCAGGAAGAAGAGTCTAAATATCCTCGTGCTGCAGACGCAGTACGAACCTCTTTCTATGTGGATGATTGCCTGTCAGGTCATGACGATCTACAGGAAGCTCTACGATTGCAAAGTGAACTCATACTCATGTTAAACAGTGGAGGATTTCCACTGCGCAAATGGTGTTCAAACAACGAGGCTATCTTGGAAGCAGTACCTGTGGAGCACCGAGAAACGCAACTTCCTTTGTCCCTCGACAACAGTGAAAATGCTCATGCGCTTGAACTTCTGTGGCATCCAAGTACTGATTTGCTTCAGATACAATCACATTCCTCTCTCCAAGAACCTCCTTCCTACAAGTTTACCAAGAGAAATATCCTTGCTGTTACATCCTCTATTTTTGATCCTCTAGGCCTCGTAAGTCCTATCGTAATCCATGCCAAGATGTTCTTGCAATCTCTGTGGCTCGTTGGGATGAAGAGTTGCCATCTCACCTAAGGGAAAAGTGGATGGACATCTGTGACATTCTTTCTACAATTCATAATGTTCGCATCCCACGCCATGTGTTAACAGCAGTTACGGTTACCGACATACAGATACATGGATTCTGTGATGCCTCGGAGAAAGCCTATGGTGCCTGTGTGTATGTACGGTCTACTGAGAGCAGTGGTCTTGTTACAACTAAACTACTTTGCTCCAAGTCCAAAGTTTCCCCATTGAAGAAGCAAACAATTCCAAGACTCGAGTTGTGTGGTGCCTTGTTACTTGCGAAACTGTATCACAAAGTTGTCACTGACTTGAAATTGCCTACATCACAAAATTATCTGTGGTCTGACTCCATGATTGTGCTCTCATGGATCAAATCTAATCCCCATAAATGGAAAACATTTGTGTCTAATCGCGTATCTCAAATCCAGGAGATGTCAGAGACGGCAGCTTGGCGGCATGTGGCCACTCAACACAACCCTGCTGACATGATTTCGAGAGGTGTGGTGACAGAACTAATCTCACACATTGATTTATGGTGGAACGGGCCTGTGTGGATTTCACAGCCTATTGAATCATGGCCCAAACAGCCTCAGCAACTTGAGCTGCAGGACAGTGGTGAGCAGCGTAACACAGTCTGCCTAGTCACACATGCTGCAGAAGACTTTATGCTACGCTTTTCCAAGCTGACACGTTTACAGAGAGTTACTTCGTATATGGTACGCTTCATACACAACTGTAGAAGCCAAGTTAAACGTCACGGCCCTCTCACAGTTGAAGAAGTACAACAAGCTGTGTTGCTTTGTATAGGAATAGCTCAGCAAGCAGCCTATTCTCATGAACTGTCCGATCTTCAGAGTAAGATGCAAGTGAATACGAAGAGTTCTCTCCATTCCTTGGTGCCTTTTGTGGACAAGGATGGCCTACTCCGAGTGGGTGGACGTCTGGAGAAAGCTGAGTTACCACATGATGCACGACATCAGCTTATCCTCCCTCCAGGTCACCACCTCACTAGATTGATAATTGAATCCGAGCATCTGCGACTGCTTCATGCATCACATCAACTGCTTATATCTTCTCTGCGAGAATGATATTGGATTCCTAGTGTACGTAGAATTGTGAAGTCTACGCTACACAGATGTTTAACTTGTTTCAAGTTGAAAGCCAAAGGTGCACACCAGCTGATGGGCAGCCTACCTAGCTACAGGGTGACCCCTGCTAGAACATTTCTGCGTTCTGCGGTTTACTACGCCGGACCGTTCTTCATAAGATACGGGTCCCCCCGCAGCAAAACTCAGGTCAAAGCATACATTGCTATCTTCGTATGCTTGGCTACGAAAGCAGTTCACATCGAGCTGGTTTCAGACCTTACTTCTGATGCCTTCATCGCCGCCCTGCGCAGGTTCACATCTCGTAGAGGACTTTGCAAGGAAATATTTAGTGATAATGGGACGTAGTTTGTTGGTGCTAACAACAAGCTGCGTGAACTGCGTCTCTTGCTTCAGTCCAGCACCCATCAACAAGTTCTCCGAGACTACGCATCATCTAATGAATTTACATGGCATTTCATCCCTGCGTGCTCCCCTCATTTTGGAGGACTCCACCAGGCAGCTGTCAAATCCATGAAGTTTCATTTACGACGAGTGATGGGTAGCCAAGTGTTTACCTATGAGCAGCTTTCTACAGTTCTCACCCAGATTGAGGCCTGTCTAAACTCTCGACCTCTCCTACGCCTAAGTGATGATCCTAGCGACTCATCCTATCTATCTCCTGGACACTTTCTCATTGGAGAAAAACTCACAGCCCTACCTTCTCCTCCTATGGCAAAGAATGTCTCTCATGTTGCTAAATGGCATCAGCTACAAACATACATACATCACATATGGCAGCGTGGGTCAGCTGACTACCTACATTCCCTGCAGCAGAGGCAGAAGTGGTCTGCGTCCAGCGAAAACATTCAGATTGGTACTCTTGTCCTCCTGAAAGAAGATAATTCTTCACCGCTCCAGTGGAAGCTGGGAATCATCTCATCAGTGCATCCTGGTGACGACGGTTTAGTGCGTGTTGTGACAGTGCGTACGTCCAGTGGTGAATTCAAGCGACCAATTGTAAAAGTGTGTCCCTTGCCCAATCAGTGAATTGTTATGTCAATCTATTAGTAAAGTGTTATCTTGATCTATCCGCAAAGTGTTATGTAAAATCTGCCGATTTTAGGCGGGAGTTATGTTAGATCAAGAGTCTATAAGTTATAGTGTTTCAAATTAGCCTCTGTGGTAATTGGCGCGACCGCCAATTATTTGCCGCGCGAGTTAGTCATTTCCTGTGCAGGTGCTGGCTTGTAGCGTTGCCACGCCAGTGCAGTGCGAAGTTAGTTGAGAAAGATTTGCAGCAGTATACAGAAGTGCGTCACAATTGCTCCTAGTTGGCGGGACAGTTTTCGCTTTGTATACTTAGGGCTCATCTCTAATTACACACCAATCGGCTCTTGTATTGTTTAGCAGCCTGCGTGTGAAGTTTCGGGAATCACATTGTAATTTTAGTGTAATTTTACAATCATTCCATTGTCTCCGTAGCCTGACCGCCACGTGCAGTGAACAGTGTACTGGGGCCAGCGCTTGCATATATTATCGGGCGGGAGCTTGCTTGGCTTCCAAAATAATAACTGCATTGAATAGCATATATCATATTTGTTAAGTGTTTGTATTAGTATTTCATTATTCAGAGTTCAGGCTTCCTGAAAATATATTATTGCAAATCCTCAGATCTAAATCTCTGTTCCAGCTGGCCTACAGTCCTAGTGCTCCTATGTTTAATCTTAAGTGGTGTAATCACCTGGTCCTCCGAAAAACCTATCATTTATTCCTAGTTACCACAGTTAACAGACCCTTGAGGCACACCATTCACCATTTCCATAGGAGGAGGTAATTTAGTTTGAATTATCATTCTTAGATATTTGTGAGCTAAGAAGTTGATGATGAAAGCTTAAGTAATTCTTCTAATTTTGATTTCTGATAGAACTTGTATTAGTCTATTCTTATTTTTATTTATTTTTGGTCTTGTAGATAATATCGCAGAATTTGGGATAAGCAGTGGAGGATGCTTTAATCATATGTTTTTGTTGTGTGAATTGAGTATTTTTTACAATCTAAAGATTATCCACCGAACCCGATTGCACCCTCTGAGGCTAATGGTGAAACACCAGCTATTTCTAAATGGAAAGAGGAACTCAAAGGGGAATTTTCCTTTATGTTACAAAATAGAGAGATATTAAAAATCGGGATCCAATGCAAATTAACCATTAATAACATTAACGGAGCTATTGAACTGTATCATTAAATATGAAGAAAAACACAGAATAAGTTTATGCATAATAATAATAATAATAGTAACAGATTCCATGGGGAATGTTCTGCTTTCAGTAAAGCAGTCAACAGTCTTTAGGCAGCGTGGAAACACACTGGAAATAAGGATGATAAGAACAGGTATATCAAATTTACATCCCGTCATGAGGATCCGTTACTCAAGGAAAAAAACAACTGTGCAGTAAAACTAACCAGCGAGACGTTACATACTTATGGGTAAAATAAATAAAGGGCCAACATAAGTGAGATCTCCCCTACCAGTTGAGAACAATGCTATAATTATTCATTTAATTTTAGAAATACTGCCAAGCAATTAAAAATGGGAGTACTTATTAATATGAAAAGACTCGTCCACCTGACCACAAACCACAATAGACCAAAGTTCAATAGATGCAACGTCACTACGCCCTATAGTATTGTAATATTAATTGGGTTTATGCACATATACCAACCTATATAATGTCCTCCTATATGCTCTTATAAAGTGTTCAATATCTTGTTGATTCTGAAGTTTCACTATTGTCATAAAATATGTGTTTGAATATAAAATTATGTAATCATATAAATATACACTTACATTTAGATAGCAATATGCTATATGTATCTAATTAAAACTTAACCATTAAAAATATATACACTGATGCTGTGCACTGTAAGTTAATTTAAAAAACACACACTGTTGTCATCTGTTAAAATACGTAAAATTATGCCGGAGAATATCTCAGCAATAGTCATTAAAAAATATAAATACACTTGAATACATGTAGATTAAAATGAATAAATGAAATTTATTAACTCTGGGAGTACTTAGTATTAGTGCTTTATAAGGTTACACATGAGCTCGATACGGATTTTTCTAGTGATAAATTAGTCAACCATGTCACAAAATTAAAATGTAACACTGCTGCAGCTTTTCCCTAAATTTATGGAAAGTATTTTGCTTCAAGAGACATGGCACAGAGTTTACAGTAAATATATTTGACAAAATTAAAATAACTGGTAAATTTCTCTAGATGTAGAAAATTGCTTGGTTCAACGTATTTTTAAGGGAGAGGGATGTGCCAACGACCCCATTAACTGCAGAGGGATTTCTCGCCCCCCTTGTCTGACTAAAATATACACAGGGGTTCTAGTTAATGGACTAAGATGCTGGATGGAAATATTATAAAATTTTGTCATCTATTCAGTTTGGGTTAAATGATCAATCAACCAATCAGTTGCCATAAAGATACTGGTGGACTAGTATATACATTTCAAAAGAGTCAAACTGTATTTATGATTTTCGGTTTTGAAAAAAGCCTTCGATTCGATAGATAGAAATATTCTCTAGTACAAAATGGCTAGTTTAGGAATTAGCACCATATTTCTAAATACCATAAAAGCAGTTTTTGATATCGTCAGACTTAAAGTTAAATATAAAAAGCAGGGTCGGTAACATCCGATTTCGGCAAGTAATAAGAGTCAGGGAGGAGTGTAATCTCAGCCCATATTTATTCAAAATCAATTAGTGAAGTTGATCGAAATTCTCGCCATGTTCCAGTTTTAGAGCAAACATGAATCGATCTGGAACTTAACTCGGAGATCGATGTAAAAATAACTTATTTTCTGCATATCATAATTGCAATTATCACTGATTAAACAAAAGAATTCTGACACTTTGTTACATCAGTTTATCTGATTTTATTCTTTACTACGTTATGAATAACTTCATACACATACATATTTGGTATAATTAATATTTATTCTTGTTTCAAGCTGAATTACCTTGCAATAATTATTTTACTGTGAATTTTTATTATTCAGGGTGTTCAATCATAGATTTAACCTATGTACAAGTTAATTATTTTTTGCTGCCAACTTAACAGCAGTATATTCTATTTATTATTTTTTCTCTAGTTTTTATTATTAAGTTTACATTTTTAGTTATTGCATTACATCCTATGTTCATTTACTTTCAACATTACATTTAGCTTATCATGTTGGCTTTGGATATCTTTCTTTTGTCAGTTCCTGTTTCTGTAGTCAACTTGATTCATATTACTATTTAAATAACATTCATTTTCTAGCTTGTAAGCTATTATTCCTATTCATTGTCTTTATTATTCATATTTGATTGTTATTTTTTGTATCCAGTCTTCAGGATACACTTCTTGAGCAGTTTATATGCGTTTCATATTGCTCATTGACTTGACTTCCTTCTTCTTCACTTCAACAATTCCATTTTACTTATACATGAAAGGATTCATGTGTTTCTCTGGTGCTTCAGATTATTGAGATATAATTTGAACATCAACTTTCATTCATTCTATTTGTAAGGATAACATATCCTACAGATTCTACATTTCTTCATCATATGCTTCAAGTAAGCAATACTTCTAGTGCATCAAGAAATGTGCTTGTCTTTCATTCAACTTATGCCTGGCAAAATGGCGTTCTTGTGGTGTTTTGCTAATTGCTAAATAGCTGGGACATCACGACATATATGCTCATCCTTACAGCAGGTAAAGATTCTGCTAATTTCAATTTATACGAGGACATATACTTCACTTCAAGTAAGTTATCAATAGTATTACTAGAAGTGGCTTCAATTCTCCATTCATCTACGCATTAAACATCGATCTTATTGTTGAGATTTAGCTATCGTTAAATAGCTTATACATCAGACTTAATATTCAGTTTCTCATATTGAAATCTACTTCTACAAGTGTCACACTTCACGGACACATATATATATTTATTCACAAATGTGATTTTATGTGATTTCAAGACTGAATCTTCAACTCCATTATTTACAAACTTCCATTCCATCTCATGCGTTAAGATGACTCACATATTACATCAAACATAAACTCTACATACCTGAAGATTGTCAACCATTGTATGGATATATAAATGCTACATCAAGAAGACTGTTAGCTGAAGACCTACTATCTTCGTTTTCAACTTTGTCAACCAAGTGAAAGTGTATTTGTTCGTGTGCTTAGCTTATGATTAAATGTTATGTCTTATATTCAAGGTTTCATTGAGTGATGTATGCTATAAAGCTTATTCATTTCATTTCCTCCATTATGGAGGTGGTCCTCCGCCAGAGATCTTATTAATTGTGGTTGGCACGGAAAGTGTTAAGCACAATTAAATTTACAATCTCGTGTAGGTATTAGGGACTTTTACAGTCCGCTATCACATATAATATGCCCCCTGATCCTACATATGGTCCTGCCGGGCCGGATAGAACTAGTAAGATTGTATTAATAGGCCTAGCCTACATCTAGGATAGAACTAGTAAGACTGTATTAATAGGCCTAGCCTACATCTAGGATATTACCAGCAAGACTGTACTAATAAGTTATTCCTTCATCTGGTCCTTCTGACCATAATCAAACTATTAAGATTGTAATAATACAATAATACTCTTGCATCATTCACCCTCTGTGTCACAGACAGACTTGGGTGGCATACAAGAGCCTTCTTGTTTTGCTCACATTCATGTATGCATTATTATTTTATCTCAAGAGATATATATTGATACTTAAGCAATTAAAGATTGACTTAACATTGATTTGTGCTCTGCCATAAGCATTTGAGCCACTTGCCATCACTCAGTGAAACTTCAAAGTGTACTGTATGATATATATGTCAATTGTAAACATTGTGACATCATTGTAAGTCACAGACACACAACACACTCTGTCACCAGTACATTAACACACAATTCTCTTACACGAACACGATTCTTAACGTTCTTCGCAATTCAATACTCATCTTATTGCAAATAATTGCAATCATTCTCCTCTATCATATATTTCATTGTCTTCTTGACAATAAGTTGTCCAGAAGTTGAATCTCATAGGCGGGCAAACGGTCCTGTTCTTCTCGCATACTATTTCACTTGCAATGCTTCCTTGTATCCCGGCAAGCGGGCAAATTTCTATATTGTTTTCATTCTTCATATACCTATCTTTGAATCATGGAAGATCAAACAGTAAGACAGGTCGAAGACCTCAAAAGAAAACGCACTCCTCTTAAGGCACAACTTACACGTCAGTGTAATTATATTACTAATCTTAATGAGTCAGGTGAACTCAATCACCAAATGTTGCTAGCTCGCAGAGACAAACTTAAAGAGTCTTTCAATAAGTTTGAGCTTATTCAAATTCAATTAGAAGAATATCGCCCACAGAGGCTGAAATTAATTACCATGAAGAAGTCGAAAGAGATTTCTTTGAAGCTATTTCTAAACTAGAAACATTGATTAAGATCGCGGAATCTAAGATAGAAACTCTTTCTAAACTTGCTGAAACGCAGCAGGTAATTTCAAACAAGATTTCTGAGCTGCAGCAAATCAAAGCTCAACTATTCACTCAAGTTCAAGTAATATCAGATTTTACTGTAACTCGTGAAATCGAGTTACATGCTTTGTTCTCTCGTAGAGACAAACTCAAACAATTATTTGAGAGTTTTGAACTGGTTCAAACCCAGCTCGAACAACTCCATGCTACGAATGCTGAGGCCAACTCTCGTGAAGAAGTTGAAGCAGCATATTTCAAAACTATCGCTAAGGCAGAGACTTTAATTAAGCTCGCAAAGCTTAAACAATTAAGAGTACAGCTCTTAAACCATATTCAAGCTATAAACGAGCTTATGATCGAGGATCAGGCATCTTACTTTGAAGGTATTAAGAGATGCGCTGAACTTGAACAATCATTTCAGCACTATCAAGCTGAACAGTCTTCAATTGAAGACATTGAATCATTCAATGACAGGCAAATTCAACACTATGAGCTTGAAGAAGCCTATTACAAAGCACTTACTAGACTTGAAGCTTCCATAAAGGCAAACAAGCAAATATACGATCCAGATCCTATGTCTGCGCCTAGTCCGCAACCAGTACTGACTGAGCAAAACCACGTTTCTCTTCCAAAGTTACCTGAAATAAAATTACCGACATTTTCAGGCGATCCCACTATGTGGCTAGAGTTTCGTGACACGTTTACATCATTAATACTGCAGAATCAGTACGTGTCTGAGATGGACAAGTTTCAATATTTAAAGTCATGCTTAACCCCTGAGGTTATGACTATTATACATAATATTCCTGTCAGTGCTGCCACATTTAGCATTGCCTGGCAAACTTTGTTAGAACGTTTTGACAATGACAGACTCATTGCTAATGCTCATTTAGAGAATTTATTTTCTCCCCCTTCTATTAATAGAAACTCTGCTGATTCGCTCCAGAGATACTTAGATCATTACATAAGTACTGTCCACGCGCTTCAGTCACTGCACATTGATGTTGAGCTGACTGATCTTATTATCTCAAAAATAATACTGGATAAGCTTTCTCCAGCTATTATTAGAGATTGGGAATCTTCGCTTAAAGCTGATAAGTTTCCATCACTGAAGGACTTATTCAGTTTCCTTGAGGCCAAAGTTCGAGTCATTCAAATGACTGACTTAGCTATCAAGTCCCAGTCGAATCAATCTCCAGTCAAAAATGTGACTGCGAAATCTAATAATAATTCTAACAACAATCGTAAGTCCACTGAAGCTAAGAAAAAGCCTTCGTGGTCTCAACCTATTTGTATATGTTGTAATCGCCCTCGTGATCATGAATTATTTCTCTGTGAAGCATTCAGAGCTTTCGCTTTGCCCCAAAGATTTGAATTTGTGAAACGCAACAATGTATGTAATGTCTGCCTGAGAATAGGTGGTCATTCACAAGCCTGCTCTTCTTATACTTGTATGAAGTGTCAAGGTAAACATAGTACTTTGCTTCATCCTTCAAACGCTCCCATACCAGTAAACCCATGTGCCATGCTAAGAAGTGGTCCAGCTACTTCAAAGATTCTATACCCTACAGCAACTGTGTTAATAGCAGATGCTAATGGCGAGTACATTGAGGCTACAGCCATTCTTGATTCAGCTACGACTTGTAATTTAATTACAGATAGATTATTTCAACGCCTCAAACTTAAACCAACTCCTCATAGAGAATATTTGCAAGGAGTAGTGTTTGAAAAGCGCACTCTCTGCAAGGTAGCATCTTTGTCACTGAAATCTAATGTTTCTGATTGGTCATGCCAAACGAATGCTTTGGTTATTCCATGCATAGCTACTTGTAAGTTCCCTCGTGCTTACATAAATACTGACAATTGGAATATTCCAGCTAACTTGAATTTAGCAGATGCTAAATTTAACCAACCTAAGTACCTAGATTTGCTCATTGGTACAGAGCTTTTTTCACAAATATTGTTATCAGGCAAAATCATGGCTGATAATCTGCCTGGCATACATAATTCAGAATTTGGTTGGTACTTTATGGGTAAAGTCCCTCAACCTGTTACTTCTTCGCAGCATAGTATTCCTATGCAAAGTACTGCTTCTAAACATACGAGTGTTTCTAAGCAAATGACTTCTCACAGCAAAACTAAAGCAGCTAATAGGCGTGAGAAGCCTCGTGTCAAGCAAGCTCATTCTAATCGCTCATTTCCTAGTTCTGACTCGTCGATCGATTCAAACTACTCTGCTTTCTTGCACTCAGAATCAGCTGTGGATGAACAATTAGCTAGGTTCTGGGAATTAGAAGCTGTCAATAATTCTGCTCCATTCCATGATGAATCGGAATGTGAGAAACATTTCTCTCAAACTACCACCAGAGATGACTCTGGAAGATATATAGTTAAACTTCCTTTTACTGCTCCGCCTGAAACATTAGGTAGCACAAAGCAACAAGCTTACAAACGGTTTCAGCTCTTAGAAAAAAGACTGTCATCCAACGAATACTTACGTACTGAATATGTCAAGTTCATGCAAGAATATGAGGATTTAGGTCATATGCAACGAGCTGACCACATTACTAATGCTCCTTGTGAATACATTATTACTCATCACTCAGTAATTAAGCCTAGTAGCACTACTACAAAGGTTAGAGTAGTCTTCGATGCTTCAGCTAAGTCCTCCAATGGAAAATCCTTGAATGACATTTTAGCTATAGGTCCTGTTGTGCAGCCTGACCTATTCTCTATTTTGCTCAGGTTTCGACTTAATCCAATAGCATTTACTGCGGATATCGCAAAGATGTACCACCAAATATTAGTTCATCCAGAACACCAACCTCTTCAGCAAATTATCTGGAGAAGTGCTCCCACGGAACCAATCAGTGTTTACAACTTGAAAACGGTTACTTATGGTACCGCTCCTGCTTCATTTCTAGCAACGAGATCTCTAAAGCAGCTCACCATTGACGAAGGTGATAAGTTTCCCTTAGCTTCTCAATTAATAATTCAACTTATGTTGACGATGTAGTGTCATGTGCTGCTGATATCCATCAAGCACAAAAGATGGTATCAGAACTTCTTACATTGCTACCTCTTGGCGGTTTCGAACTTAGAAAATGGACGTCTAATGATCCACGTCTTCTGAATAATATTCCAGTCGAATTGCATGAAAAACAAGATATTCATTCATTCGACGAATCTAATGACAATGCAATAAGAGCATTAGGTCTTTTATGGCAACCCTCAAGTGATCTGTTAAAGATACAAACTTCAATAGATCCTTCCAAACCATTTATAACTTGTACCAAGAGAACTCTACTTTCTTGTATAGCGTCCATATTCGACCCCTTAGGTTTGATATGCCCTATTGTAGCTCATTGTAAAATGATCTTTCAATCGTTATGGAAAATGACTAAGACATGGGATGAACCCATTCCAGATTGTGTAGCTAAACAATGGCTATCAATCCATCAACAATTACCTGACATTTCACAAATAGCTATTCCAAGATTAGCTCTCCCTTCAGAAGCTATGTTAATTCAAGTACATGGTTTTTGCGACGCGAGTCAAAATGCTTATGGTGCATGCTTGTACCTGAGATCTATTGACAGTAATAATAAAGTAACTACTGTATTACTTTGTGCTAAGTCTAAGGTAGCACCTATCAAACTAGTTACCATACCTAGACTTGAGTTATTAGCAGCTCACTTGCTTGCTAATCTGACTCATAAAGTTGTACCTACGTTACAGTTAAACATTGCTAAAACATACTTATGGACTGACTCTAAAATAGTTTTGAGTTGGCTCAATCATTCGCCCACTACGTTAAAGACTTTTGTAGCTAATAGAGTAGCTGATGTACAAGAGTTAACAGCTGACTATTTATGGTCTCACGTCTCCTCTAAAGATAATCCTGCTGACTTAATAAGCAGAGGTTCAACTCCTAATGAGTTAATTCATAATGCATTATGGTGGTCAGGTCCCTCTTGGCTATCTAAAGAAGATTCCACTTGGTCTCATAGGGAACCTATCAAACCTATTCAAGCACTTCCAGAAGTGCGGATTTCTGCCTTTCTTCAAAGTCAGCCTCCTGAACTTCTGCCCTATGTAACTAAGTTTTCACATTTGAAGACTTTGCGTATGATAGCATATGTTCTACAATTCATAAATAATTGTAGGCCTGCTAAAATTAAGCTCACAGGTCCTCTTGAACCTAGTGAAATTTCAAATTCACTCTACACTTGTGTGAAAATAATTCAGCAAGTCGATTATCATGATGAAATCAATGCTTTGACTTCGTCTGATGTCGTTCCTTCATCTAGTAAAATACACTCACTTTGTCCATTCATGGATAGTGAAGGTATTCTTCGTGTTGGTGAAAGACTGAAGCACTCAGAACTGCCCTTTGATGCGAAGCATCAGATTCTGCTTCCAGCTAAGCATCCTTTCACTAAACATCTCATTCGTTTTACACACTTCAAACTATGTCATGCTGGTTCCCAGCTTATTATAGCTCACTTACGGGAAAGGTTTTGGATACCTTCTGTTAGGAGAACAATTCGCTCTGTGATCAGACAGTGCAATGTCTGTTTCAGATTTCAAGCTCAACCCTTTCAGCAAAAAATGGCTGATTTACCATCTTCTCGTGTATCTCCTATTGCCCCATTTACTAACGTCAGCATTGATTATGCTGGGCCTTACTCTATTAAATATGGTGGACCTAGATCAAGGATTACTACTAAAGCTTATATAGCTGTATTTGTTTGCATGTCCACCAAGGCTCTTCACCTTGAGTTAGTCACCTCGCTTACTTCCAATGCATTTTTAGCAGCCTTTTCCAGATTTACTGGTAGAAGAGGCATACCGGTTTCAGTCACATCGGATAATGCTACGAACTTTGTTGGTGCTCAAACTGATATCAGACAACTTACAGATTTTCTATCTTCTCATGAACATAAATCGAAAGTTCAAGATTCTACTTCACATCTTAACATAAAGTGGAATTTTGTTCCTCCTCACAGTCCCCATATGGCTGGCTTGCATGAAGCAGCTGTTCGCTCAGGTAAGCATCACTTGAAAAGAGTAATGACTTCTATGATACTTACCTTTGAAGAGATGTCAACCCTCTTAATTCAAATTGAAGCTATTTTGAATTCACGTCCTCTCGTCACTCTTCATGAAGACGTTGAAGACTTGAATTATCTTTCTCCAGGTCATTTCCTTATAGGAAGACCTTTGATTTCATTACCTACCTCAAACCTTTCTAGTAGCACTTCTTTGCGTTCAAGATGGAATGCTATGAATCAACTGCTACTTGGTTTTTGGAAGAAATGGTCATCTGACTATTTACATTCTCTACAACAACGTTCTAAATGGCTAAAGACTCTTCCTAATGTGGAAATAGGAACTCCTGTTCTTTTACTTGACGACAACGTTCCCCCTTTACGTTGGGTTATGGGTGTTGTACACTCTATTCATCCTGGATCTGACGGACTAGTTAGAGTAGTCACAGTTAGAACCTCTACAGGTTTCTACAAGCGACCAATTGTTAAGCTTGCTCCTCTTCCCATTTCTAATATTGAAGATGAGTAAACCTCTTTATTATTCAAAGTTTAAATCTACTCTTTTTCACATAATCTAATATATTTTAAAATTATTTTCAAGAAAATAATTTTGCGGGCAACTTATGTTCAATCATAGATTTAAGCTATGTACAAGTTAATTATTTTTTGCTGCCAACTTAACAGCAGTATATTCTATTTATTATTTTTTCTCTAGTTTTTATTATTAAGTTTACATTTTTAGTTATTGCATTACATCCTATGTTCATTTACTTTCAACATTAGATTTAGCTTATCATGTTGGCTTTGGATATCTTTCTTTTGTCAGTTCCTGTTTCTGTAGTCAACTTGATTCATATTACTATTTAAATAACATTCATTTTCTAGCTTGTAAGCTATTATTCCTATTCATTGTCTTTATTATTCATATTTGATTGTTATTTTTTGTATCCAGTCTTCAGGATACACTTCTTGAGCAGTTTATATGCGTTTCATATTGCTCATTGACTTGACTTCCTTCTTCTTCACTTCAACAATTCCATTTTACTTATACATGAAAGGATTCATGTGTTTCTCTGGTGCTTCAGATTATTGAGATATAATTTGAACATCAACTTTCATTCATTCTATTTGTAAGGATAACTTATCCTACAGATTCTACATTTCTTCATCATATGCTTCAAGTAAGCAATACTTCTAGTGCATCAAGAAATGTGCTTGTCTTTCATTCAACTTATGCCTGGCAAAATGGCGTTCTTGTGGTGTTTTGCTAATTGCTAAATAGCTGGGACATCACGACATATATGCTCATCCTTACAGCAGGTAAAGATTCTGCTAATTTCAATTTATACGAGGACATATACTTCACTTCAAGTAAGTTATCAATAGTATTACTAGAAGTGGCTTCAATTCTCCATTCATCTACGCATTAAACATCGATCTTATTGTTGAGATTTAGCTATCGTTAAATAGCTTATACATCAGACTTAATATTCAGTTTCTCATATTGAAATCTACTTCTACAAGTGTCACACTTCACGGACACATATATATATTTATTCACAAATGTGATTTTATGTGATTTCAAGACTGAATCTTCAACTCCATTATTTACAAACTTTCATTCAATCTCATGCGTTAAGATGACTCACATATTACATCAAACATAAACTCTACATACCTGAAGATTGTCAACCATTGTATGGATATATAAATGCTACATCAAGAAGACTGTTAGCTGAAGACCTACTATCTTCGTTTTCAACTTTGTCAACCAAGTGAAAGTGTATTTGTTCGTGTGCTTAGCTTATGATTAAATGTTATGTCTTATATTCAAGGTTTCATTGAGTGATGTATGCTATAAAGCTTATTCATTTCATTTCCTCCATTATGGAGGTGGTCCTCCGCCAGAGATCTTATTAATTGTGGTTGGCACGGAAAGTGTTAAGCACAATTAAATTTACAATCTCGTGTAGGTATTAGGGACTTTTACAGTCCGCTATCACATATAATATGCTCCCTGATCCTACACAGGGTTTAGTTAAAGTTTTCACATAACTATACATTGACTTTGTTTGGCTGTCCTAATAAATTAGAGTTGGAATCGTCGGAGATAATAATCTCATGTAATGTCCAACAGAGATAATCTTTAGTTCATGAATGCATATACATCCATATTGAATGTTAAATGTAAAAGTACAGTGGAAGCCCGGTCACAAAAATCACTAATTACTGTGCCTCACAGTAGGCCTTACTGCATGTGACATAATTTGTCTGTCAGTGAGGTAGACCATTAAGGGCAATCAGTCATAGGAGAGAAGTACATCTAGCGCTGTGAAGTAAACCTTGGTTTAGCTCAGTTGGTAGAGCAGTGGCACGGATAACCAAAGGTCCTCGGTTCAAATCCCAGTGTCAGAGGAAGTTTTCTCCTATAAACATTTTAACGAAGTGGTATTAGGTAGTCCAACACACTGACCACCCGAGTAGACATTTAAAACAGAAAAATTCAATCTTTGCCCAGCTTATGTGATAATGCAACCTCTACCCTGTAAATCAGTCAATCCTATTACGCTTACATGCACTTATGCAATGAATTCTCTCCCTAAAGTAATATTATAAACCAGGAACTTTCACTCTCAGTTTAGAAAAATATATTAATAAACTTATTGATTTCCTGCAGCCATCATCCGAAGATCTCTCCCAACAGATGCCTGGAGAGCAGATAGCAACCGAGAGCTCAGACAATGTAAACATCTTCACGTGGTTTAAATCCCGAGAACCTGTCAGAGTTACACCACAGTAGAAGTATTAATACAGTAATGAAGCTGTGTGTTAAAAGTCCTCTGACAACTCGTTAGCTGCGCGACATTTGCGCTCCAACCGGCGAGTAACTAACACTACATTCTCACCATATCAAAATTACTTAAATCCATCACAAAATATGTTATATTAAGAGAGGAAAATGTAACAATATTCTTCTTTATTGCAAATATTAATTTTAAATTTAATAAATAATAAAACAGGTATTATACTTTTGTCAAGAAGAGGTAAGCAATACCCAAAAGGATTTTTCAAATAGCAAACTGACAACGTAGGATATGCGCGGACTCGATAAAAGTTACCACAGTGTCACATGTGTCACAGCCTGTTGAGGTACATAAAATGAAACATGATAAATACCTGTTACTTCGGGCGTCCATTATGCTTCCTTGGTGGCAAGAAAACTGGAGTCAGCAAATGCGTGAAATATTAGTCCTGTTTACGCCACACGCTACGGAAATGAGATATTGAGATTTTTAAAAATGATCACTTGTTTTATTACCGTGATTTGCCGTTGGTTTACCTAACGACATAGTTTAGGCCTATTGAAATAGTCACTAGTACAAGTCCTACGCTTGCTATAATATCTGAAAACTGAAATAACACTTACAGTCATAGTGAGTTTTTTTTTTTTTTTTTTTTTTTTTTTTTATCAGAGGATGTCACTGACAAAGAAAATATGCATGTGTTTAGTGTTGTTTGTTCACCAGTGAAAGACTGTAGTCTTCCAACGGGCTAATAAGAGCTATAAGAGCTTTATAATAATATACTGGACATATAAATTAGATGTGCTTACCAATGATATCGTACCCCAGCTCTGCTGTAATTCTAATTCATTCAAACATTCATTTGATAGTAGATTAGGAACTATTCAAACAAAAAATATGATTTTTGCACGTGTGCAGAAATATGCCCTCTTTCCCCCTAACTGAGTCCCCTAAGTAAAATTACAATATTTTCATGTAGCGTAATTCGTATTTGGAAGTCTGAATTCTCCGTGCGCGTTATTACAGCCTGACAGCGCAGAACATACCTTTCAGTTTGAGTTTCTTAGTCACACTAGTTGCATTTCTGTAATGCTGATGGGATTAGTTTTTCTGCTAGCAGTTCTGGATCATTTGGAATTGAGAATACCGTCAGTACAACAGTTTTAATTAACTAGTTCTTATTGGAATTCATAAACTGGCTGATTTCCATGTGTTACAAGTAAAGATGGCAATATTCACTCAAATATTTTACATAGTTTGTTAGTAGTTCTTCTCGTCAACCATTAATGACCCTTTTATCCAGACCAGAAATCATTACAACAGAATGAAAGATAAAATATTACATTAAAGTAAGCTGAAACATAACCACAAGAACACGTATCACGAGTAAGCCAGTAGGCCTACAAATAAATTTTACGTATTTTTGTTCTTATCTTTCTGGATCTATTGGGAAAGTGCATAAAGCAATTCAGGATTTCTTCCTTCATTATTACAGCAGAACAATAAGGTTCTTTCAAAACGCGGAATGTTTTAATAAATAGGCCCTACAACACACCTATTTATTTACATACTTCCCGCAGTAGTTATTATAGTGCTAGTTCATGGCCGCTACGATCACCAGGTTTATGCGCGCGCATATTCGTCTGGTAGAAAAACGTTTTGAGTTTTGTTACTGTATTAATATGTATTAATACGTATACTCACTAATGTGAATTTAGGCGGAATAGATCAACCATTGATCATATATTTTGTATTCGCCACTTCTTGGAGAAGTAGTGGGAATACAATATGCCTAAGTCTGTTCACCAGCTGTATAGAGATTTTAAAAAGGCATATGATTCAGTTAGGCGCGACAAACTGTACAATATCCTCATTGAGTTTGGGATACCAAAGAAGTTAGTTAGGATGATCAAAATGTGTCTAAATGAAACCTATAGCAGAGTCAGGGTAGGGAATTTTATATAGGCCTAACATAGATTAGCCATTAGATGCGGCTTGCCCTATAACATTTACTTTTTAGTTTCGCTTTGGAATATGCCATTAGGGAAGTTCAAGAAAATAAGGTTGGCCTAGAAATAAATGGCAGTCACCTGATTTTAGCTTATGCAGATGACGTTTGCTTGTTGGGCGATGACGTAAACAGAATCCAGAGAAATTCTGAAGGTCTTTTGAATGCCTGCAGGAATGTTGGATTGGAAATTAATACAGAAAAAACTATGTATATGGTCATGGAACATCAAAATAATGCTCCACAAAATATTAGAATAGCCGTTCAACAAGTCGAGAATTCAGATATCTGGGAGCATTAATTACAGAGAGAAAAAATGTTAATTTAGAAGTTAAGTGTAGACTCAAATAAGAAAATGCTTGTTTGTATGCAATTCAGAAACCCTTATCTTCTCGTCTTCTGTCCAGAAATAAAAAAAATTAAGATTTATAAGACTATTATCCTGCCGGTTGTATTATATGCATGTAAGACATGGCCGTTTACTGATCGGGAAGAACATAGTCTGAGTGTTCGAAAACAGGGTGATTAGAAAAATATTTGGATCCAAGAGGGAGGAAAATGGGGACTGGAGAAAATCGCAAAACAACTAGCTTCATGACCTGTACGCTTCACCGCATATAGTAAGGGTAATTAAATCGCGAAGGTTGAAATGGGCTTGACACGTTGCACGCATGGGAGAGGAAATACATACCTCAAAAGTATTGACTGGGAGACCCGAAGGGAAAAGACCACGCGGAAGACCTAGACGTAGGTGGGAGGACAATCTTAGAATGGATTTAAGGGAAGTAGGATTTTCTAAAGATGATTGGACAGAGTTAGCACAGAATAGGGTTGAATGGCGGACTCAGGTAACCGCGGAATGAAACTTCGGGTTCCATAAAATAGATAATATTCCTTTAGCTTGCTGAGGCATTGTCTATTGCCATTGAGTAAGTAAGTATTAATACGTATACTGTGGTTTTACCATTGCTTTGAATATTGCTAGTGATATGTATGTTTTTGTGCTGTGCGATTATTTGAATTACAATATTCATCTAACCGAATGATTTAGAGTGTACTATCCTCCATACACATGTTTATGTGTAGATAGCCGAAGGCATATTAGATATGTTGAACATAGGTACACCTACTCCAGTTCTTTGTATAGAGAATGACCATTCTGCAATGTAATACGTGATTCTGCGTCTCATACAATGGGATGCAACTTCAAAGAAATCTTGCTAGATTATTATTATTATTATGGGTTTTATTACTATTTCTATTGTTGCTGCTACTAACTTAAATAGATGTTGTGAATTCTCTTGGTGAATCGCCCCAGAGCAGCGTCTGTCTTGGAAGCACTATTGAAAAATTAAGTTTGATTTAAATGCTAGAACTAATTATGAATTTATTTGTTTAGTCAAAACTCTTATAACCTGTAGGATAATATCGAGATATGCAATATACGAGCACTGTTCAGTCTAAATCTTGTCGTAAATGTATGGAAACAGGGAATAAATCTGACTTCATTTTCCTGGTTGGTAATATTAAACTAAGCGCCATGCTTCACTTACTTCGCCTCTCAGCTTCTTGAAACGACGCACGGCAAATCTGACTTTTTTTCTCCGCCAATGGGTTGCAGCTCCATTCCACTTGATGGACCAAGTCTGAACTTAGTCGCCATTATTGTTGCGTAGTGTGTAGCTTTACAGCCTTTACAGAATTATTAAGAACTTCCCCTTCCCTATTTGTTCGTTACATATAAAATATTACAGCACGTATGCTTTTTACATTTCCGAAATTAAGAATTCTAACTGGACTATTCCCCTGTTAAAAGGGTCAAATACCTTCATACCCCGCGGCTCCGTCCCCAATACACTACCCGGCCTTTTTCGGATTATTTCTAGTGGTCGCCTTCTTGTATTGTAATTTATTAGAATAATGATATTAACCATTATTATTATCATCATCATCAATATGCCAGAAATGACTTGAGATTTATCCAAGAGACTTCCAAGTCACGAGTTGCATTTATAGTGACTATTTAACGGATAAATGTAATAAATAATTAGTAAAATATATTGAAGTTAAATTAATTGAATAGCATTTTACATTGACACGGTACTATTAAAAGGTATTCATGTCATCTAATCAATGTGGCTCTCTCTGTGAACAAAACACGATCTTCTAATAAACATTTATTTATTGAAGTATTTTTTAGGCTACTGGAATTTAATACTGAAGATATATTTCATAAAACATAATTATATTATTGTTATGGTTCCTAATGATGCATAAGTTATTGGTAAGTACTGTTACTTTAAATATAATATTACGGACGTATCAACAGATGTAGACTGATCAACGATTTGGACGAGTTCAAATCGAAAGGGGGAGAATGATTAGCTTGTCTTTCTTAATGTATCTCTCACTTCTCCAAGGAATTTTCCTTCATGAGGTTATATCTTCATAATGTTTACAGGAGGTGATTACAAAATGTTAAATGCCAATGTTCCAGAACTGTAGGACACGTTCCTGTAAAATATTATACAGTGTGTCCGGCTTAAACGTATAACATTTCATTATTTTATTACTTGAGAAGTATAGTTGATATTTACACCCGGTTTGCTTCTACGGGTTAGGTAACTCAAAATGTTTCTTGTGTTTGCATGGCAGGAGCGTGCATCAAATGCCCGCATGCGCAGAACGTGGAAATAGTCAATTAGCGTCAATAGCCATGTGGACTCCACAGCAAAAGGCATTCTGTGTGCTTGTTCTCGCGGAGTTGCAATCTGTTACTTAGGTAGGCCTACAACGTCGATTTCGGCGTTAATATCAACTGGGACCAACTGACGATGTTCCAACGTACGTAACAATCATGAAATGTGACAGATGGCTTCGTGAAACTGAGAGTTTGATTTCAAAGTCGGGTCACCACACCAAGCGCGCTGTTCCAGTGGCTGTTACGAATTAATCCATACGTCTTTTCAGAGGAGCCCTCGTAAATCCATCCGATGAGCAAGTAGGGAGGTAATTTTACCTCGTTCGACAGCAACGATGTCGTCCATGAAAGGTTGCGCCTACGGGCGTACAAACTTCAACTTCGTCACCAAATCAATCCTGAAGACAAGCAGCGAAGGAGAAGCCCAAACATTACGCCACTCTAATTTTTTTCTGTGGGGGCTCGTCAAGAATCAAGTTTACCAGACACCAGTTCGTGATCTACCAGATCTGTGCTATCGCATTGTTGCGGCTGTCTCAAATGTTACACCTGCAATGCTGCAAAACACATGGAGAGAGGTGGAATACAGATTGGACGTCTGCCGCGCCACTAATGATGCTCATATCGAAGTTTATTATGTTATTTAAAAAAACATTTTGAGTTACTCTACCCGTAGAAGCAAACCGGGTGTAAATATCAACAATATTTCTCAAGTAATAAAATAATGAAATGTTATACGTTTAAGCCGGACACACTGTATTTCTATCCTGACCAAATATAAACGTCATAAAATAAATAAAAACGAAGTAGTATAAACAGTGTAACATACTAAATCAATAAAATGGATAAAATATTGCATACACTGATGCTCCACTAAGTCACAGTTCTTAAAACGCAGGACTAGTTTCGGGAGTTTTCTCCCATCCTCGGCTGCTGGTCAACTGGTGTATGGAACCCATGGCTGGTAGTATTTATAGTTGACCCCGTGCTGGTCTCTGCCTTCCCTCTGGTGAGATTGATGACGTCACTCACTGATGGTATATCGAAATTCATAACACTCTTGCTGTTTTTGATAATAAAGATCCTTTCCCAGGTGTTGAGTTCTGATGGTTTACTAAGATTTTTAATAATTTGATCTCTTTCTTTATGTGATGGTTTTGCGTCCTGCAATGATGGGCTACAGCTGATTTATCGGTTTGCATCATTTTAACATTCCTTAGATGTTCCTTCACGCCAATGGTTGGTAAAAAAACTGAACCAGTTTACTGTATCCAAAATTCGTTTAGCTTGCCGGATAAAATTAAGGAAATCACCGTAGTACCTGGAGACGTTTTAGTTTCTTTTGATGTAACAGCGTTATTTACAAGCATTCCGACGGATAAACTGCCGGAACCGATAAGAGACTGGCTCTCTCAGATTGAGGTTACAGCCGAAGAAATTGAAGGATACATTGAACTTATCGAATTGTGCATCAAACAGAACAGTTTTATGTTTAACGAAGAATGTTACAAACAAACTGCAGGCCTTGCCATGGGGAGTCCATTGTTACCACTACTAGCAGACTTGTATATGAGTAACTTTGAACTACAGGTCACCAGGGGATTCCCTCACATTTTCAAAAGTTGGAGCAGATATGTCGACGATATTTTCGCTATGGTTCAGGAGAGATTTATTGAAGATTCTATTAAGCTACTAAACTTACAGGACAGAACAATAAAATTCACTATGGAAATAGAACAGAATGGGTGGTTACCGTTCCTGTATTTAAAAATCATCAGAGGTCAGAACAACCTAGAATTCGGCATCTATAGAAAACCTACACACGTCGACAACTACATCAAATAGGCCTACAATAAGTTTAATCCGAAACCACATCAGTTTTCCATCTTCCATAGCTTAGTGCACAGGCTAATACACATTCCTCTAACTAAGGTTGAATACAACAAAGAACAACAACACATACGAGAAGTAGCCATCATCAATGGTTTTAATACTAACTTTATAGACAAGATGACTTTAATGCATAAGAAGCAAAAGAGGATAAAAGAAGTTTGTACTTTGACTAATGCAGAGAAAGACCAGTTTAAGTTTAAAAAGTTTACATACCATCCGAAGGTGTTCCACAAATTTGAGAAGATTTTAAAAAATTATAACATCAAACTAGCCCCTCAGATTAAACACACTCTCAGGAATCTATTGAATCACCAACTCAACAATACTAAAACAAAAACAGGAATATCAGGAATACACCAGATGGATTGTGATGAATGCCCTATGACATATATTGGACAAACTAAAAGGACCATTGAAATGAGAATGAAGGAACACCTAAGGAATGTTAAAATGATGCAAACCGATAAATCAGCTGTAGCCCATCATTGCTGGACGCAAAACCATCACATAAAGAAAGAGATCAAATTATATAAACATCTTAGTAAACCATCAGAACTCAACACCTGGGAAAGAATCTTTATTATCAAAAACAGCAAGTGTTATGAATTTCGATATATCATCAGTGGGTGACGTCATCAAACTCACCAGCCGGAAGGCAGAGACCAGCACGGGGCCAACTATAAATACTACTAGCCATGGGTTCCATACACCAGTTTACCAGCAGCCGAAGATGGGAGAAAACTCATGAAACTAGTCCTGCGTTTTAAGAACTGTGACTTAGTGGAGCATCAGTGTACACTATTTTATCAATTTTATTGATATAAACGTAATGTTCACTATACTTGCAGAATAAGTCTTAACGTACCGATACAATGTTGACATGCATAAGTCATTGTCTAAAGAGTCTTTGACCTGATCAGAAAAGAGGACGTGACTTTATCACTTTTGTAGGAGGTGATAAAGAAAATTCTATATTTATGATTGGCTGATTTCAGACTCATTATTGGTCCAAACCGAAAGAGAGACATATGAGTTAAATAGATATCATAATCTCCTATTCAAATTCATGTAAGTACTAACACGCATTTTGTAACGATGAGCACGCAAACAAACTCCTTTCCTTTCCCTTCTCTTTTCTTCTCATCTCTCTTAACTCTCTCTTTTAAGTGCAGTGGAGAGAAGAGAAAACATCTTGTAGCTTATCAGAGTTCAGTATCAGTCTTTATTAAGCTCCTGAGGCTCCTTAACCTTTATAGGAACGCTCACTTTTCCTCCCTCTTTAAAATGCCAAGATTAAACGTTTTAACCCAGGAAGCACTTGGATCCAACAGAATTCTACTCTTAATCGTTTATTTCATATTCACATGGATCAATTAACTATATCGCATTTTTATATCAACCTTCGAAAGAAAAAAACGTTCGCCTCGGCCTACAGGCGCAGGTAGACAAGGAAGTTACTGAGTTAGTACGTCACAAGAGAAAGGACCACGTTTTGTAATATTTAGAAGTTTTAAAACAATGTTGAATATTGTGGCTACTAAGAGAGTAAATAATCTTGTATTTCCTTGCAGAAAGAACTGGTCGTATCAAAAATTATTTTAGACACAGTTCCAGTTTATATAATTTGTAGGGATTTGATTTCTGCCTGCTATGAGAGTTATTACTTTACATGTCTTGAACAAGTGGTTGCTGTAATAAAAATACTTTCAAACTGAAGTTTTTGTGTTACTCTTAGGAGGTATTCTTGCTTTAAACGGATTCAATATTTTTCATAATGAGGGATTTAAAGTGATATATCAATTTCTTTTTTAATCTCTCATTTCAACCCCTTTGGTCCGATTTTGCCCATTACGAAACTGGACCCAAATTTTCCAACTCAATACATTATGCATCAATCTGGAAGTTATTTGTGCAAAATTACGGCAGTTATCGTGTAATAAGAAAGTTTTCTGCATCCTCATTTTGGGCACCTTTTCCAGTAAGGGTCAAACGTTTGTCAAAAGTTTTAGAAAATGTTTATAAGGTTTCAATAATTTAAGCGGACTTGATATTGTGCCTAAAAGGGCTCATGCAACGAATAATGTAAAAATATAGTTTATTCTTGTAAACAATAAAAGCACTTCATTCATTCATTCAAGTTACGAGTTTTTTCTTTCAGCCTCTATTATTTCTCCATTCAACTAATGGTTCGTGTAATCGGAAGTTTTTCACTCAAAATCTTTCGGTAATAATACGAACAATAATAATAATTATAATAATAATATTAATCTAACATAAAAGTGCTTTTAATAGGAATTTTTCAGTATTATAGGCAGACAACTGACAAACAAATTCAAACGGTTAAAAATTAGTATGAAATACGAAGTTACAAAATAAAACAACATAGACATTCAAATTTCTGAGAGAGCAAATGGAAACTTGTCTCACTCTCACATCGACATTTTATAAAAAACAAAACAAATATTGAAACGCGTATTCTTTCTTACTTAAACTGCATTTTGTGAGGTATAGATTAAAGTTACTTCTGGAATTTATATTGTTTATGTTTGATCTGTTATTAAAACAGTTGAAATTTCCGTGTACCGTACTAATAAAATTTAAGCTAGACCTATAGATAAATACATTAAAGGCTCTCAAGGTCCTGGGTTGGAATTCTTGTTTAACATTGTTTGCCAGTGCTCTTTTTTGACACATTAGAATTTCTTTGGCATTGGCCGTGTGTCTCCACTGATGAAGGCCATAAGAAATATGACTCTCAAAGAGAGCAAACAGACAATGAAGTGAAATATTAAGTAAACTTAATGTGTTTATTTGGCCTCTTGGTCCTGTTTTTACCATTAACGAAATTGACTGAGATTTTAAATCTAACAGAATGCTGTATTTCAGGGTTAATATTACAGTTTTTCAATATGGCTGTCAGGAATTATTTCCACATTTAATCATAACCTTAATAATGCAACAGAACCTGCCTTTTCTAATACAAATGCCTCTGAATAGTGTACACTGAACTTTCTGTAACTTCTGGTAATGTTGATATCAGAGAAGATTCACTTCCTCCAGGCCTGCAGGGCGATGCCAATTCCCTGCCTCAGTAACTCAGTTGATCGAGGTTTCCCAGTTAATGAAGACAGGCTTCTTCCAATCCGCAACAATGCTGAGGCATCTGTGCACCATGAACCCATGGTCTCCACTGCAAAGAGACGAAAAAATAATTTTCTCTTAAGGCGCGGTAATTATGTTGTTTTAGTTGAACCGCTGTCTCAGCAGCCGAGCTTGCAAAGCGCATGTGTGTCCCCGCAGGTGACGTCCCACATAAAGCTGCGTCTCCAGTGATATACATGTAACACCAACATGTTGCAGTTAACATATGTTAAATGTTTATCATCAACTTGTTGACGTATACAAGTAAAGTGGTTTGCCAATTAACAACTGTCTCCACTACAATGTTATAGGTTAACATGTGTTGGAGCGGTTAGGAACAGAAATTGATTAATAATAAATAACATAAAAAACGCATCTGAAGAGGGCAGCCAACATTACAAAATGAGAGTAATTTTATATACTCGTTATTATCTTCTTGTTAACTGTCTATGACTTTCTTAAAAGTAATTTTGTACAGATGTCTTGATCCTTTCAAAATAACTATCACATTTTTCAACAATGGAGTACGCCATACAATTTTTTTAAAAAGTAGTTGCAATACTATTGAGAACACTGATATACCAAATACTCACATAATACAAAATGGATGCACGGTATTGACTGTCGAGGAAAATGTCGACTGCTTTTTGTTTACACGGAAATTCCCGAATCAAAGCCGATTAAGCTGGCGATCGCTTTTTGTTTCCCGGAAATTTCCGAAAAAAAGCCGATATCGACCGACTAGTCAATTGGCTTGATATGTTATCCATTCTCTCCGGAAAACAAATTAACATCTGAAAATGTTAAGTGCAACACGCTGGGTTTGGATGTCAAGTCAATTGGAACGCGAAATTGCAATATACATGTCAATATCAACTTGTTAATATTGACATGTTGGTGTTAAATGTATATCAATGAAGACGCAGCTTAAGGGTGATACCCAAGGTCTTTAGACATGCCGTCTACAAACCTTGAGACCTTGGGCGATACCATCCGGACCTTTGCCCGCAGGGTTGCCATACGTACGACTATTTCTTAGATTTGTACGACGTATGACGCAACCATGAGTTGTACGCCTATTTATACGACTGTTTTTAACAGAGCGTTTTATATTTTTTTAATCAATCTATATTTAATATATATATATGGCTTTTTGTTTTCTCATTTTTTTTGTAAGCATGTAGCTAAAATCAATATGAATGGAAAGCAATATTACAACACAGTGGCAACTACTGTCTATTTAATTTTATTGTATTTTATCAAATTTAGTACATCGGAAAGTAATGACACATGCCTAATCATTTACAAATAAAATGATTTATTAACAATTACATGACATATGTAAGGTGTATAATACCGATTATTATTATCAATAATTAATTAATCGGTATTAACCGATTATTAATTAATCGGTATTATTATTATTATTATTATTATTATTATTATTATTAGCATTATTATTATTAACGCAATACGTTTATTACACTGAAAAATCACAAAGTATACGACAGTTTTAACTAGCACACGACTATTTTCAAATATTGGTACGATTGTTAGTAGTATGGTTTTGTCACCTACGTCATTGGAGGGTCCGGAGGGTCCGGAGGGTCCGGTAGGGGAAACGGGTCACGTGACAGGTGGCGCTGTAGGGGAAGGTGGGCGTGGCTATGACGTCAGTGGCGGATTGTATGACGTCACGGATTCTGATTGGTTGGATTGCGTCACGTGATATGGAGGGGAAGGTGGGACCGTAGTGGAGGGGGAAGGCTTACGTCACGGAGGGTCCAGAGGGTCCGCCTACGTCATGGGAGGGTCCAGAGGGTCCGCTTACGTCATTGGAGGGTCCGGAGGGTCCGCCTACGTCACAACATACGTCACAAGTGGGCGTGGCTATAACCACGTGATTCAAAATGGTGTCCGTTCCGGTTCCTATTGCAAATGGCGGCACTTCCGGTTCCTATTTCAAATGGCGCACGAAGCGCGAAATTCAAAATTTGAAAATTAATAATATAAATAGCGTCCGTTCCGGTTCCTATTTCAAATGGCGTACGAAGCGCGAAATTTAAAATTTGGGAATTTATAATATAATTGGTTACGTTTCCGGCGCGAAATTTAAAATTTGAGAATTTATAATGTAATTGGTTATGTTTCCGGCGCGAAATTTAAAATTTGGGAATTTATAATGAAAATGGCTACGTTTGCAAATGGCGTAAGGTGGGCGGATGGCGGTTGATTTGAAAATTGCAAAAGGTGGAAATTGAATATTACAATTGCAAATAACGGATGGTGGGAAATTTGAAATTTGTATATTGGTATTGTTTTACAACATGGCAACATCGCTTACGTCAGAGGAGGATTAGAGGAGGATTGCTATGACCTTCCTCAACAGTGGAATGTTTTACAAAATGGCGGCATGGCTTACGTCATCAGAGGATTGGTAGGATTAGATCATATAACAGGTGGATTGTTTTTATGACGTCACAACAGTTTTTAATCTTTATGTCTTTTTTGCATGGAAGTATATAGATCACAACGCATAAATACGTCATATTCCTACACATAGGTTTTCTGTAAGATGACTATTTCAGTAAAAAATATCCCTGAGGTCTACTCAGCCTCTGGCTTACCACTCGGTGTATAAAATATTATATCGTAAATTTTCCTATCATGATCGGTGCATAATCTTACGTGTTGAATTATCTTCAAATCCCTCAGTATAATGTCGGAATAATATTATATCATACTTCATTATTCAAAGGCGTTTTGTAAAGTCAATGTATAGAACTGTGGTAGCACACTGTTTCAATGTACGTGACAGAATTGATGCATGTGTATCTCGTTATCTACAACAGTCATATGAGGCTTGTAGTAACCGTGACGTACATCTCACATCTTCATTCATTGCAACTTATCTATCGTATGCTGACCTATTCAAAACGTCTTAAAACAATCTCTTTAAACAGCAGTACTTTTAAATATTAAATCCCTAATCATAGCACATGTCTTATGTAGTATTAGTCAACAGTATTTTTATTGCGGTATATTGTAATATTTCATCGCAGAGTGGTAGTGAACTTATTTTGTAATATTCCATCGCTGAGTGGTTCTGAGTTCGATTCAAAGTCAGTAAAGGCATATTCAGCTTTTTTCACATTGCAGGAAAATGAATATACTGTTTCAGAAAAGCGCTGATAAGAAATAAATATCAAATAACGCTTTAACGTATATTTCTCCCAGTGTTTCATCTCTGATGGAATCTTATATTATTATTAATGTAGTTTCATACAGAGTATAACATATCACAATCGTCAGCATTTATTGCATGAAAATTAATATTCTATTTCCGTACCAGAATTAAATATCGAATATCTGTTTATGTCATCGTAAATGAATATTTTTCGCATACATCAACAATTTTATGTGGGAAATCACGAACACGTTTTTTCACAAGCTGGAAACATGAAATATCTAATTACTGCTGATTTAAGCTTTAACGTTTTTTTTACCAAGTCGTGAGGCTAAAACTTTTTCTATCGTCAGCATTTTTTTAAAACTCCAATCATATCATTGGTGTAAAATATATTTGTCCTGTTGCGAGGCTAGTAGAAGTCATGACGTCATCATCCGCGAGGCTAGCTCAAAACATCATATATAAACCAATGACGTCATGCTTCAGGCTCACTTGTTATCCATCCGTCATCAGCTACAGATCTCTTCAGAAAAATGGAAAGCGTCAAGTTTGTTCAGTGTACCGAGTGTGATGCCAAATTTAGGCATAAGAAACATTTGAACAGGCACGTTATCACAAAACATACGAAATCCGAATACAAGTGCGAAACGTGTGGTGTATCTTTTACACGTAGGGATAACCTATCAAGACATATCCTCAATAATCATACATCCACCACTAAAAACATCGTGTGTGACATTTGCAAGACAACGTTAAAGTCTGAGAGGTGTCTCAACGCACATATGCAGAACGTCCACCATCCCTCAAGGAAGGTGGAACCTAGGCATATTGGGATCTACACCAACACTGGTCGCTTCCATCTACCAGCCCATAGCGGGGACGGAGTAGCCCACCCACCGATGGTTGTAGAGGAAGCCGGGCATTCATCTCATCATTTGCAGGTATGTTATTATTATTATTATTATTATTATTGTGCAAGACATCAAACTTATTTTTTATCACAGTACAAGACATAAAACGTAATATTATTTTTTATATTAGTACAGAACTGATAAAACCATGACATCAATCTCGTAAAACTTAGTATTTTATTATTATTATGCAAGACAACAAACTTATTTCTTTTATCATAAATCTTAATATTTTATTATTATTATGCAAGACAACAATCTTATTTCTTTTATCATAAATCTTAATATTTTATTTTTCTATTGTTGCAGAATATAAGTCCAATGAGTGTGGATACCATGCGGACATCATCCGTCCAGCCATCCACCAGCCATCCTAGGCATTCAGGTCAACATTTACAGGTATGTTATTATTATGATTATTGTACAAGCCATCAATCTTATTTCTTTTATGATGAAACTTAATATTATTTTTTATATTAGTACAGAACTGATAAAATCAAGACATTAATCTCATAAATCTTAATATTTTAATTTTCTGTTGTTATAGAATACAAGACCAGTGATTTCACAGACTTCCACCCATCCAAATGGTGACCTATATCAACCTGGACCTTCTGGTGTACAACCACAGGTATGTAGTGAAATTATTATTATTTCAGTGATTGTACAAGACATCCATCTTACTTTTTATCATAAAACACAATTTTATTTTTCCTTTGTTATAGAATGCGAGATTTTATATTTCAATGAATAAACAAGACAGAAAACTTATTTCTTTTATCATAAAACTTAATATGCTTTTTTATATTAGTACAGAACTGATAAAATCAAGACATTAAACTCATAAATCTTAATATTTTATATTTCTTTGTTATATATGCGTTTATAGGTATGTTATTATTATAATTATTGTACAAGCCATCAATCTTATTTCATTTATCATAAAACGTAATATTATTTTTTATATTAGTACAGAACGGTTAAAACAAAACATAAAACTCATAAAACTCATTTTTATTTTCCTATTGTTACAGAATCCAGAGTCCATCCACCAGTTACGACCTAGTGTCATCATGTATACGCGTGATATTCCACAGGTATGTACAGTGAAATGTCTTAGTCTTTTATTATGCCATTCGCTTACAAAAGCCCCGATACAGTGAAATGTCTTAGTCTTTTATTATGCCATTCGCTTACAAAAGCCCCGATTGCTAATGTTGATCTTTTTTTCGTTATTACAGAATCAATATGGAATGGATCGCGGCGCTGGACCACTGGGAGCAGCCACAACATCTGCAGAAACAAGTGAGTTTTTCATGCTACAATCTGCATTCAAATCAAGAATTGCTACTTATGCTGCATTAGATTTTCCTGTTGGCGATATGGAGTCTATCCTGTCGTCGTATCAGAACAAAATCGAGAACCTCCTTTCAGAATCACTAACAAAATTTACATCAATAAAATTTAACCTATTCGTTGAGTGTAACTTTGAAAATTTAGATGGTCAGGCATCATTATATAACTTCAAAACTAAAAATGAAATTCTGTACAGAACCTCGATCATTAGTGAAATAGTAACTAACCACATTGCTAAATTGAAGAAGGAGCTTGAGGAATGTAGCATGCGGGGCTCTGGGTGGTTTTATAAAAAACTACACAAAGTTGAGGTACGAATCAATGAACATGTCCCATTTATAGGTCGTGGCCATATGGTTCTGCCTGAAAAATTCCGCCACCTACATTCTCTCATCAATATTAATAATGAGGATGAATTTTGTTTTAAATATTGTATCTTATCTAAATTTGTAGAATCTGGTAAGGAACTGTGGACCAGCTACCTTGAAAGACCCGAATTGGGTAATAAGTACAACTGGAACTGTGTGAAATTCCCCGTTTCACTTCATGATATTGAAAAGTTTTCAAAATTAAACAATATTTCGATCAATGTTTTCGGCCTCGAGGAAAAGCGGGATGGGAAAAATATTTCTCATTTCGTGTTTCCTATAAAAATTGTAGAAAAGGAACTAGATGATCACAGAGATCTATTGTATGTGTGTAACGAACAAAATTCTCATTACATAGTTATTTCAGATTTTGACGCTTTTGTAAAACCATTCATAATGTCCAACAAACATAAAATCAGAGTTTGCAAACGGTGTTTTTCACATTTCCAAGCGTATGCTGACAAGTCTGCGGATGAGAGATTGGATAACCATCTGGCTCTGTGTAATTCTTTCACACCCGTCAGATGTGAAATTCCAAAGAATCCTGAAGTTTGTTTCAATAAGCCCGAATATTCAGAAAAAATTAGATTTGTAATTTATGCTGATTTTGAATGCCTATTGGAGCCGATTTCAGGATGTTCAGGAGATCCGCAGAAAAGCTGGACTACACCTTACCAGAAACACACGCCGTACAGTTTTTGCTATTTCATTAAAGATGCAGAGGGTACGTTTTCCCAGTTACGGCTGTTTAGAGGGAAAGATTGCAGCGGGGAGTTTATGCGCTCGCTTGTTGATGATGTCAAAGTCATCAATCGAGTTTTAAACAGCGTAAACAAACCTATGATCCCTCTAACCAGCGAGGAAAACAAAGTGTATATGAGCAGTACCATTTGTCACATTTGTAAGCAGGGTAACTTCACCGATGTGAACTTCAAAGTTAGGGACCATTGCCATGTTAGCGGTCGTTTCAGAGGGGCCGCTCACAGGAATTGCAATCTGAATTATAGAAATCAAAGATTTGTCCCTGTTGTTCTACATAACATGTCCAACTATGATGCCCATTTTATTGTGAAAGAACTAGGATTCGATGAAAACCGAATCAATGTTATTTGTAATAGTCAAGAAAAGTATGTCACATTTTCCAAATTTATTCCCTCCCCCTATTTGAGGAGGGGAGGTATGGAATTGAGATTTATAGACTCGTTTCGGTTCATGGCAAGCAGCCTGGAAAAGCTGGCAAACAATCTACCTAAAGATAAATTTATAGAAACAAGAAATTCGTTTGGTGAACAGGCCGATTTGGTATGTCGAAAGGGAGTGTTCCCCTATGACTATGTATCATCACACGAAGTTCTAAATGAGAAAAAACTGCCGCCTAAAGAAGCATTTTATAATAAGCTTAATAACAATCATATTTCAGATGAAGATTACCTTCATGCCACCAATGTGTGGAATTCATTTTCATTGAGCTCTTTGGGCGAATATTCGGACCCATATTTGAAATCTGATGTTTTGATTCCAACAGATATTTTTGAAAACTTTAGAGAGATGTGTTTTGAGACGTACGGAATGGATTGTTTGTTCTATTCCACAGTTCCAGGCTTTGCTTACTCAGCAATGTTGAAGTTCACAAAAGTTAAATTACCCTTACTCACCGATATGGATATGATACAAATGATTGAGCGAGGGATAAGAGGTGGAATTTGTCAATGCATCACCCGACACGTTACAGCAAACAATGAAATGTGTCAGGAATATGACGAGTCTGAAAAAAAATCTTACCTCTATTATGTTGATGCTAATAATCTTTATGGGTATGCGATGTCTCAGGCATTGCCATCAGGTGAGTTTCGCTGGCTCGATAAAGATGAAATCGAGTCGTTTGATATCATGTCCATACCGGTCAATTCCAACACCGGCTACATATTAGAAGTAGACATTGAAAATCCAGAACATCTACATGAATCACATTCTGATTTACCGTTCTGTGCGGAGATGAAAATTCCTCCAGGTAGTAAAAACAAAAAATTATTAACCACTTTGGAGCCAAAAGAAAAATATGTCGTTCATCACACGGTACTTAAACAAGCCGTGCAGCACGGATTGCGATTATCGAAAATCCATAGAGTCATTAGCTTTGAACAGTCAAATTGGATGAAGCCTTACATTGATTTTAATGCCACCAAGAGAAAAGCTGCCAGTAATGAATTTGAAAAAGATTTCTTCAAGTTGATGGTAAATTCAGTTTTCGGCAAAACTATGGAGAATGTTAGGAAAAGAATGAACTTTAGGCTTGTTTCGGATGAAAATTTAATGAGGAAACTGGTAGCTAAACCTAACATTTTGGATAGAACAATTTATAATGAGAACTTGGTGGGAGTCCACCTTGCTAAAACTAGCTTGGTGTTTGACAAAGCTATCTACGTCGGCATGTCTATTTTAGATATTTCTAAAACTAGAATGTACGACTTTCATTATGACACGATGAAAAAATTGTACAAAGAAGGTTTGAAATTGTGTTACATGGACACAGACAGCCTAATTTACAAAATTGATTCCGATAATCTCTTCCGTGATTTGATGAATATTAAAGATGAGCTGGATACCAGTGTCTACCCTTCTAATCATGTTTTGTATTCCTCCCAAAACAAAGGGGTGGTTGGAAAGTTTAAAGATGAAGGTGCTGGTCATTGTATTAACGGTTTTGTAGGTCTGCGAGCGAAAATGTATGCTATAAAGTTTAATGACAAAACCATAAAGAAATTGAAAGGTATTAAGAAGAATGTTATTGAGAAAGATGTAAAATATGAAGATTATGTCAACTGTCTCAAGGTGGGTCATTCGACTTTTTCCATCAACAGGTCGATTAGATCATACAAACATGATGTGTACTCCATCAGTATGAATAAACTCACCTTGAGCGGTAATGATGACAAAAGGTACATTTTACCTAACGGTATAGATACTATCGCTCACGGACACTACCAAATCATTGATGAGGAGTGTGAGGAGGAACCTCCTACTAAGAAACTTAAACTGTAAAAAATGTAAGAAATGTGTTAAAATTGTATATTTGTGTAAAAAATTTATATTTATGTGTATGAAATGTGTAAAAAAATGTGTATGGTTTATGTAAAAAATTTATATTTATGTGTATGAAATGTGTAAAAAAATGTGTATGGTTTGTGTAAAAAAAAATGTATATTTATGATTCAAACAATATGATTTATGATGAAGAAGAATAGGTATGATACAATAAAGTAAGATAACTTTGGGTTCATGTGGGATATAAATAAAAGAAAAAAGTTATAAAAATGAATCTATCTTTTATTTTCCCTAATCACATACAACATCCTTAATATTAACCCATGAATTTTTTGAGCTAGGGAACCCTAACCACTTTACAAACACCTTCTGTCCTTTGTTCTTTAACACTTTTTCAATTAAATAACAGTCTGGAAACTTAGTTTTCTGGAGTTCTTCAGCATAAAAAGCACCTTCAATACTCCCACCCTCCAAATCCTGAACCAGATACGTGGGAGGAAATGTCGATTGGATCTTCTGTATCTTGAAAATCTCCGTAGTCCACGATGGTAAGTATCCTTTATTAAATAATTTCCTATGTTTTGAAACTCTTACATAGTCACCTTTAGCAAACTTTGGTTTCGTATAGCATTCATTGTAGCGATACACTGTTTTAAGTAGACTATCGTCCTTTACTTGGTTAGGTTTCATTTTAATGGTAGAGTGATACCTATCGTTGTAATGTCTAATGAGTTCTTGCAACATGTCCACCCATCTGTAACTGCCTCTTGCCGAAAATTCGAGATACATGTTAGTTTTCAAAGTTCTGATGAAGCGTTCAGCAATGCACGCCTTAACATTAGAGTATGTAGAATAATGATTGAAGCCATATTGTTTCATTAACCCTTTAAAATTAACGTTATAATATTCCTTTCCCATGTCGGTCTGTAAATTTTTAGGTGGAATATTAACAGATTCAAGTATATCTTGCATGGCTGCGGTAACATCTTTTCCGCTTTTACTTTTCAACGGTCTCGCATAAGCAAACTTGGAATATGCGTTTATACAAACCAAAATATATTTAAAACCTCTGTTTTCTCTATGATATGGAATCATTTCAATCAAGTCGCTTTGCCACAAATCGTTTAGTCCTTTCATTATAACATGACGTCTTTGATAATTTATTCTAGCTGGTGCATGAAGTTCGTACGCGATTTCCCGCTTTTTCATGCTATGATTTTTCTCTCCTTCAACTCAGATAAGATTTCTTCTATTTCGTTGTGATGAGAATTATTCCCTGCCGCAGACGAGGACACAAGAAGCCTAAGTCGACCAATGAGCTCATTCGGATCAGGCCAGCATTTATAATCACATTTACGATTCGAATGTACTTCTCCTGTATGGTGCGACGAAGCCTCGTTGGAAGAGTCTAAATCTTGTTCTTCTATTTCAACATCATCTTGTTCTTCTTCTTCTTGTTCTTCTTCTTCCTCTTCCGTATCCTCTTCAGGAAATAGTTGTTTACTCATATGATTGTATTTTTGCGTATCGAATCTACATACTTTTTTACCGATGGGGTAAGCATGGTGACCGGTGTTCGTATACAAGTCAGGAATTCGATCGGAAACGGTTTTCTGTTTGTTATTAGTCATCCTTTCACGACAAATTGAGCACATGGATAGATATAGAGATATCATATACTGTGTAACGTTTGCAAATTTTCTAGATAGTTCAATATACATTTTATCTCGACCACAATGTCCTATTGCTGTATGGGTGGTATCAATAACGTCGTATATTTCGTCAGCAGAAAGGTAAAATTTTATATTAGTATCACCATCGGTTTTTGCAACAAGTTTCCTCATTCCTCCTAATTCTGATACATCAAATCTTTCCAATCTTCTTTTCTGTATAGCTGTCTTATATTTTGCTTTTTTAGCATCATCCACCTCTCGCATGAGTGAAAAGTATTTTTCCTTTGTTAGAACATTAAAATGAGAAGATATTTCACTCTTAGTTCTTAAAAGCTCAACCATGAATCTCTCTCTACATTTGTTTTTAGTTTTGTTACAAATTGGCCAACTCTCATCCATGATAAGAAGAAACGTAGAATGATACTAAATGCAAGTCACCAATTATGTATATTGTTGTTCACAGCATCGCATTGAATGTCCTATTCTTGTATGGGTGGTATCTAGTCAGAACTAGTCTTAACTGACTTTTTCTAGTTAGATCTAGTCTTAACTGACTTTTTTCTAGTTAGAACTAGTCTTAACTGACTTTTTTCTAGTTAGATCTAGTCTTAACCGACTTTTTTCTAGTTAGAACTAGTCTTAACTGACTTTTTTCTAGCTAGAACTAGTCTTAACTGACTTTTTTCTAGTTAGAACTAGTCTTAACTGACTTTTTTCTAGTTAGAACTAGTCTTAACTGACTTTTTCTAGTTAGAACTAGTCTTAACTGACTTTTTCTAGTTAGATCTAGTCTTAACCGACTTTTTTCTAGTTAGAACTAGTCTTAACTGACTTTTTTCTAGCTAGAACTAGTCTTAACTGACTTTTTTCTAGTTAGAACTAGTCTTAACTGACTTTTGTTTTCTCACCTTCACAGCTTCAAGGATGAAAAGCAACTAACTCTATTTACCATAGATCCATTATTTATTGCTAAAAATCATAGTGTTCGAAAAAGGATATGCCTGAGGTTTTTAGACAGAGGATCGGGATGTTCTTGGTCTTGGTCTTGGTCTTGGTCTTGGTCTTGGTCTTGGTCTTCTAGGAATGGACTTGTATATTTACCATACATCAACTCTTAGGATGTCTAACAAAAAGATTGTTTTAATCATATATTACACATATTACTTGATGAATCATGAACGCATTGGTCTTTCAGGAATTACTACGTCCCGCAGTGCTGCTGGGAAATAATATGTTGTGCATGCATTCGTCTTCTTCTCGACATAAGCTATCCATTGGGAGGATCTCCAGAGACACGTTACGCTTCTCAACCTTCATGACTGTAAATGAGATTTTTTACAATGAAGCGAATGTTTTATATAAAAAGTTATAACATGAGAATGATTTAATCAGTATGGCGCCGCGAGTAGAACGAAGCAGACGTCGACACATCACTCATGGGAACAAATTAATAAACACACTGATTGATAAATTGCCTGGGTATCGCTTTTGTGGACCTGGAACTAAATTGGAAAAACGACTGCAAAGAGGTGATAAGGGAATCGATCCTCTAGACGAAACCTGTAAGGTGGACGATATAAGTTACGCACAGAGCTCAGATATAAGCGATCGACATAAAGCAGACTTGAAATTTTTAAAACAAGCTTCCAATCGTGACAAGGCTATCGACGCGAGTCTTGGGGAACGTGCCACAGCTTATTCCGTTTCTAAAATTATGAAAGGAAAAGTGAAAATGGAAATGGATACAATTAAAAAACTAAAAGCTGCATATAGAAAGTTACTATCGAATAAGAAGAACAAGATAAAGAAGAGAGTGTTGAAATCGCCAAAGAAAATTGGTGGTATACTACCTCTCCTACCTATATTTGCAGGTTTATCTGCACTTGGGGCTCTCGGTGGTGCAGGAGCACATATCGCTAAAGCTGTAAATTCTGCAAAGTCCAACAAAAAACAGTTGCTAGAAAACATTCGTCATAACCATATGATGGAGAGCATAGCCTTAGGGAAAAAAGGATCTGGTATTGCGATGAATGGAAAAGGAATGTATCTAAAACCTTATGCGAGCGGTAAAGGACTTCGTTTAAAAAAAAAGCTCTAAGTAACTACGACTTGGAACGGTACGCTAACCAATTAGGAAAAAATGGGTCTTAATTTCAACAAATACGTACCCACCACGAAGCAATCTCATAAAAGAAGTCTTGACACCGTTAAGATTAAAAAGGATTATAACCCCACGCAATGTGAAAGGGGTTATACTAGGAGTCTTATCTTCGATATGTTATCACCTATAAGTAAAAAGTATCTCAAGTCTCTAGGACACAAAGTGTGTTAATATGGATATCCTTCTCTGAAATCGGGGGACTGAATTGAAATTTCTGCAGGAAACAATATACCAGGAAACACAAAGGCTTATTGCTTAATTCTACACGATCGAAGTGTAGAGTATACTGCATTAACCAACATCGTTACCAATGTCGTGTAACAACATGATTATAATCGACTGTCAAGGATATCAGTCAAAGTGTAAACAATTTATAGCAGTGACTTCGGTGTATGACAGAATTGTACACTTTGTTCTCCAACCACCTAAAAACAATTACCCAGATACAAAGTCGCAGCGTTACATCGAATCCAACATCCATGGAAATCCGCTGATACTTACCCTCCGAAGACTTGAAGCCTGTTCTTGAAAGTGTATATGTTCTTCATTGTAAACTGATGCAGAGACCTGTTATAAACATGGATGATCTTGGTGTTCCAAAGCTTGACGAAATAAGAGACTGTGAAACCAAATGACTTTTTCATAATGACTCTAATATGAAATGCACATTGTAAAATGTTATTGTGCTTACTCTGTGGATGAAATCCCAGTAAGATTGTAATAAATTGAATAAAATTCTATAATCCTGAGTTGTGTTTTTTATTTCACAGTCCCTCATCCTAGGAATTAGGAATAGGAGATGTTAGGGAAAACTGGACTTTGTCAAACGTGAGAAAATCCAGCTATGAAATAACTTACAAAAGAATACATTTTTTATCACTTTGGTTTTATTGAATATTTACAAGATGAATTTCACTTGAAAGTCTCATATTTCTAAAATGAATATCACTCATGATCTTGAGAGTCTCCAACTTCTGAAACACAGAAAAATAAAAAAACACATAAGAATTTAGCTTATGATGGATAAGAATGGGAAATGGTCCATGTTAATAATACATACCTTTCTAGAGAAGTCGATGGACTTAGGGTGTTGGTTGTTGTGTTGTATAATCACTTTTAGTCTGTTACACACACTTCACACTGAGTCTAAAATCTCAAAAAGTTTCCCATATTACACAAAGTTGAGAACGTGGTAGTAGTATCCATCTGACTTCGGCTCCTTACCATAGTACACCAATGAAAGTTTCTCCTCGTTCATCTGTTGAAGCTGATCTTCACTCAACTTCCCGAACCTTGGTGGTAGAAAAACACTGCATCCAATCATTAAGTCTATAACGATTCTCCTTCCATACCTTGTATACGCGGAACGAGCTTCCTTTACCGGATAAGCAAGTCCAATTTGCAGCTCGCTCAAGGGCTTGGTACAATTCACATCGGGGATGTTTACAACTGAATACCGCTCTAGAGTAGATACTATAGGTGTCTTCTTATTCTTGGTTTCTTGTGTATTTGGTAAATCCGCTTGTGATGGATGTATGGTGGGGGACTGCAGCGCATCCAACAAGTCTTGCGTTGTAATATCCATTATATCAGCAGCAGCAGCTGTAGTAGATTTAGGTGCACTTTTACGACCACGCTTCGTTGTTGACATCTCGGAGGTTTGACGATCACTAAACTATGCATACACACAACTAAGTATTATATACTGTCCACCTTCCCCTCACTCTTGCTGTACACAATCATGCTCGTCAGGAACATGCATCATTTCACCTGTACCACAAACATTTCGTCCCATATCGATGAGTACCTCACCTTTAGTTTTACTTATAAACCTGCAGAAGGGGGCCCATCTTCTATGTTCATTTGCTGGATCGTCCGTTTTTTCCCATTGTCCTATCTGCGTATGACAGTACGCGCACTCGACTACATCCTTGTATCCAATATAGTAGAATCCAGCTTCGCTCATTTTGTCCAAGTCAATAAACGTCAATGGCCAATCTTTAAAAGTTTTACGTCGATCAGATTGTATATGCATATCAAGCATCGTTCCATAATACAGAGCCATCCTGCGCGTTATGCTTCTCACTTACGACTAGCCTTGAACCGGTCCTGCACGTGCCGTGTAAGACCTTGAAACAAGTTTGAACAAGTCCGAGTGATGACGTCATACATAAAGAATTCATGATTCATTTGTAATGTAAGATGAACTTCCGGCCAGGTGTTCTGGCGTATGTGACAAAACGTGGGAACAAAACTGATGATGTAGAGGATTATGATAAAATGCTAACATAGTTCTGTATTGAGAAAACATTTGTATATACTGACTTTACAAAACGTAGTGTTGTTATAAAATAGCCTCGCAACAGGACAAATATATTTTACACCAATGATATGATTGGAGTTTTAAAAAAATGCTGACTAGCCTCACGACTTGGTAAAAAAAAACGTTAAAGCTTAAATCAGCAGTAATTAGATATTTCGCGTTTCCAGCTTGTGAAAATACGTGTTCGTGATTTCCCACATAAAATTGTTGATGTATGCGAAAAATATTCATTTACGATGACATAAACAGATATTCGATATTTAATTCTGGTACGGAAATAGAATATTAATTTTCATGCAATAAATGCTGACAAATGTGATATGTTATACTCTGTATGAAACACTGGGAGAAATATACGTTAAAGCGTTATTTGATATTTATTTCTTATCAGCGCTTTTCTGAAACAGTATATTCATTTTCCTGCAATGTGAAAAAAGCTGAATATGCCTTTACTGACTTTGAATCGAACTCAGAACCACTCAGCGATGGAATATTACAAAATAAGTTCACTACCACTCTGCGATGAAATATTACAATATACCGCAATAAAAATACTGTTGACTAATACTACATAAGACATGTGCTATGATTAGGGATTTAATATTTAAAAGTACTGCTGTTTAAAGAGATTGTTTTAAGACGTTTTGAATAGGTCAGCATACGATAGATAAGTTGCAATGAATGAAGATGTGAGATGTACGTCAAGGTTACTACAAGCCTCATATGACTGTTGTAGATAACGAGATACACATGCATCAATTCTGTCACGTACATTGAAACAGTGTGCTACCACAGTTCTATACATTGACTTTACAAAACGCCTTTGAATAATGAAGTGTGATATAATATTATTCCGACATTATACTGAGGGATTTGAAGATAATTCAACACGTAAGATTATGCACCGATCATGATAGGAAAATTTACGATATAATATTTTATACACCGAGTGGTAAGCCAGAGGCTGAGTAGACCTCAGGGATATTTTTTACTGAAATAGTCATCTTACAGAAAACCTATGTGTAGGAATATGACGTATTTATGCGTTGTGATCTATATACTTCCATGCAAAAAAGACATAAAGATTAAAAACTGTTGTGACGTCATAAAAACAATCCACCTGTTATATGATCTAATCCTACCAATCCTCTGATGACGTAAGCCATGCCGCCATTTTGTAAAACATTCCACTGTTGAGGAAGGTCATAGCAATCCTCCTCTAATCCTCCTCTGACGTAAGCGATGTTGCCATGTTGTAAAACAATACCAATATACAAATTTCAAATTTCCCACCATCCGTTATTTGCAATTGTAATATTCAATTTCCACCTTTTGCAATTTTCAAATCAACCGCCATCCGCCCACCTTACGCCATTTGCAAACGTAGCCATTTTCATTATAAATTCCCAAATTTTAAATTTCGCGCCGGAAACATACCCAATTACATTATAAATTCTCAAATTTTAAATTTCGCGCCGGAAACGTAACCAATTATATTATAAATTAACAAATTTTAAATTTCGCGCTTCGTACGCCATTTGAAATAGGAACCGGAACGGACGCTATTTATATTATTAATTTTCAAATTTTGAATTTCGCGCTTCGTGCGCCATTTGAAATAGGAACCGGAAGTGCCGCCATTTGCAATAGGAACCGGAACGGACACCATTTTGAATCACGTGGTTATAGCCACGCCCACTTGTGACGTATGTTGTGACGTAGGCGGACCCTCCAATGACGTAAGTTGACCCTCTGGACCCTCCCATGACGTAGGCGGACCCTCTGGACCCTCCGTGACGTAAGCCTTCCCCCTCCACTACGGTCCCACCTTCCCCTCCATATCACGTGACGCAATCCAACCAATCAGAATCCGTGACGTCATACAATCCGCCACTGACGTCATAGCCACGCCCACCTTCCCCTACAGCGCCACCTGTCACGTGACCCGTTTCCCCTACCGGACCCTCCGGACCCTCCGGACCCTCCAATGACGTAGGTGACAAAACCATACTACTATTGTTCTACGTTTCTAATCTGGCAACCCTGCTTTGCCGTCTGAACGAATAATGCCTGTTAGTTCTAGAAGAGTTGGGACGTGAATAGATACCAAAGCGCTGTGGAGAATATAATTTATAGCCGAGTGTCGTTAGTATCCGCCCCAACTCAAAGCATGATGACCACATATACACTTGTGTCCATAACCCGATTTTGCAACCTAAACGTAAGGCGACAGATATCTTGAATGTTGTTGTAATCATCAAAGTTGCTATTGTTAAAGATGGTAAGGCATTCAAGCCAGATCCTGCTTGCCAGACAACGAGCTAGATAGAAATCAGAACGTGACGATGGCAAAATATTATCAAGAATTACTTTGCTATATAATATGTCCCAAGATTTCTGTACACAAGATTCTTCTCCGGGGTAATTGTTACTTGTTGTTGTACTCACTTAACCAAAGACTAAGACTTCGATTGGAACATGGATTTGAGAAAATTGAGGGTGTCATAAGCTGAAGCCTTAAAAGTGGGTATACAAACATCAGATCATATCACCTAGTCAGACGGAAAGCGAATATTCAATCCTTTTTATCTCCTCTATATATTATATCAGTGTGGAATGAATTTGAACAATTTTACTGCAGTTCTCGTGTCCACACACACACACACACATATATATATATAGATGCGGTATTAAATGATGTGAATACTTTTCTCTGGACATAAGAATTATATGGTTCTAAAACGTCTGAATAACTGAAGGATATATTATAATATTAATGTACACATACGAGACACTGATTGTACGTAGAATGGGACGAATTAGAGCCTGGTCTTGACTTTTTCTTTAATTTTATTATTAAAACCTCATGCAATGATATGGTACTAAACTACAGTTTGATGGGTCCAAGAGTGAAGTAGTACCTCAAAATCACCAAATATGGACAAACAATATTATGGTTCTGATGTACAGATGTTTATATATAAAGTAAATTAAAGTGATCCCTATACAGGCCATGGAGGCCCAGAGGATTCCAGGAATTTGAGGCTCCCAGATTTTGGACATTCGGCACGTGAAGGTGGTAAGGTTGTCAGCCTTACGCACCGGCCGCCTTTACCCCCAGGATTGCTCCTGGTACTCATTTCTGTTGGAGGCTGAGTCGACCCCAGGGGCATAGTGCCACCAGAAGGATTAGGCCAATTGAAAAACTCCAACGACCTCATCGGGAATCGAACTCGCGACCTTCCGATTTGTAGCGCAGTGCCTCAACCACTACGCTACGGTGTACCCCGATGTTTATATTTATACATATATAATAAATTTGACCTAGTAAATCGTATAAAAAACTTCTTCTTCTCTTCCAGGATAATCCTCATATCGAGGTTTTCCCTGCGACCATACAATCAATTTCGTCTATCAATTCTCCTTCTCCATCTATTCCGGTTATCTGCGTCTTCTGGTGTTAGTCCAAACGTCTCCATTGAGCAGTAAACGTTGTCTTTCCATGTGGTCAGTGGTCGTCCCCTTCTTCGTCGACCCTCTGCTTCCCATTCTTGAACCATCTTTGGTATCCGGTCATTTTCCATTCTTCTTACATGTCCGTACTACGCCAGTCTCTTTTGCTCAATTACCTCACCTATCGTTCGTTCAGTTTCCATAATTTGTCGAATCGTAGTATTCCGTATCCATTCTCGCCGAGATTTCCTAGCCGACCTTCTCCAAAAATCCATCTCTACTGCTGTTAATCTTTCCACGTGTCTCCTATTCATAGTCCATGTTTCTGCTCCGTATAACATAATGCTTTGCAGTATGGAATTATATATTAATTTCTTAGTCTTATTGATGATATTTCGACTCCATAAGACCGAGTTGAGCATACCTATTACCTTCTTTCCATCACTGATCCTTTTTGTTATTTCTTTGTTTGAGGTTCCATTCTTTTCTAATATTGAACCGAGGTAACGGAAGTCATCCACTTTCTGAATTTTCTTTCCGTCAATGTATAACTCATCTCTATCACTAATCAAATATTGTGTTTTCTTTGGATTTATTTTCAATCCCCACTTTCTATATTCCTGTGATAATTGGTTGCACATATAATTAGCATCCTCTCCATCTTGTGCAGCTATCACCTGATCATCTGCGAACAGCAAGTGATATAAAAATCTGCCTTCTGCTACTTCTATACCCATTTTCTCACATTTCCGAGACCATGTTCTCAAGCTGACTGCTATGTATATTTTAAACAATGTGGGGGACATCGGACAACCTTGCAACAGACCTTTGCTGGTTTTAGATTTTTGTGATAGTGTTTTGTTATTTTTTATTTGGCATGTGTTGGCTTTGTATATTTCCTGTATAATTTTTATTAAAGAATTGTCTATTCCTGCAATTTGAAGTGCTTCCCATAATTTATTCCTTGGTACACTGTCGTATGCTTTCTCCAGATCTACAAAGATCAAGCCAACTTCCTTTGATTTATCTCTGCATTTGTCCAACAGTTGTCTTATTGCAAAAATATGATCTATACATGACCTACCTTCATAGGCGTAACCAGGCCGACCATATGGGATATGGGATATGGGATACCCCCCAGGGAGAGGGGGGTCCAGGGTCCTCCCCTGGAAAATTTTAAAAATTAAGATGCAAAATAACGAGTTGTAAGCTTCCGGGGTCCTTCGCCGGAAAATTTTAAAAATTAAGACGCGAAATAACGAGTTTTAAGCATCCCACGCTTTATACTTGTATTACGTAATTTATGGGCAGACTTAAAGAAATTATACAATTTTCCTTTTTTTAATCAATGGGGGGGGGGGTTCAAACCCCCAAAACCCCCCCTCGGTACGCCTATGCCTACCTTGGGTGAATCCACATTGTACTTCAATGTTCTCGCACTGTGTCTCTAGTTTGGTTTTAATGTTTTTCCCTAATAATTTCATTATTGTATTTAATACACAAATACCCCTGTGGTTTGAACAGTTCCTTCTATCACCTTTTTTAAATATTGTTGTTATATAGCCTTGTGTCATTTCTTCCGGTATTTGGTCTCCCTGTAGAATGGCATTGAGAAGTTTTGTCACTAATGTCTTTATCTTCTTACCTCCATATTTGATCAATTCCAAGTTGATTCCTCCAGGACCTGGTGCTTTCCCGTTCTTACCTTTTCCAATTTCTTCTTCTACTTCTTCGTCTGTCAATTCTATTTTTTGTGTTCCTATCAGTTCTTTATCAGGCTGTTCCAAGAATTCTTCTCGGTCTTCATTTAATAACCTTTGGAAATACTGTGTCCATTCCTCAAATGTCATTTGTTCTATCTTTACTTTATGTTGTGTTTCCTGACGAAGGCTTTTTAGTACTCCCCATGCTTCTCTGGACCTGTTAAATCCTAATTTACAGTTCACATTTGCACACATTCTTTCCCACGCTTCATTTTTTGCATTCCTTATGAGCCGTGTCGCCTCATGTTTCTTTCTTGTGTACGTCTGTCTGTCTACATTAGAAAATGACAATTCTAACTAACCAATTATAACTAACTAAAATTTAGTTATTTAATAATTAATAAATATTTAATAACCGATCCACTAAAATAAATGCTTTAAACAAAACTATTTTTTGGGCGCGTGAAGCCAGAATGAAAAATTCAATGCCATAGCCGGCATATTTTATTTTCAACAACAAAAATGTCACTCCCAGAATGAAGGTGTAGCCATAGGCTCACCTCTACCAGGATTCATAACAGAAGCTTTCCTACAGACAATAAAAGAAAGACGCGTATATAATATCATATCTAAATACAGCATAAACACATATATTAGATATGTGGACGACGTTTTAATAATATGTAACAAACGTCTACCAGGAATTTAAAATCTTCATCAAAATTTTAAATTCACTTTGGAAACAGAGAAAAATGAGAGAATAAACGTCCTGGATATATTTTTAACAAGCAACAAAAATAAAATAAAATTTAGAATCTATAGAAAAACAGACATACTCTGACAGCATCATGTAGGCACATTCAAATCAATCATATGCTCAAAACATGGCATCCTTAATCAATCTGGTACATAGGATGATAAACATTTCCTTCAATAAACGTGACCGCTATAAAGAACTTAATACTGTAACGCTATAAGAACTTGACACTATCACTAATGGATGTAATAGAAATGTAGTGTTAAGAAAGATAAAAAAGCACAATTTCAATGGGCCAAATGAATAAAATGCAAGTATTTCTACCTAGCATTATGTAAAACTTTAACATTATCTCACTTTTATGAATAACTTTTTTCCAGTGCTATGTAATACGTTTTGAAAGAAAAATTAGCTTTTTCTATAGATTATGGCCACCTAGGTAATTTAAATTAACATCAATCTAGAAGGCCATGAAGTCACAATAGAACATATGACTGTCTTTAAATGTTATCGACTTCAAAATGTCATCTTCTGAAACAGAAATTTCTGTGACTAGTGAAGAAAGTGAAAACAGTTACAGTTAAACAATATCGAGTCTCTTTAATAAAGCCCAGTTATCTAAAGCAAAGGATGATAAAGTTAATGTATTTCTCAAACAATTTCCACTTTTGGAAACACGTTTGGAGAGACCATTTCAGTACAGCAATTGAAGAAGAAAATCCACAACATGAAATCAGAGATAAAACCGAACAAGCGTGCAACAGGAAATAAGAAAATTAAACTAAAATTATACGAGAAACAGATGATGGAAGTAATGTCTGGTAATGGAAATCCCGTTTTTATTCATGTTCGAAGTGAGTATTGAAATAACTACCAAAAATATAAATAAGACAACAATTCACTTGATGAATTTAAATGTGGGAACTTTCTTAATCGTCTGCATAACTCAATATAATGTATCACTTATTTGCAGGCGCTGTTGGTTCTGGAATCTCTGGAGCTCAGTCAAGTACCAGAACCAGTAATACATCATCGTCAACCATTCAAGTAATCACCTGTATAATTCCTCCGTCATTTAAGAAACCCCCGAGACAAAAAACTGATGTCTACACAGTAGTTAAAAAGAATATGAAAGGGGTAATACTGATGAAATGTCTGTTCTCTTTTGTTACTCCATGTATGAACACAGTGTTTATTGTTAATTATAGTATAATCTAATTCATATTCAAACTTGAAGAACATACAGTAACTTATATACCAAATTAAATCCTTACTTAAAGTTTTTCTGGAACAGGACTCAAACATTATTAGTACATACAAATAAAATATATCACACACATTACATCAATGGTAGTTACAATATTTAAAATGACAATAGTTTATGACGCTGCCTATGCATCAAGTGATACTGACAGAACATCGCATTGTCAATTTCCTCAGTAAGAACTGAAGATGGCCTATTATTGGTGCCGAAAAGCATCTATTTAACACATGACAATTTGGGATCCAGCGAGGAGACTGAACAGGCAGGATCATAAACTATTGAAATTTAAATATTGTGACTGCCTTTGTTTTAATGTATGCTAAATGTTTGAGTTCTGATCCCAGAAGGCTTTGAGAGGGTATTTATACTTTATTTCTCAAGTTTTAATATGGAGACACCTTACTGGAAATGACGTTCATTATTACGAATTCAGGTTGTAAATAACTCTCATTTTCTGTACAAGTTGTCTTAATAAATGATCTTCGGCATCATCTACATGCTCAGTCTCTTCCGTTTATTGTTCCTCTTCTCCACGCCAACTGGATCTTGTAAGTATTTATCAATATTATGGTTATATTTTTAGGTACTTTTTTCAAGTTTACCTCTCATATCGTAAAGAAACCTCCTTTTTAGCTGCCCAAAACATCTTTAAATTATAACTCGTTCTCTTTGCTGCTATATGTTTGAATGGGGTTAGGAGGCATGGCATTATGCCATATCCTCTGGTTGCTCATGACCCTGTAAACATATGCACAGGTGAACTCCTCCTTTGCATATCATGTTGCCTGTACATTTATGGACACTTCGCCTTTCCTGTTCACATGTTCATCTCCATGTTGTGCAGGTTTTATTATGCAAATGTGAGTGCAGAGAGAGAAAAGCGTCAAGTTCGGAACATTCTCTTTTTGCTCTAACAACCTCATTTCCAGTTGGAATTTCATCCATAAATATGCTTCGCTACTGTTTTTTACAGAACTAGATTAATTGTCTTGGACATTGGTGTACGGTGAACACCTATAGCCTATCTTTACTTATTCTCAATTGATATCCTGGAACATTCACAAACGTAAAAATATTTCCGTCCTTTTTTTACAGGTTAAAGCTCCCCATTTAAGTCTACAATTATCTTTATTATTAATATTTTTATTATCACGATAGTTATTATTCATGTTATTATTACAGAGTAATTGTAATAATTAATTCATGTGCATCTGTTTCTATCGTTCAGTGATGTCTTCTTTTCTGATATTCAGTTTAAACGAGTATAACATACGGTGATATAGCGGCGATGAGTTATGGAAAATAAATAAGTCCTACAAATCCGACGTTGGCTTTGCGAATGAGGATCCTTGAAATACCCAGATCAATTTGGCTGGACATGAGGTTTCATTTGAACCCATTACCTAATAGTCTATAACAGCGTTTCTCAACCTATGGTCCGCGGACCACTGGTGGTCCGCGAAGATGGTGCAGATGGTCCGCAGACATAATTAAAAAATATCATAAAGGAAGTGGAAAGTAAAGAAGTAAATTTTTTCACATATTTCGTTTTAATGACCTATAATTAATACCCCAATTATTAAGAATATAGGCCTTCTTTTAAAAATGCGATGTAAAATGAGGGGTCCGTAAAATTTTTTAGACATCTTAGTGGTCCTCGGGTTCAAAAAGGTTGAGAAACGCTGGTCTATAACATCTCTGACTGGTTTTAATGTGTTCAATGCGACTGAGGTATACTGTATTTTACAATAATAAGTTGATTACAATTTTCTTGTTACGATGGAAAACAAAAAAATAAGTTATATTGTAATTAACGTATGTTATGACATTAGCATTTAAGTCATATTTATTTCCTTTTTATCTTGATACCTATTAACTTTATTATAAAGAAATATGTTCAACAAAAATGTTCATTTTAATTTTCTCTACAACTTTACTGTGCTAGGTTTTCATGTATCGCCTACTGTAATGTAAGTAGCCTAGAAAAATTTAAAATGGATACGAGTCAAGTACCCCCTAAGTCAATTTTACAAAAAACGTATATAGTCATTTTATTAATCAGAGGTTTGGAATTTATATCTATATTTAACTCGTTAATCAAGATTTAAAAAAAAAATTCATGAAATGTCCCCTCAATATTTCATTTATAATAACATCAGGTAAACTGATATAACCAAGTGCCAGTATGTTTTTTTTTAAATCAGTGATAAATGCAATTATGATAGGCCCATGCAGAAAAGTTATTTTTGTAATAAATCCCCGAGTTAAACTCCAAAAACAAAATGTGTGGGCAATAATAATAATGATGCAATAAACCTATGATTCGCTGATATGTCTGTTTTAAGTTTAAAGCTGCCTTAAAAGTTATGAATGAATAAAAAGTCAATATGAAATCTGTCAGGAATTACATTCATTGCTGCACAGAAACGAATATAAAAAATACTCACATTAAAATATAGCCTAAAGTAAATATCGGTAGCTACATAACCATAGAATACACAATATAATATCAATATTCAACGGCTAGCTGTTATAAATAGTTTATTTACATTATTTAAATTATTATTTAGCCCTTACTGACATCGTTATGAAGAAACAAATCAATCAAGGTTGCTAACAATATCAATATACGATTGGCAATTTGTTACGTTTTTTAATATATTTTGGGCCATGAAAGAATATTCATTACAAAATGAATATTGATATACTCGTTATTTCGGTACCGGACAACCGATTTGGCCCTAATTCAAAAGGCTTGTGCCCAAAAACGTAAAAAATTCGTATAACAAGTTTCAAGAAAATCCGATAAAGCGTATTTGAGTTATCCGCGCCTTTGTGATATATTACCACAAACAGGCACTAAATTGGGCATTATTCCGGTACCGGCCAACCGATTTGGTCCAATATCAGTAGACTTCTTCCCAGGGAATTATAAATTGGTATACTAAGTTTCATGAATATCTGATAAAGCGTATTTGAGTTATCGCGTCTTTAAAATAGACAGTAAATTGGGTTTTACTCCGGTACCGGTCAACCGATTCGGTCCATTCTCAATAGGTTTCTTCCCATGAACATTGTGAATGTATATACCAAGTTTCATTAAAATACGATTAAGCGTATTTGAGTTATCGCGCGTACAGACACACGGACGGACAGACAGACAGACAGACGGACAGACATTTCCCCTCCCCACACACAATCTCATAAAGTACCATCCTGGCACTTAATAACCAAACCCCGGGCGATTCCATAGAACTATAAAAATAAGTAAATTAACGAACTGTTTACCCGCTGTGCTTATCCACAGAGAGACTGACAGACGTAATTCCAAATATATATTTGTATCTTTCTAGGGGGCGTGAAACATGTTTTTTCAGTGTTATCTCCATTTCGATTTTGTCACGTTCACAATATTTTCCCTAAAGCGGCTATCAGGGTCGTTCCAAATGGACTGCATGGCGTCGCCCCGTTCCATTTCGAAAGACCGAAAATCGGGGTCATTCACGGGCACTCCATCAGTTTGTGAGCAATAGTTTCAAAACGCTCCATTATATTCATATTTTTGTATAAAAATCAAGCCGGTCCCCAAAACGCTTTATGTTGTGATACAGTTGTGTTGATTCTTTGTAATTACTATTCTTATTGCAGTACTAGCATGTGCCTGCGGCTTCGCCCGCGATAAAAAAGAGCATAAAGTTAGAGCATAATAGTTAAATCATTATTAACACCTAAATCACGTGGACTACATGTCACGATTAGATAGCGTCGCCTGGTAAAAGCGATCTCAGATTCGAGTTCCTTGGCCCAGAAAATCTCTGTATAGTGAGTTTCGTCCAAATGAAACGATGTTTAACCATATTTAGGTCTATGTTGATTATCCCTCTTCCGTGTAGGTTGAAAAATTTCATATGTCTACGGGCCTTGACATTCTAAACAAATGAATCGACCAGCGTGGGCTTACAGCATTCTAGCGATCGCGATGCTTTTATTACCACGGTATGACAAAAATAGCCAAAGCCAACTGCAATTGATTTGACATTGAAATGTATTACTGAAATCTGATGCTTCGACAGCGCTAAAATCACGTTTTCTGCCAGTTTTTCACTCACAACTCGCGAACGAAAGCTAAAATGAAAAATCCGGCTTCGATGCGCATTCGCCCACCTTTCAGCCCATCTATGTTTAAAATTTCAGATCTCTGCGTTCAGTAGATTTCGCTGGGCATCGTGGACAGACAGACAAACACGTCCTTTTATTATTTTAAGATAGCAGGTGCCCGCGGCTTCGCCCGCGATAATTATTTCAAAAATTAAAAATTAAGAGCATAATAGTTACATCATTATATTAACACCTAAATCATGTGGACCACATATCACGATTAGATAGCGTCACGTGGTAAAAGCGACCTCAGATTCGAGTTCCTTGGCCCAGAAAACCCCTGTATAGTGAGTTTCGTCCAAATGGAACAACGTTTGACCATATTTAGGCTAATATTGATTATCCCTATAATAATAATAATAATAATAATAATAATAATAATAATAATAATAATAATAATAATAATAATAATCCTCTTCGGTGTAGTTGAAAATTTCATATTATGTTTGCGTGCCTTGACATTAAAAACAAATGAATTGACCAGCGTGAGCTACAACATTCAAGAGATCGCGATGCTTTTATGTCGAAGGAATGACAAAAATAGCCAAAGCCTAGTGTAATTGATTTATATTACTGAAAACTCATGCTTCGAAAACGGAATAAATACACGTTTTTTGCTCATTTTTCACTCATAACTCACGAACTAAAGCGAAAATTAAAATTCCGGCTTCGAGGTGCACATTCCGACCCTTTAGTCCGCCTATGTATAAAATTTCAGATCTCTGCGTTGAGTAAATTTCGCTGGGTATCGTGGACAGACAGACGGAAGACAGACAGACGGAGGACAGACACTTCCTTTTATTAATATATAGATAATAGCCCTATGCCTGAATATTTTATTATACTATCTCAAAACGAGCCCAATGCGAATTTAATATGTCTTGACAAAGGGGATTGGTTGTTACATAAATTGATTGTTTATACATATCGGGGCAATACGAAACATAGATTGAGAATTCATCCGAGAAATAACATTATTTTCATCTCAAGAACGTGCACCAAGACTAGCTATGGCTGAGACCATATGAATTCGCAGTAGATCAGATCTATCGATCTCGTGAAACAGAATATAAAGAAAAGACTTTTACAGGAAATTTGTCTTGTGCGGGAAACAAACACGAGATTTCAACTTAAGTCTGGAACTAACCAGTTATATCCACGGAATGTAAGAATTCTGTCAATTTATTAGTGTTTGAATTGTATACCGAGATTGACATGGTAGATGACTCAGTAACATACGATGGGAGCATGTTCTGTTATACAATTACAATATATTATAATATACTAGTATCGTGTGCCTAAAAGTGTACAATGCTCTACTACGTATTTTATTGAGGGAATAAGGTGGTAAATGCCCAACTCTATTAGATTTATAATTTATTTTTTACATAAAATACATTATTTGAGATACAATAGTTAATTACCTGAATGAGCAAAATGCTCATCTTTCAGGTTATTCTAGTAGGCTATACAAAAATAAATTACACAAAAACATAACTAAATCTTGAAACCTATAACCTAGAAAATTGAAGAGCAAAGTGGGAAAACTTCTGACAACCTGTGGTAGATATAATTAAATATCCTTCCATATCATAGTAATATCAGAATGATATAAAGTATAACTTATTAAATACGATAGTTAATATTCTAATTGCATTTTTTGTTGTTTAGAGTTTGCCATGGTATTGGGGGTTTTGCGTTAAATTTATTTAATTTATTTATTATAAAATTACATAAATACATAGATAATACATAAGGTCCTGAAACCCCGAAAGAGCAGGAGCTCGTGCTCGGGGGCATGGACATTTTCCGGAAGTCCCACCGTAGTAACAGTAGCAATGAATACCTTTCTAGAAATCTACTTAAATTACATTTTCATAAACACTATACCTAAAAAAGTCATAGATACCAGCATGTGCAAAAATTCCATTGCCGGTTTCATCCTTCTTATAGGGAATAACCAAACCCTCCCTCCTCAAAAACAACATTTTCTGGTAGTATGGTTTTTGGTGTTCATAAATAAATTAGTTTTTTGAAATCAATTTAAAATTACTTCATTAAATGAATAATATCTATAAATAGGTATAATTTAATATATATTAAGCAAACATTGTAAATTATGTTGCTCGTATATATCTTATTACAAAACAACTTTATTCATTGAAAGATGTAATGATTGGTTCCAGCTAGTCTGAAAGGTTACGGTTATGCTGGGACTCAATCAAGTTGGGAGCTAGAGGAGAATTTGTGACAACCGTTGTATCCAAGTCAAACCGAAGCCAGCGAGAGGAAGGGAAACTTGATCGTTCACATTGCAGTGTTCTGGAGGTATTCATGTGTAGTAAGATACATAGCCCTCAGACTTTGCTGTTTCACTGCCAATTCTGTAGCTTTTCATGTTAGAATGTCTTAATTAGAAATCTCCTCGGTCATCACTACGTTGAACACATTCAATATTAAACTGGGGCTATTAGTCTAACACAAGTGCTCATGGTAGTGTAAGTTTTTCCAACAAGTTACAAATCGATAGCGACTTTTTTCAATGGAATATCTAATGGGTTACAAGTGGTGACAATGGTAACATGTGCACAAAAATTATATGTTACCACAAAACAATTCCATTTGTCTTACTTATCCGCTTTCAAGGAATTCTTGAAGTCAGCAATTATGTCAATAACCGCAAAGTTTTTAAAAAAGCTTGAAAAATTGGAAAACCTAAATTCGTATATTCATTCAAGAATGAAATTAAGGTCAATCGAAGCACAATTATTAATTAATATTCTTATCGTGTGGAAGCTGATATGTAGATTGATAATAGCCGAAATGTCTGTTGGTGAAGTTACTGCTACTTCTGAATTTCAATGAAATAGGAAGATCGCACATTGTACATAGGTTGTTCATTTTGTACGAAATGCTGTCCCTTTTCACACTACATCACATTATGTGACTCGCACACTTTCCCGTATAGTTTTCACGTGCATGATGGTCAGGTGGTGAAAGCCATGAACAGCAAATCTCGTCACTACGTGTCTCACCTCATATTTGCTCTGCATCCAGTCCTGGGAGTTTATGGCCTCTGTGCTGTAAAAATCAATCCATATCTCGGCTCTTTTCTGCAGCATCTCTTGTAGTAGCTCTTCTTATCATCTTGAAGTTGGGAGAAGTCCGTTAAATCGCAATTCCTCTATGTAGAATTTCTCTCTAGCTAATATTTACACCAGGCGGTTTGGCGAAAATATCGAAAGGCATAGTGCTTTCTTGGGATGCCTTGTTTTGACTTTTTCAATTTCTTGCAATTATTTCTTTGTCATGTGGATCCAGATGTTTTCTAGGCCATATGTAGCAATCGGTGGTGGAACAATTTATTGGCTGAGTCAAGCGATACTTTTCTGAGCGGCTTTATGCCATGCATTGCTTTCACTGTTGCTGCGAATCTTTCTCCGACTTGCATTGTAAATACTCTTCCGGGGGATTGGAAGGTCACACCAAGATACTTAAAATGTGTTACAGATGTTAACAAAATTTGTCTATTATAAAAGGAAACATGCTTTCCACGTCGTTCAAAGATTTGTTTTCATTTAACTTCAATTTATTACTTTCAGCCAGTTTACTAGGAAGTCGTAAGCCCTCTGGAGATTTCTCTGTGATGGTCACACAGATATATATACACTGGACGCAGTCGCGATTATATTAAATCGGTGATTTTGTAAGTACTAGTTCCATTTATAATGAATATCTTAAGAATGAAATGGAAGAGAAAATTAGGAAAGCACGTTTATTAGCGAAGTCTGTTGCATTTAAATTATCTTAATGCCATATTGTGAAAGCTTACTTTAAGTAACATAGAAAAAAAATTGATTTATATGTTCGTTTGCGTTTCATTGTGAACTTGGTATACACTTATATGTTCCATTTCATTGTGCATATGGTAACAGATTTTATGTTCCATTTCATTGTAAACAATACTAACTTTATGTTGCATTTCATTGTAAAAAGGCAAAACTTTTGATGTTTCTTATGATGTTTGCTTTCCACTCTGAAAATGGTACAAACTTTTATTAACGTTTGCGTTTCATTGTAAACATGGTACAAACTTTCATTGTTACTACAATTTTTGCGTTTCGTTGTGAATTTAGTCCACTTATGTTATGGTCCATTTCATTGTGCACATTGTTCTAACTTCTGAGCTTATGTTGTGATTTCGTACAATCTTTTATATTTGACATTGCGTTTCTGTTTCACTTTAAAGATATGCATGCTGCAGGTCACAACTGGTAGTTCTAGGGTTCCAGTGCATTTCTCCTCTCGGAGAACTTTGGTTAATGAGGAATCAATTCTAGATTAATTATTCTGAACACTTGGCTTTTGCTTTTTGTCATCTTATTTATTATTTACTGAGACTTCACACCACAGCGGTTTGAGTGACTGCACTGTACATTACAAGTCTGGTAACTGTCTCCTCCATGCTCTTAACTTCAGACAGTTCCTTCTGTTTTAATTCAGTAGAAAATAAAATCAGGTAAACTGATTTTTAAAAAGTGCCAGAATGCTTTTGTTGAATCACTTATAATTGCAATTATGATATGCAAAAAATAAGTTTTTTTAGTCAGATTAAAGTTGTCTAGCGTGAGCAGAACTACAGATTTGTGATATCTTGATAATCGCACACTCACATCAAAAAATATTAAAAAAATCCCTGTCAAATTGGTTGGCACCGGGATTTGACCAGGGACCTTTAGAATACGAATCCAAGACGTTACCCTTTCGGGCACCTCGCTCAGTTTAACGGTCTAGTTTGAAAAGCATATTTGGGAAATAGTGTTATTTGTCAAATCTAAATGTATTGCAACTTTAAATTCTTTAAATATATCAACAATTCACTAAATTCAGTGGCAAAGAATTCCGCTAATTATTTCACAGTAATATACCTTATGTATATAACAGTATTCATGTAGTACTCAATTTCAACTTGATCAACGAAATAAACAAACATTTTATTGCATTGGAGTCAAAGCCCTCAATGATTAGAAATGCTGCATTGTAGTATAGACATGATTTTAAAAAAAACATGTGACTTTTAATTAGTTGTTACTTTGGTACAGGTCACTAGATTCGTTCCAAAATAAATAAGCTTCTCGCCATGGCCATTATAAATGCGTATACCAAGTTTAATGAAAGTTCGATAAAACATATTTTAGTTATCGCGCCTTTCTTATGTATTACCATAAAAGGCACTAAATTAGGCATTATTCCGGTGCTGGGCAACCGATTTCGCCCAATATCAAAAGGGTTCTTCCTATGTACATTATAAACGCGTACACCAAGTTTTATTAAAATCCAATGAAGCTTATTTGATTTATCGCGCGTACAGGCACACGGACGGACAGACGGACAGGCATTTTCCAGTCCCCACACAATCTCATAAAGTACCTTAATGGCACTTAATAAAAGTATGAACAAAATGACTTTGTTCCTGAAATAAATGCTTAATATTTACTGAGGTCATTCTGCTGTACATAATGCTTAGACATGAGATATTTGTATTTTATTATAATTTAGATCAAATTTACTTTTTAAGATATTTTCAGCATTATTAATTGGTAGTTTTGGGAGAAACTTATGAAATAACTAGTTTATACTTTTTAAGCGTGAAGCAAGCCATTTACATGCACATTTCGACTAGGAATTATCTGACCGTTATTTATTAAGATCGTATCCCTATAATATTCTGGAAAATGTTATGTTTACCAATCACACAACTTTCGACATGTAATCATAATACTGGTACATAATGATGAGTTATTCGCTTACTCGGGCTCCCGGAGTTCATTTGATTTCAGTCAGCAAGGTTAACAAACCAAACTTCCACTACGGTTTACTTAAGTTAGGCTTCATAGCGACCGTTATTAGTAACTTTCCAGTTATGCGTTCGATAATTATGGTAGTAAACAATTGCCGCTCAGCAATTAACGGTCTTGGTCTTTATTGATCGTGAATTCATGAAACTGCTAAAAGGAGCGATTTCGTTATTCATTTCGATTTCGTAGCGTAGTGGTTGAGGCGCTACGCTACAAACCGGATGGTCGCGGGTTCGATCCCCGATGTGGTCGTTGGAGCTTTTCAATTGGCCTAATCCTTCTGGTGCCACTATGGCCCTGGGATTGACTCAGCCTCTAACAGAAATGAGTACCAGGAGCAATCCTGGGGGTAAAGGCGGCCGGTGCATAAGGCTGACAATCTTACCATCTTCCTGCGCCAATGTCTAAAAATCTGGGAGCCTCAACCTCCTGGAACCCTCTGGGCCTCCATGGCCTGTCATAGGGAACACTTTACTTTAATATAAAACGATCAGGCTTCTGGGAGTGATCAGTGTTGTGAGGTTAAGATGTTGATTATTGCAATATATGGAAATATTACTTGTTATAATGGGTCTTGTTCATGTAAAGGAACATTCGAGTTTTACATGTATGGACAAATTCCTGCACTTCCTCGAGTTCTTTCCAGCTACACCAATATTTCTTCACACTCTGACTCATTTTAGTACGTTCTCCTTCCGAAAGTATCCTTGCTCTTCCTTTTTGTCTCTCCAGACAGATCCTTGACCGAGAAACATTTTTCTGAATACTTTTCTGTTTCCTGTATTTTCTTGGATGTTTCTGGACATACTTTACTGGGGGATTTGTGTCTTTCTCTTCTTCTGGTCAGTGAGAATTTTATTTTTAACCTGTTCCAATCTTTTGATTTGTCTCTTCTGTATTGCAATCTCATATTCGGTCTTAAGCAAGAGGCGATTTTGCATGCTGTTATTCAAAGTATTTTTTACAAATTGTTTTTCTCTTTCCTTCTTTTCTCTTTCCAAAAGTCCTTTTCCAGCTGATGTCTCTAGAATTCCGTTTTAACTTGCCATTGTCTTTGTCACTTAATTTATATTTGTTTGTTTCATTCATAACAGACACAACTCGTTATTTTCAACTTATCCATGTAAGTAAAGATTTACCATTGGTTTAAATTCAGTCGTGGCATAATGTATGATAATGATTACTAACGCCAGTGTCATTATCAAATTCACTTAATAGCAGCTACAGTGTACTCGTAATTCTTGTTAATGTAAACTTACTCCATGAGTTTGTTTGTTTTAACTGTTTGCTAATGTTCAGCTTATTACTTCCTCTACTCGTGCAGTAAGTTCTATAGATAGACGTCCTCTATAACCAAAATGGTTATTTTCTGAAACATGTCTATGTGTGTGCCTGTGATCAGCAAAGCTCGAGAATGAAAAATCGTAATATATATCTGTTGTAAATGAAAACGAGTCGACAGTCTGACTAGACAGTTTTAATATTGAATCAAAGCTAACTTCTGTCAGTGATTTTAATATTCTCTACTAGAACGTTTAATGTATATCAAACAAATTAGACTACATTTCAGTTTTGATGAACGATCTAAAAGTGAATGTTCTTTCTATTTGTGAACATTGGCAAAGTCAAGAGGAATTATTGTTATTAAAAATCCCCGGATTTTTCTAAGCTGATTATTTTTGTAGGCCTCTCAGTGGTCAACTTGGAGGATCTGCTTTTTTTTTATACAGAATGGGATTCATTTCGTTGATATTCTAGATCTTTCGTTTATTGCCACACCCATTTTGTTTGAAGTATGCCCAATATTCATTCCTTCTAGAAATACTTTGTGTGGAAGATTTATAGTGTCCCTGGCTTCAGTAAAGATAATTTTAACACATTTTAAAATTATTTTAATAATTTGTTTGAAATGAGATATAGGATACATAAGAAAATCAACATCGTTCTTGCAGGTGATTTTAATATCGACTTCTCCTTAAACACTAATGCTGTTAGAGATCTAACCAACGAATATGCAAATTTTGGTGCTATATGTACCATAAATAAACCAACTCCCCGTGGAAATAATGGTTCAAATGGGTCTTGTATTGATAATATAGTCACCACTATCCATGAAGATTGTCATTCTGCTTCTTTTATTCCTATTGTTGTCTCTGAATATAACGCAATATGTCTTACAACCACAGTTACGAACATTGACTCTAACACCAAAGTTGCAAATAACATTTCTAGCTATAGAAGAATTCTTAACGACTTTAATGTTCATTATTTTATTCTTGTATTAAATAATTTAAACTGGCATAGTTTATATACCATTAATGATTTAAATGACAAAGTACATTATTTTATGTATGTGTAGGCTAGTGTGCCTAACAGGGTTGCAATAGGATTTTCGGAGGACCACTGGATTATAATCCAGAAAATATTTAAGTTTAGAATTGCAGAAATGTTTGAAGGAAGCAGGAAGAATGGAGAGAGAATTGCTTCTTTATTCTTCTTATTCTTAGCTGTAGTTGTCAATAATTATGATCTGTTATCTTTGCTAAGTAGATTTCAGGATAATTTCAAGGTTGATTTATTATTATAACATAATATGGTTTGTTTCCACAACAACAATTCAAATAACTTTATTTTTGTTTCAACAGTTACAATATAATAATTGAGCTGTATTGGCTCAGAATACTACTGCAGTATACTTTATCTGCAAGTAGGAAAAGAGAAGCTGCAAATATTTGCCAAAACTTCTTAACTTTATGAAAGCGGAATTACTTCTGTAAAAACCACTAATATGCTAGATCAATCCTTGGTCTTTGTGTAATATTAAAGTTTATTCAAACTACTACGGCAGCATATTGGGCTTGCACGTAGAGAAAAAGAGGAGCTGCAAAGATGCCAAAACTCCCTAGCATTATACAATCAGTTTTACATTATAATGACACAAAGATGCTAAGCCTACTTGGCTTGCACAAGTAGACGTTAGAAATGCTGCCCTTTCTGTATTATAGGAATTCGTATCTGAGGTAAGGAATTTTATGAACAGAATTTTTAATTTTCAAGTGTCCTTAACACTAATGTTTGTGAAATTTTAATTTCGTTAGCTATCTAATGACTGAATATCAGCAAAACGTTCTTGATTCAGAGCGGTCTTAGGCAACCGTCGTTTTATTTAAAATTATCCCATAGTTGAAAAGTATCAGCTGAAAAACAATCATATAAAAATGCAATCGAACATTTCAAATACGTTATCCTAAAGTAATGTTCCTTCAAAATCATGTGCTATAGGAGTGAATAGAAAGTTTTGTCGTTTTCGACATCTACTTTAAGAAAGGTGGGTTAAAACAAAATAAATCAAAGGTTTTTCTTCAATAAGGCAACATTTAAAAAATATAATTATTAGTAATTCACAGCGAAACATTGGCCTTAAGTTAACGACATAGTTCCACACATGACTTTATGAAAATATCATTTTGTATCCTATGTTTAGGGGAATAACTTCTGCCCCTAGAATCATGTTTTTGTTATGGGAAGAAAATTCAATAAAACAAAACCATCCTGACTTATTTCCGTTTGAAATTGTAACTTAGCTTCTTCTGGTATGCTCTGTTAATGCGTACCTCCATAAAATATGGTTTTTTAATTACTTTTAATAAATTTTTAATACTCATGTATAAACTTTTAAATACCATTTACAAAAATTTATTTTATTGAGTTGTTTTTGTCAGGCCTTGGACTTCTATGACAAAATAGAACCTTCACGCAAATGTGTGATAAAATGTTTATATACCTAGATGCATGATTAATAATAAAATATAAAAAGTTTAATGGATCTATACACACAGACTTATTATCTGAAAACATAATCTTTATCTTCCTATCCCACATTCTTGTTCGTGGTACAAAATCATGAAGACCTTATGTGATCAGAATGTCACTTGGAGCTCATTAGTTGTCTTTGCGAGGCGAGTGCACACTGTTCCAGACGAACCCCCAGAGTAGCCTATCAGCAACTGTAGTTCACACTTCAGAAAAGAATGTAACAAAACGTTTGAACGTTTGTGTTCGTATAAACACCTAACAGCTCTTCTCTTGTCTCCTAATTCAATTCACTAATAATGATAATAATAATAATAATAATAATAATAATAATAATAATAATAATAAAATCAGGTAAACTGATGTAACAAAGTGCCAGTATGTTGTTGTTTAATCAGTTATGACTGCAATTATGATATGCAGAATATATATATATATTTTTAAATTGATTTCAAAGTTAAGCTCCAGATTTATTCATTAAGCAGGGCTTACGGTAGAAGAAAGGTCTACCATCTCGACCACCTGGGTCATTTTAACGGTCTAGTTGGATAAGCGCATGTAAATCAATATGTTTTTTGTCATAGCTACCTGTATTTTAATTTCCAAGGCCTTATAAGATCACAGTAAAACAATAGGCTAAGTTGTCATGATAACTGATTTTCATTTTTTTAAATAAATTCTTCCGAATACGTATATTACCATAAAATAGGCACTAAATTGAGCATTACTCCGAAACAGGTCTACCAATTTTATCCATTATGAATAGACGTCTTCCCACGGACATTATAAATGTGTATACCAAGTTTCATAAAAATCCGGTAAAGCGTATTTGAGTTACCGCGTCTTTAAAATATACACTAAATTGGGTTTTACTCCGGTACCGGTCTACCGATTTGGTCCAATATCAGTAGACGTCTTTCCACGTACATTATAAATGGGTATGCAAAATTTCAGGAAAATCCAATAAAGCATATTTGAGTTATCGCGACTTCTTATATATTAACATAAAAACACTAAATTGGGCATTATTCCGGTACTGGCCAACCGATTTGGTCCAATATCAATAAACGTCTTTCCATGGACATTATAAATGCGTATACGAAGTTTCATAAATATCCGATAAAGCGTATTTGAATTATTGCGCCTTTAAAGTAGACACTAAATTGGGTTTTACTCCGGTACCGGTCAACAGATTAGGTTCAAATTCAATAGGGCCCTTCTCATGGACGTCATAAATGGGTATACCAAGTTTCATGGAAATCCGATACAGCGTATTTGAGTGATGGCGCCTTTCTAATATAATCTATGAAAATAGGCACAAAATTGGGCATTACTCCGGTACCGGTGAACCGATTTGGTTCAATATCAATAGGGTTCTTCCCATGGACATTATAAATGTGTTTTCCAAGTTTCATGAAAATCCGAAAAAGTGTATTTGAGTTATGGTGCGTACAGACACACGGACAGACAGACGGACAGACAGACAGGACAGACGGACAGACAGACGGACAGACATTTTTTCGTCCACCACACAATCTCATAAAGTACCATACTGGCACTTAATAATATGCTTATAATTCTTTAAAATAGGGAAAAAGAGATAAGTGGTTAAATGCAGAACATCATTCTGTGTCCAAATGAGAGCTGAGAAATGTTCATGAGAAACAAACTTTATAAGGAATGTCGATGCTTTGAGTATTAATATCTACAGCAGCAAGGGGACATAAGCCTTTTCACACAGACACATTTATCTTGAATCACTGCTTTCGTGCTTGTACTATTAATGGAAAATTCTAAAGACAGCTTAGAATCAATGAGTAAGCAGGGTATTTAGATCTTGTTTCAAGTGCACTTATATCAACATGTTTCTATGACATTTAAGTAAGTGTTTTTATGAATTTATCAAAAGAGTTATTTATGTTTTTGAGATATATTTGTATACGTGAAATTTAAATTGTTTCCCAGTTAAATCATAGAATATTCGTGATATTTATATCAATGTGCTTACAGAGCATTTAATTAAATATATAAGCCTTCATGAACCACAGATTATTGTCTCTGTTGGACAGTACATGAGAATATTATAGGAGAAAAATTCCTCCGACACTGGGACTTGAACCCAGGACCTTTGGCTATTCGCGCCAATGCTCTACCAACTGAGCTAAGCCGGAGTTCAATTCAGAGCGCCGGATGGAACCTCGCTCCTATGACTAATTGCCCTAATGGTCCACCTCACAGACAGACAAGTTATGTCATATGCAGTACTGTGAGGCACACTAATTAGTGATTTTTGTGACCGGGCTCCCACTGTTATTGTACAGTTGACATTCAAGATAGATATATAAGCCTTCATGAACCACAGATTATTGTCTCTGTTGGACAGTACATGAGAATATTATAGGAGTTGGTAGAGCATTGGCGCGAATAGCCAAAGGTCCTGGGTTCAAGTCCCAGTGTCGGAGGAATTTTTCTCCTATGACTGGCAAGGCACTGTCATATTTGATTAGCTTGTAGGTGATAATATGCATATTTCTAATGTCGGAGTTGAGACACAGAATGACGTCAGAATCAGACTGAAAACGCTGTATGTAATAATATCTTAGTGCATCGCGATATTCGCAAATCCTTAAGGATACGCCTCTTTTATGTAGGCCTATAATGAAATCTGATTAACATATCCTTTTTAAGGAATTTCGAACATAATATATTATTGGTTAATATACATTGGTTGTGCAATATTGTGCACCCATGAGTGAAAACGTGTATTTTTTTTCGTTTTCGAAGCATCGGTTATCAGTAATACATTTCAATGTCAAATCAATTACAGTTGACTTTGGCTATTTTTGTCATACCTTGGACATAAAATCATCGCGATCGCTTGAATGTTGTCAGCCTACGCTGGTCGATTCATTTGTTTACAATGTCAAGGCACGCAGATATCTAAAATTTTCAATCCACACGGAAGAGGGATAATCAATATAGGCCAAAATACGGTAAAACAATGTTCGATTTGGACGATACTCATTATACACGGGTTTTCTGGGCCAAGGAACTCGAATCTGAGGTCGCTTTTACCAGGCGACGCTATCTAATCGTGGTAGGTAATTCACGTGATTTAGGTGTTAATAAATATGATTTAACTATTATGCTTTTAATTTTGAATTTTTGAAATAATTATCGCGAGCGAAGCCGCGGGCAGATGCTAGTTCAAAATAAAGCGAATTGTTGCACAACATATCAAACAAATGGCATTTTCATCTTGTTGAATAAAACAATGTAATTCTCAATATTTATGGAAATAATAGGCTACTTAGCATGTAGCTAAAGGTAACATACACCACTGACTGCTTCCACGCTCCGTAGAGGTGCGCTAAGCGGATTGAGTTAGGGTACGCGCAAGACGGAACCGGGATGGTCGCATGCCGCAGGCCGCATGAAGAATGAAGTCATGTCTTCTTACGAGAATCAACAAGACGCCGCTTGGATGGTCTCTTGCCAGCCATCTGGTCAGGCCGCAGTTTGCTGGTAGAATGCTAGCCCTCTTTTTTCATGCGACCGGCCGCTAGCATATAGTCTAGATTCAGGCGTTCCACTTGTGCATTTTGCAATCGCTCCACAAACAAAGGACTGTTTATAAGATACATCCTCTGTAATCAGCTCAGACTACCAAAATAAATATTGTTACTACTCAAGGAAGGGGTTTTAGAGATCATGGCTATAGTTACTGACTTGTATGGTTGTAAATTCAGTATTTTTGTATAATTTATAGTAACCTAATAATTTTATATGATGTTAATTTTCGTGTTGCGGGGTTAAGTGTGTTCGTTTCAACGTCTTCTTGTGCTCTGAAGAATGAATACAATGGTCGCACCAACTCAAGAAAACAATAATAATAATGATAATAATAATAAGTTTCTATCCATACATTGGTTCTCCATCTCAAACCGTTGAAAAAATATATACAGTAGAGCCTCGGTAATTCGAGCCCCGGTATTTCGAGGTTCCGTGTAATTCGAGCTGGTCTTAAGAAAACTAAAATGTTCCATAAAACTAGAGTAAAATCTCGATTTTATATGGTGTCCGCACGTAGGATTTACGCACTTCCGAATGTGTTACATGTTGAACTTTCTTTCAATTTTTCTATGTATAAAAATGCAGATAAAACTGTCCCACTTAGGGGTTTCGTTCATAATACACAGAAAGAACCTTGGCTTCAGACTGTTAATACATTTCTATTACAGATTGTCAGAAACCGTAGGCGTAACACAGGTATTTAGGTTTACTATATTGTTTATATATTTATTTTTTAAACCATTATTGTGCTCATTAAACATTTATTTATGATTTACCCATTGACTTAGTGATATTTCCGTATAATCCGAGTTTTTTGTAATTCGAGGTAGCCTCAGCCCCAATTAGCTCGAAAAAAGTTTTTACGCCACTTTTTCGGCGAACTTTGTATCCTAGCACCTAAAGCATTAGGTTTACAACGAATACTTTTAGAAGAAAAGCTGTAGAGCATTAAATTTACTATAAAATACACATTCAATTTAGTAGCTCTGTGAAACAGTGAAATACTCTTGTGACATATTTTACATGTAACTAATTTTGATGAAGCTTCCTGTAATGAGTTTGAATTCATAAACTCATTCCCATTGTCTTCTGAGTCTTCAAAACCTTATGAATGAGAAGATAATAACAAAGATATAAAAACATAAATCGAGATAGTTCAAAAATTTAATCCTTAACATGTCACTGGCTACACACTGAATATACAGATGGGCGACCTGCCGGTGACCGACCAGGCTGCGTCTTGCGCGCACACACTTCATGCTCGGCGCCTGGCTCAACAGCGTAGCGACCAGGAAGGGGACCAACCAAGCTGCGTCTTGTTCGTACCCTTAGGGTACGCGCAAGACGGAACGGGGATGGTCGCATGCCGCAGGCAGCAGGAAGAATGAAGTCATGTCTTCTTACGAGGGTGAACAAGACGCAGCTTGGATGGTCTCTTGCCAGCCATCTAGACAGGCCGCAGTATGTTGGTAGATTGCTAGGTCTCTTTTTTCATGCGACCAGCCGCTAGCGTGTAGGCTAGATTCAGGCGTTCCACTTGTATACTTACGCAATCGCTACACAAACAAAGGACTGTTTATAAGATATATCCTTCGTAATCAGCTCAGACCACCAAAATAAATATTGTTACTACTCATTGAAGGGATTGCAGAGATCAATCATGGCTACCGTCACTGACTTGTATGGTTTATATTCAGTATTTTTGTATAATTGATAGTAACCTAATAATTTTATATTATGTTAATTGTGTTGCGGGATTAAGTGTGTTCGTTTTATTGTCTTCTTGTGCTCTGAAGCTGAATATAATGGTCATACCAACTCAAGAAAACAATAATATTAATAATAATAATTATAATAATAATAATAATAATAACGTTTATACAATGGTTCTCCATCTCAAACCGTTTAAAAAATGTATATTCCCTGCCAAAAATTTACTTTTTTTTGCCGAAAAAAGTTTTTACGCCACTTTTTCGGAAAACTTTGTATCCTAACACCCAAAGTATTGGGTTTACAACGAATACTTTTAGAAGAAAAGCTGTAGAGTATTAAATTTACTATAAAATACACATTCAATTTAGTAACTCTGTGAAACAGTGAAATACTCTTGTGACATATTTTACATGTAACTAATTCTGATGAAGCTTCTGTAATGAGTTAAAATTCATAAACTCATTCCCATTGTCTTCTGTGTCTTCAAAACCTTATGAATGAGAAGATAATAACAAAGAAATGGAAATAAAAAAGAAGATAAATCAGAAACTTAATCCACAACATGCGACCTGCCAGTTAGCGATCAGGTTGCGTCTTGCGCATACACACTTCATGCTCGGCGCCTGGCTCAACAGCGTAGCGACCAGGAAGGGGACCAAACAAGCTGCGTCTTGTTCGTACCCACCCTTAGGGTACGAACAAGACTCAGCTTGTTTGGTCCCCTTCCTGGTCGCTACGCTGTGCCAGGTGCCGGGCATGAAGTGTGTATGCGCAAGACGCAGCCTGGTCTCTTAACTGGCAGGTCGCATGTTATGGATTAAGTTTCTGAATTATCTCCTTTTTTGATTTTCATTTCTTTGTTATAATATTCTCATTCATAAGGTTTTGAAGACACAGAAGGCAATGGGAATGAATTAGGAATTTAAACTCATTACAGGAAGCTTCATCAAAATTAGTTACATGTAAAATATGTCACAAGAGTATTTCACTGTTTCACAGAGTTACTAAATTTAATGCGTATTTTATAGTAAATTTAATGCTTACAGCTTTTCTTCAAAAAGTTTTCGTTGTAAACCCAATACTTTAAGTGCTAAGATACAAAGTTCGCCGAAAAAGTGGCGTAAAAACTTTTTCGGCAAATAAAGTATATTTTTTGCAGGGAATATACATTTTTTAAACAGTTTGAGATGGAGAAGCAATGTAAGGACAGAAACATTATTATTATTATTATTATTATTATTATTATTATTATTATTATTATTATTATTATTATTATTATTATTATTATTATTGTTTTCTTGAGTTGGTGTGAGCATTGTATTCAGTCTTCAGAGCACAAGAAGACAATAAAACGAACACACTTAACCCCGCAACACGAAAATTAACATAATATAAAATTATTAGGTTACTATAAATTATACAAAAAACTTAATATAAATCATACAAGTCACCCTCGCCATACAAGTCATGGTAGCCATGAATGATCTCTACAATCCCTTCACTGAGTAGTAACAATATTTATTTTGGTGGTCTGAGCCGATTACAAAGGATAACTTATAAACAGTCCTTTGTTTGTGTAGCGATTGCGTAAGTATACAAGTACAACACCTGAATCTAGACTACACGCTAGCGGCTGGTCGCGGGTACGCGCAAGACGGAACCGGGATGGTCGCATGCCACAGGCCGCATGAAGAATGAAGTCATGTCTTCTTACGAGGGTGAACAAGACGCAGCTTGGATGGTCTCTTGCCAGCCATCTGGTCAGGCCGCAGTTTGCTGGTAGAATGCTAGCCCTCTTTTTTCATGCGACCGGCCGCTAGCGTGTAGTCTAGATTCAGGCGTTCCACGTGTGCATTTTGCAATCGCTCCACAAACAATGGACTGTTTATAAGATACATCCTTTGTAATAAGCTCAGACCACCAAAATAAATAAAGTTACTACTCAATGAAGGGATTGTAGAGATCAGTCATGGCTACAGTTACTGACTTGTTTATATTCAGTATTTTTGTATAATTTATAGTAACCTAATAATTTTATATTATGTTAATTTTCGTGTTGCGGGGTTAAGTGTGTTCGTTTTATTGTCTTCTTGTGCTCTGAAGATTGAATACAACGGTCGCAAACAACTCAAGAAAACAATAATAATAATAATAATAATAATAATAATAATGTTTCTAACCATACATTGGTTCTCCATCTCAAACCGATTAAAAAATATTCCCTGCCACAAAAACTATTTTTTTGCCGAAAAAAGTTTTTACTCCATTTTTTTGGCGAACTTTCTGTCCTAGCACCTAAAGTATTGGATTTACAACAAAAACTTTTGGAACAAAAGCTGTGGAGCATTAAATTTACTATAAAATACATATTCAATTTAGAGACTCTGTGAGACAGTGAAATACTCTTGTGACATATTTAACTAATGTGACATATGTGATTTAGCTTCCTGTAATGATTTTGAATTCATAAACTCATTCCCATTGTCTTCTGTGTCTTCAAAACCTTATGAATGAGAAGATAATAACAAAGAAATAAAAATAAAATGGAGATAATTCCGAAACTTAATCCATAACATGCGACCTACCAGTTAGCGACCAGGCTGCGTCTTGCGCATACACACTTCATGCTCGGCGCCTGACTCAACAGCGTAGCGACCAGGAAGGGGACCAACCAAGCTGCGTCTTGTTCGTACCCTTAGAGACCGTGGTAGAAAGGGTAATGGAGGGGAATGCTTCGAGTACTCAATGAGTGCCAGTTCGCAAACCCTGAACTACATATGTCTGGTGGTCCATATGTCTTGTTACCCCCATAGGCCTACTTTTACATAACTTTATAAGAATAAAATATAATATATTATGTTATATAATATAGTATAAGGTAGTATGGATTCAACGTCAACCAGGATGGTCCATATTTACGCATCCAGAAGGTGACCACCAACAACCGTCAACGAGCTTAATGATGATGACATTCAGCATGCGCAAGATTGTTGGAGGTACAGTATTTCCGACATTCCAGCAGCGGGCTGACCTTTTCTGTGTTTATGTGTGGTCCATTATTACGAAGAGCTGGAACATAACCCCCCTACATGTGATGATCTGGGTTGCCATGTCCGCTAAACACTTGATAGGTCCCTATTTCTTTGATGACGAGTCAATCAAAACTCCTATCTCACAATGTTACAGACATTTTTAGTTCCAGAGCTCCAAAGAATGAATCTCCTGGAACGTCCCTGGTTCCAACAGGATGCAGCACCGCCCCACTATGCCATCACTATCAGGGAATATTTAAATGAAGTGTTACCCAATAAGTGGATAGGACGCGGATCGGTACATCTTCCGGAGCCTCTGGATTGGCCTCCCAGAAGCCCTGATCTCTCGTCTTGTGACAATGCCCTCTGGGGCATTATTAAGGAGAAGGTATCACAATGAGGATACCAAACAACAGAACAATTCAAGGACGCTATTAGGACTGCCTTTGATACAACAATCAAAAGAAATGTGCTTCGTAAAATATCACACAGGTCATGGCGACGCATCATTTTGTACCACGAAAATAATGGTGGTCACCTTCTGGATGCGTAAATGTGGACCATTCTGGTTGCCGTTGAATCCATACTACCTTTTACTATATTATATAATATATATTATATAGTATTCTTATAAAGTTATGTAAAATTATGGGGGGTAACAAGACATATGGACCACCCTGTAGATTAATATTTGTCCTATATTTGTTCTATAGGTAGATATGCAGGTTAGGTTAAAATTGCAAACGTATGTTGTACACACTTCGAAATAGTTCTGCGTACATAATTTTGAAACGTCTACCAATTCTTTCACTTTCATCTCATCTTTCACAGAAATAGCAGATCCGCCATGAAGCCCACTGAAGGGTCTACAATTGCATTGTCCCAGAGATGTTGTTCAAGGATAATTCTTGTAAAGTTAATCAGTGTTCTACAGTACATTAATTAATACTGACAGTCATTAATTAATACTGACAGTGACTAATTTTATTAGTTATACTTTGCATATGCCAGAATATAAACCTAGTTCATCAGACATAATGTCATTTTAACCACTCAGTTTTGGCCTTTTATTGGTGGGCTCCGTATGTTTAAAAATTGCTTGGAATATTTACATTTACTAGTGAAAGTGACAGAAATGAAATTAATACGTATCAGGAATTCCGTTGTATGAGTTAATATGTATAAATTGCAATTTCAAAGTAAAATACAGAACTAAAAAAGAACGAAACAAATTTAAAGATAATTGGCCTATTAGCGGCATACTGCTAGTTCCCTACTCGAGGTTTTCGTGATACAGATTTTTCTCCGGTTTTCTCTCTCGCCAGGTAATCTTTAGAACTAAATATAGCCGAAGTGTAGTGTTTGTTTGGCGGGATCCGTAAAATGTTGTACTAGGCTAAATTTGGCCTCCACTTACTCTGCTAAGTTTAGCGTAAGGTTGCCCTGGTGATTATTACACTTCAATGCTTAGTATTCAGTATGAAACAACCATGATGTTTGTGCGATTTATTGCAGGTTCTTCTTCCAAAGAAAATTGTCTTTAACCTTTCTATACTCGCATGAATGCGCTTACCTTCAATGGTCGTGTCAAGGAGGAAATATAGTAATGAATAATAACCATTTTCAATATTGGGTAACTGTTAGTTTTTAATTTCGCTAAATATTATATATTTAAAAATCTTAAACCTATATTTTTTAAATCAGGACATCTAAAAATAACAAGTATCGGATGTGTAATGAAACGGTCTGAACTGAAATTCTGATTAGCAAGAAAGGTCGCGGCAGGGAAATTTCCTTCGGGTTAGCGCAATCAGGGTTGCCAGATGAGAAACGTAGAACAGTCGTACCAATATTCGAAAATAGTCGTATTCTAGTCAAAACTGTCGTATACTTTGTGATTTTTTAGTGTAATGAACGTAATATTAATAATAATAATAATAATAATAATAATAATAATTCATAATCGGTCTTTTACACCTTACATATGTCATGTAATTGTTAATCGATCATCATATTTGTAAACGATTAGGCGTGTTTCATTATTTTCCGATGTGCTAAATTTGATAAAATACAATAAAATTAAATAAACAGTAGTTGCCACAGTGTTGTAATTACTGCTATAGCTACTAATATTACATTATTATGTTAAATATCATTACATATTATTATTATTATATTTATCACTTCTATATTGTTAATTACATTTTTTATTATTATAATTTATTTTCCACAGGAAAGATTAGACCATCCTTATCTGAAGAATATGAGAGACAAAATTGAGAGATGTGTGGTGTGATATTGATATCTACTTGTGGACATAGTAACATAACTTCTGAATTCCTCCTCGAAATCGAATTCCAATAACAGAATATCAGAATTTTCCTGTAGCTTTTGTGATGGCGACGAATGAAATTATAATGGGAAGTCGAACCTGCCAGTGGTTGCGATAAGAAGAACGGAAAGCGTCTTAACTCTTCCCAAGGAAGGCAATTTCCACGTCTCGTGTTCATTGAATGACAGCCTGAATGATAAAGAAGTAGATCAGGAATTAATCATTTTTCTTCCTTTTAACTACTTCATCGCATATATTACCATACATTTTCCTTTACTTCACTTAAATATAAAGAGCGTTCATTTTTTGTGATGAATTTGAAAGGAGAATAACTGAACAAAGAATAGCGAACTCTTATTAAGCATTAAGATAGGATTGTAAGGCATCCCTGCACGACAACTCACCATCATCCTCAAAAGTTGATTTAGGTGTTTAAAACTACACTGATTTAAATTCCACGGAAGCACAGTGATTCCAATGCCACGGAAACACATTGATGTAATATCACGGAAACACATGTACTGTAATATAGCCTACATTGATTAAATACCAACTAAAATCATTAATTTCAATAACATAAAACACACTGATGTGAATGCCATAAAAACATTTAATTAAATGAGAATATTATAGGAGAAAAATTCCTCCGACACTGGGACTTGAACCCAGGACCTTTGGCTATTCGCGCCAATGCTCTACCAACTGAGCTAAGCCGGAGTTCAATTCACAGCGCCGGATGGAACCTCTCTCCTATGACTAATTGCCCTAATGGTCCACCTCACAGACAGACAAGTTATGTCATATGCAGTACTGTGAGGCACACTAATTAGTGATTTTTGTGACCGGGCTCCCACTGTTATTGTACAGTTGACATTCAAGATAGATATATAAGCCTTCATGAACCACAGATTATTGTCTCTGTTGGACAGTACATGAGAATATTATAGGAGAAAAATTCCTCCGACACTGGGACTTGAACCCAGGACCTTTGGCTATTCGCGCCAATGCTCTACCAACTCCTATAATATTCTCATGTACTGTCCAACAGAGACAATAATCTGTGGTTCATGAAGGCTTATATATCTATCTTGAATGTCAACTGTACAATAACAGTGGGAGCCCGGTCACAAAAATCACTAATTAGTGTGCCTCACAGTACTGCATATGACATAACTTGTCTGTCTGTGAGGTGGACCATTAGGGCAATTAGTCATAGGAGCGAGGTTCCATCCGGCGCTCTGAATTGAACTCCGGCTTAGCTCAGTTGGTAGAGCATTGGCGCGAATAGCCAAAGGTCCTGGGTTCAAGTCCCAGTGTCGGAGGAATTTTTCTCCTATAATATTCTCATGTACTGTCCAACAGAGACAATAATCTGTGGTTCATGAAGGCTTATATATTTAATTAAATGCTCTGTAAGCACATTGATATAAATATCACGAATATTCTATGATTTAACTGGGAAACAATTTAAATTTCACGTATACAAATATATCTCAAAAACATAAATAACTCTTTTGATAAATTCATAAAAACACTTACTTAAATGTCATAGAAACATGTTGATATAAGTGCACTTGAAACAAGATCTAAATACCCTGCTTACTCATTGATTCTAAGCTGTCTTTAGAATTTTCCATTAATAGTACAAGCACGAAAGCAGTGATTCAAGATAAATGTGTCTGTGTGAAAAGGCTTATGTCCCCTTGCTGCTGTAGATATTAATACTCAAAGCATCGACATTCCTTATAAAGTTTGTTTCTCATGAACATTTCTCAGCTCTCATTTGGACACAGAATGATGTTCTGCATTTAACCACTTATCTCTTTTTCCCTATTTTAAAGAATTATAAGCATATTATTAAGTGCCAGTATGGTACTTTATGAGATTGTGTGGTGGACGAAAAAATGTCTGTCCGTCTGTCTGTCCGTCTGTCCTGTCTGTCTGTCCGTCTGTCTGTCCGTGTGTCTGTACGCACCATAACTCAAATACACTTTTTCGGATTTTCATGAAACTTGGAAAACACATTTATAATGTCCATGGGAAGAACCCTATTGATATTGAACCAAATCGGTTCACCGGTACCGGAGTAATGCCCAATTTTGTGCCTATTTTCATAGATTATATTAGAAAGGCGCCATCACTCAAATACGCTGTATCGGATTTCCATGAAACTTGGTATACCCATTTATGACGTCCATGAGAAGGGCCCTATTGAATTTGAACCTAATCTGTTGACCGGTACCGGAGTAAAACCCAATTTAGTGTCTACTTTAAAGGCGCAATAATTCAAATACGCTTTATCGGATATTTATGAAACTTCGTATACGCATTTATAATGTCCATGGAAAGACGTTTATTGATATTGGACCAAATCGGTTGGCCAGTACCGGAATAATGCCCAATTTAGTGTTTTTATGTTAATATATAAGAAGTCGCGATAACTCAAATATGCTTTATTGGATTTTCCTGAAATTTTGCATACCCATTTATAATGTACGTGGAAAGACGTCTACTGATATTGGACCAAATCGGTAGACCGGTACCGGAGTAAAACCCAATTTAGTGTATATTTTAAAGACGCGGTAACTCAAATACGCTTTACCGGATTTTTATGAAACTTGGTATACACATTTATAATGTCCGTGGGAAGACGTCTATTCATAATGGATAAAATTGGTAGACCTGTTTCGGAGTAATGCTCAATTTAGTGCCTATTTTATGGTAATATACGTATTCGGAAGAATTTATTTAAAAAAATGAAAATCAGTTATCATGACAACTTAGCCTATTGTTTTACTGTGATCTTATAAGGCCTTGGAAATTAAAATACAGGTAGCTATGACAAAAAACATATTGATTTACATGCGCTTATCCAACTAGACCGTTAAAATGACCCAGGTGGTCGAGATGGTAGACCTTTCTTCTACCGTAAGCCCTGCTTAATGAATAAATCTGGAGCTTAACTTTGAAATCAATTTAAAAATATATATATATATTCTGCATATCATAATTGCAGTCATAACTGATTAAACAACAACATACTGGCACTTTGTTACATCAGTTTACCTGATTTTATTATTATTATTATTATTATTATTATTATTATTATTATTATCATTATTAGTGAATTGAATTAGGAGACAAGAGAAGAGCTGTTAGGTGTTTATACGAACACAAACGTTCAAACGTTTTGTTACATTCTTTTCTGAAGTGTGAACTACAGTTGCTGATAGGCTACTCTGGGGGTTCGTCTGGAACAGTGTGCACTCGCCTCGCAAAGACAACTAATGAGCTCCAAGTGACATTCTGATCACATAAGGTCTTCATGATTTTGTACCACGAACAAGAATGTGGGATAGGAAGATAAAGATTATGTTTTCAGATAATAAGTCTGTGTGTATAGATCCATTAAACTTTTTATATTTTATTATTAATCATGCATCTAGGTATATAAACATTTTATCACACATTTGCGTGAAGGTTCTATTTTGTCATAGAAGTCCAAGGCCTGACAAAAACAACTCAATAAAATAAATTTTTGTAAATGGTATTTAAAAGTTTATACATGAGTATTAAAAATTTATTAAAAGTAATTAAAAAACCATATTTTATGGAGGTACGCATTAACAGAGCATACCAGAAGAAGCTAAGTTACAATTTCAAACGGAAATAAGTCAGGATGGTTTTGTTTTATTGAATTTTCTTCCCATAACAAAAACATGATTCTAGGGGCAGAAGTTATTCCCCTAAACATAGGATACAAAATGATATTTTCATAAAGTCATGTGTGGAACTATGTCGTTAACTTAAGGCCAATGTTTCGCTGTGAATTACTAATAATTATATTTTTTAAATGTTGCCTTATTGAAGAAAAACCTTTGATTTATTTTGTTTTAACCCACCTTTCTTAAAGTAGATGTCGAAAACGACAAAACTTTCTATTCACTCCTATAGCACATGATTTTGAAGGAACATTACTTTAGGATAACGTATTTGAAATGTTCGATTGCATTTTTATATGATTGTTTTTCAGCTGATACTTTTCAACTATGGGATAATTTTAAATAAAACGACGGTTGCCTAAGACCGCTCTGAATCAAGAACGTTTTGCTGATATTCAGTCATTAGATAGCTAACGAAATTAAAATTTCACAAACATTAGTGTTAAGGACACTTGAAAATTAAAAATTCTGTTCATAAAATTCCTTACCTCAGATACGAATTCCTATAATACAGAAAGGGCAGCATTTCTAACGTCTACTTTAAGAATGGTGAGTTAATCACTGACATTCTTCTATTCAGTTGGATATTCATTCTCTCACTTGAATGGAAGCAGTGTAGAGAGATGAAAACTGTCTCAGCGATCGGAAGCGGTGCAAGTTCGGTGGCGTCACCTTTAATTCGCACTGTACAGTCGTATACAGTCACGTAAGAAATGCTTAAGATATCAGGTTTCACAGAATGCACTGGTAGTAAATGTACGATTCACTGACGTGTAGGTTATAGCTTTAGAGTTGATTGATGAATTTCATTTCCGTTTGTGGTATTTAATTTAAATGTCTTGAAATGTTCCACCTTAAACCACAAAACATTAAATAACAGATATTGTTAACTGGATACACGGTATCTAATTAAATATTATATTCTTGTAAACTTTTATACCTATAAACATACAAGTCAAATTGATAAAAAATTAAAATAGCGACTGATGTCGCGTTAGTCCATATAAGTTATTCTTAAAATTTAAAATATCAGTTTTAAAATATTCCAATTGATCCTAAAAATTATAATCTATATATATAAAAATGAATATATGTGTGTCTGTGTGTCTGTGTGTCTGTGTGTCTGTGTGTCTGTGTGTGTGTCCTTTATGCATTACTACACCATTCATCCAATCGCCATGAAACTTTGGGAAGTTGTTGAGTACATTCCCGGGAAGGTTTTCGGCATATTACATTTTTAGTTTTTGCTTTCGTTATTGAGTTATAACTGAAAAACTGGCAAAAAAGTGTATTTTAGCGTTTTCGAAGCATCAATTTTTAGTTACACATTTCAATGTCAAATCAATTACAGTAGGCTTTGGCTATTTTTGTCATAAAACCATTACGATCGCTTGAATGTTGTAGCTCACGATGGTCGACTCATTTGTTTATCATGTCAAGGCACGCAGATATATGAAATTTTCAACCAACACCAAAGAGGATTATTATTATTAAGTGCCAGTATGGTACTTTATGAGATTGTGTGGTGGACGAAAAAATGTCTGTCCGTCTGTCTGTCCGTCTGTCTGTCCGTCTGTCTGTCCGTGTGTCTGTACGCACCATAACTCAAATATGCTTTTTTGGATTTTCATGAAACTTTGAAAACACATTTATAATGTCCATGGGAAGAACCCTATTGATATTGAACCAAATCGGTTCACCGGTACCGGAGTAATGCCCAATTTAGTGCCTATTTTAATAGATTATATTAGAAAGGCGCCATAGCTCAAATACGCTGTATCCGATTGCCACGAAACTTGGTATACCCATTTATGACGCCCATGAAAAGTGCCCTATTGAATTTGAACCTAATCTGTTGACCGGTACCGGAGTATAACCCAATTTAGTGTATATTTTAAAGGCGCAATAATTCGAATACGCTTTTTCGGATTTTTATGAAACTTCGTACAGGCATTTATAATATCCATGGAAAGACGTCTCTTGATATTCGACCAAAACGGTTGGCCAGTACCAGAATAATGCCCAATTTAGTGCATTTTATGTTAATATATAAGAAGTCGCGATAACTCAAATATGCTTTATTGGATTTTCTTGAAAGTGTGTATACCCATTTATAATGTACATGGGAAGACGTCTACTGATATTGGACCAAATCGGTAGACCGGTACCGTAGTAAAACCCAATAAAGTGTCTATTTAAAAGACGCGGTAACTCAAATACGCTTTACCGGATTTTTATGAAACTTAGTATACACATTTATAATGTCCATGGGAAGACGTCTATTGATACTGGATAAAATCGGTTGACCTGTTTCGGAGTTATGCTCAATTTAGTGCCTATTTTATGGTAATATACGTATTCGAAAGAATTTATTTAAAAAAATGAAAATCAGTTATCTTGACAACATAACCTTTTGTTTTACTGTGATTTCTAAGGCTTTGGCAATTAAAATACAGTTAGCTATGACAACACTATTGCTTTAAATGCGCTTATCCCATAACTGACCCAGGTGGCTAAGATGGTAACGTCTTGGCGTCACATTCTGGAGTTCCATGGCTCAAATCCCGAAACCGGCCAATTTGACTTTTCTTTATATTCTGCATATCATAACTGCAATCATAACTGATTAAACAAAACATACTGGCACTTTGTTATATCAGTTTACCTGATTTTATTATTATTATTATTATTATTATTATTATTATTATTATTATTATAAGAGGGATAATCAATATAGGCCTAAATATGGTCAAACGTTGTTCGATTTGGACGAAACCCACTATACAGGGGTTTTCTGGGCCAAGTACCTCGAATCTGAGGTCGCTTTTACCACGCGACGCCTAAATGGGGTCAAACGTTGTTCGATTTGGACGAAACTCACTATACAGGGGTTTTCTGGGCCAAGTACCTCGAATCTGAGGTCGCTTTTACCAGGCGACGCTATCTAATCGTGGTATGCAATTCACGTGATTTAGGTGTTAATAAATATAATGATTTAACTATTATGCTCTTAATTTTTAATTTCTGAAATAATTATCGCGGGCGATCGCTTGATTTTGTAGGTCCATCCTTGACGATTCATTTGTTTAGAATATCAAGTCCCACAGACGTATGCAATTTTCAACCTACACGGAAGAGGGATATTCAATATAGGCCTAAATATGGTCAAACATTGTTCGACTTGGACGAAACTCACTATGCAGGGGTTTTCTGTGCCAGGGAACTCGAATCTGAGGTCGCTTTTACCAGGTGACGCTATCTAATCGTGGTATGTAGTCCACGTGATTTTGGTGTTAATAAATATAATGATTTAACTATTATGCTCTTAATTTTTAATTTTTGAAATAATTATCGCGTGCGAAGCCGCGGGCACACGCTAGTAATTTATATATTGAACAATTTTATCTATTTTACAAAATCTTACCGATCATCAAAAGTAAGTGTACAGTGATATGTAAGATAAACATTGTTAGTATTAAAATACTGATAAAGAATTATAGTAATTGTAATTGTGAGGAATAGAAAAAAAACACTGAACTTTAACCGAGCTTATACGAGGCGTGTTTTTAAAGTAAGTAGGCGTACGGTTTAAATATTTTGCCGCTGGAGCGTTGAAGTCGCGATTTCGAGCATGCGCGATCACTTTAGTCATAAGGTAAAGCATTATAATATAGTAGCCTATTTGGAAAATAATGTTCTTTTAGTTTTTAAAGAATTATTGGTACGTAATTTAAAACATACCTTTAAATCTGCCACAGTAGGCAATTACGAAGTGAGTGTACCAATGCCACGCGATACAAGCTATCTGGCAATGCGCTGTTTCATCTCGTGAACCATAAAATTAATCACAAACGCAAATAAATTAAACTTCGTGGCGCTACATCCCTGGAGGGACTTGGCCTACCACCCGACCGCTGCGTCATCTCCCGTAGGCAGATGGCAGGATTGGGGGCATGTGGTCAGCATGCCGACACCCACGGCCGTTAATGGTGGTTTTCTTGACCGGAGACGCTACTTCCCTATCAAGTAGCTCCTCAATTTGAATCACGAGGCTGAGTGCACCCCTACCAGACCTCCCTACCTCAGAAAAATCCGAGGAGGTACCCGGAATCGAATCCCGGCCGACGGATCTGTAGTCAGCGACGCTAACCACAGGACCACGCCGGCGGACATAAAACGCAAATAGTTTTATTAAAATACAATTGTTTGCAAACAATTCAAACCAGAGCGAAGGAAAGTTTTGATTAATACCTCATTAATACGTATTGATACAATTTTCGCTTAGATAAACGAGGATAACGAGAATTTAATTATGATTTTACACACATCTTACAAACTGTGGGGAGGAAAGTATTCAGTTGCATATCTGTGAAGATGAATAAATGGATCAGTTTAAGTCACCCAATATTTTTAACTCTAGTGAACTGAAGACAGCCCGATTGCAAAAGTTAAATATTAAAGCTCTCGAGTGCAATTGACTGAAAATTACACCCCACAGGCACCATAATGGTAATCTCGGAGTAATTGTATTGATTACATCTCACTTTTATCGCTCTTAAAGATAAGAAAGAGGAAACCCGAGTCAAAGATTAGGCTACAGCTTCTTTAGGGATAGTCCATGCAGCAAGATAATCTGAAAACGTTCTTCAGAATGGTATACGTCTATTCTAAGTAGAGGGTAAGTCAATATTTCAGATATTGAGACAATGGGTTACGATGAACTTGAAACTTAATAGATATTCCATAGCAAATGAGTAAGTGATGTCAGTTCGAGTTGGTACACACAGGTTTCAACACAAAAGGTAAGTGAACTTTAATGTTACTTTCCTAGGAACCAGTGCGGGGTAGAGCACTATAACCTTGGCCATACAGTTTTCTTACCTGACACTGAAAACGTAATTTAATATATTTACTTTTGTTGAAGAAATTGATTCAGGGGGAAATTAAGGTAAACTTACTCTTTGACAGTGCTCCAGTCATTGACACCCATGCTAATTTTTTTAAATATTAAGGAAAATTATTTTATTTTTTCCACTGTAAATATATGTAAATTTAGTTCAATTCATGTGTCATTAGTGACGAGCATCTGAGGCTAAACTCTTTCTTGGTTTGAAGGAAAAAAAATTGTGAGATTATTGCAGCACAAGTTCTTCAGATTTTCTCATTTTCGTTGCTACAACTCTTAAGGGGAGGCATTACATTGTGTGTTAATAACAACAATTTTATATTGCTATTGATAAATAATATTATGTAGGGCTGATCTATGATGATGAAAGAATAGATATATTATGTAAAACTTAACACTAACCTCAATCACTGATTTATAATAGGGGTGTCAATTACTGGTACGTTAAATTATATGATGATCCAGTTTTAGACATCCCCTGTCAATGACTGGTACATTGGTCAATATGTTGAATTGACATTATTTATTCATTAGTTGCATAGGCTGAAAATATTAGGAATTCCTATCTAGAAAATATTAACATACGACCCTTTTTACCAGTCTTTGACATGGGTGTCAATCACTGGAACACCCAACTGTCAATAATTGGAACACATTTCAGGCATGACTTCTAAGAGGAAGTACACCTCTGAACAAATAGCTAAGGCCATAAAGGCTGTGGAGATGGCAAGCCTACAGCTACTGCTGCCAAAACATTTCATGTTCCTAGAGTTACATTGTATTAGAAATCGAGTGGTAAGAGCCCAAAAGTTTGGACCTTTCACTGTTTTGACCGAAAGCATATATGTCCTCATCCAACTACTTCATGCTCATCACAGTCTAATTTGGCTGCACCCATGATACTGTTCTCAACATTAAGTGTACCCTTTTTAAATTCTCATCCTACACCACCAACCAGAGGTGCTGACTTGTGCAATATTGTTGGGGAGCAAGAACTGTATTTTACTAGTTAGCCTATACATAGGCCTTATATGATAACAATTTAAAAGTTGGGGAGGGATAGAAAGTACGTTGTCCCCCCAAAGTCGGTGTCTAAGCCTTCAATGCATTCTTCTATTTTGACTATTCCCATAGCACCAATGATAACAATTTAATAAAAGTTTGGGATTGGTCAGAAAATACCTTGTCCTCCCAAAGTTGGTGCCTATGCCTTCAACACATCTGTTCCCATAACACCATCTGGTATGCCTATATTTACAACACAGCCTGCCCTGATGTCAAATGTACCTTCACCATTTAAAAGGATATTATTTTGGCCTGAGCCTACATCCACTAAAGATGAAAGATTACTTGGAGAAAATTTCTTCTGTAGCAACATCTGAGGCTTGGAAAACTAAAACTAAACTAAACTCCGTGAAGGGACTTGGCCTATCACCCAACCGCTGCAACATCTACCTTAGGCAGATGGCAGGATTGGGGGGGGGCATGTGGTCAGCATGCCGACACCCATGGCCGTTAATGGTGGTTTGCATGACCAGAGCCGCTACTTCTTTATCAAGTAGCTCCTCAATTTGAATCACAAGGCTTCAGTTCTCTTTCTCACTGGAGCAAGACCAAAGTATGAATTTTCTAAGTCCTTAGATATTTTTGAAGTTTTTTTATAACTTAACTCATTGTAGAGGTAACCACTTAATTTCAGTAGTCAGCCTAGTTTCATATTTTCATGTTTGTATGACCAAAAGAAGAAAGAATGTATGTGCAAGAATTTATACTTTAGCATATGTTAAAAACCCTTACAGTTTGCACCTTAAATGAGAATGCTGTTCTGTTAAAAGTTGTAAAATCATTCACCAGTATCATTATATTGAATAGAATTAAGGTTAAACGATTTTGTTAATTAATATTATCATTATATCATCATCTTCTAAGTTGAATAGATTATAAAGTGACCGGACATAAATGTCAATGACTGGTGCATGGACACTGTCAAAGACTGGTACATGCTGAAATCTTGAGTGTCAAAGACTGGTACAGAAAACATGTGTTAGAAAAAAAATTATAACTTATTTAATATAGGTTATTAATAATTAAGACTACCATACAGTACTCATAAAACCTCAAACAATTAGTCAGTATTGATCTTATTTAATTTAGTGAGTTTGGTTAATGACAACATAGAAAATGAAGAAATTTCATCACTAAACTGTCAAAGACTGGTGCGTCTACCTTACTAGTTCTTAGAACTTTATCTTGTATTTTTACCCCTTGCAATCAGTTCATTTTTATTTCCCATAAAACACGGCAGCCAAATTATGGTTCTGAGTGAAGTATGATGAGCAACTGCGAAGCAGAATGACTAACTGATCTTCTTGCAATAAGGTAAGTAGTGGCAGGTAGATACTATTTTAATGACAGGTTTGATTAGGTTCTTTGGTTAGGTTAGGTTGGTCTGGTTAGATTAGGTTAGGTTAGGTTAGGTTGGTTAGGTTATGAACAGTGATATTAGTTCGGAAGTGTGCCATATTATATCTCCAGTGAGGTTTGTCGTGTTGGTTAACCTGTTTATCCACATAAGATGACCGTCAGTTATATGTTACTATCATGAATTACGTAGGCTATTTTAAGCTAAGAGAATTACAGGATATATTCTTATATATCAATCAATTTCGCACCTAATTATGATCCTTGCACCTATGGACACATTTGTAACGTTGTTCCGTGTAGTAAAAATTAAAACTGTATGGCCAAGGATATAGGGCTGGTCCCCTAACTACCTTCTAACTTTAATGTATGCATGTATTTCCGTATTAATATTAATTATGAAAATACTTTAATTAAGAATACCTAAAATATTTTTAACATGACATACTATTTAATGTTAGACCAAAAAGCGTACATTTCTCTGTGTCCTACAAACTCGTAAGGATAGAATGAGGGATAAACAAACCTAATGAATGGAAGGGAATGGTGAGTAAACCGAATCCCACTCATGGAGGTGTGAGCTACTTAATACAAAGCTTGTAACAGCCAGCAGTAACAATGCCAATGAATAACTAGATTTGATTATAATAGAAAAGAGGATATAGTATGCAAGCATGTAATGGAGAAAAATTAATGTTAGGCCGACAAGCAGGCTATGATAACCGGCCGGGAAGTTCAGAGTTGCATAATGAAAACGTGTACCCTTTTACTAACTCGCATATACGTAGTATAGTTAAAGTATTGTATTCGTGAAAAAAATCGAAATCGAGATAACACCGGGGAAAATATTTTCCAAGATGCCTAGAAACCGAAACAAGGGCATTTGGCATGACGTCCGTCTGTATGTCTGTCTGGCTTTCTCTCCGTCTGTCTGTGGATAAGCACAGCGGATAAACGGTTCGTTGTATTTTCAATCAAGGACTATTTTGGAATTTTATCGAACCCCGAGAATTTGGTTTTTATGTCTGGAATTGTTAGGGAACATTTCATGAAATTTCTTACTTTTGATTTTTGAAAAGTTGCTTTAACGATTTTAATTTTTTAGAATGTAAAATTCGATACTTCTATCCGTGACTAATAAAACGGGTAAATCAGTTTTTTTATGTAAAAATGGCTTAGGTATACTTTAATCGTATTCATTTCAATTTTCTAGGCTCTCTCGATTACAGTAAGCGATACATGAAAATCTACCACAGTAAAGTTGTATATAAAATTAAAATGACAAATTTTGTAAAACACAATTCTTTATCTAATATATAAAATCGAAAGTGTGTATGTATGTATGTATGTATGTATGTTTGTTCCTTATACAAATCTACATTTCTTTACCAATTTACACGACATTTTGCACACATACCCAGTTAAGCCCGGGAAGTATAGCTGTCGACATTAAAATTGAAACAAATCTGTCCTTCCCTTGAAAATTATATAATTTCTGTGAATATTCTACTGAAAAAAAAATGAATGTTGTTCAGTTCACATGACAACAGTGTATTGTTTACTTTGATAACATTGGGCTTTGGCGACTATAATTATAATGCTGGACTTTAACGAATTATGATTTCATCGATGTAATATATTGGCGAAAATAATTACTGAAAATGAAATCCACGAAAATAAAGCACAGTGTGATGCAGTCACATAACTTTCTCTACCCTCGACATAAGAAATATTTTCTCACTTCGCATTTTTATGTCGAAGAATAGGTCGTATTGCAAGGGACAACTTAAGTGTGTGAGTATGCTATATCAGAAGTCTGTAAATAATCCTTTCCCCTTATACCTTATCCATAGCTGTAGGCTTTGTATTAGTTGAGAAATAGGGATGTTTATCATAGGCCCTAAGCATGGGGTGGAACATTTTGAGTCCTACTCTCCCAGTATATTATGTCCCGGGTTTTAGGGGAGGAACGTATGAAAGTGGTACTGGATTTCTCTTTTATTTCAGCCCGAAACGGTTGTATGATATCATGAGAATGAGAAATAAAATTTTCCGTCAAGTCAATACAATCTTATTTAATTTATGTTTCTTCTTATTTCAACCCCTCCCAAGCATGATGTGTAGAAGCAACGGAATGCAGCGTTCGACATCCTCTATGAGCCATAAAAAGCTATAACTAGCATTTTCTGATGGAACAGTTTGAGTGTGATAAATCTTTTCCTTCATTTCAAGTTCTACATAAAGTCCTTCATAAGTTAATTTCAAATTAAAAAATACAAAGCCCGGGCGACGCCAGGCCTATTCAGCTAGTGTAAGATAAAAACGAAGTAAATACGGCTTCATTGCGAATGTCAGAACCAATGAGCTGAAACATAAGACAGAACATACATTAAGTAAAATGTGACAGAAATTCTTTGTTTTCCAAACTAAGAAGAATATCTAATGTACTTATTATTGTGAAATGCAGTCAGTTTATCTCAGTCGTAGTGAACACACCAAAACCAGTCAGATCGAAGTGGTATAGGGTAACAGGCAGGAGCTCCTTGGTTCAAATCAAACTTCGCGGCCGCCCAAATTGACTTGGGTTTTTCATGGTTCCCTCATTTGCAAAGGCAAACGCCGGATTTGTAGGACTTGTTTATTTTTCATAACTCATCGCCGCTATGTCACTAGATATTATAATGACTTAAACTGAATATCAGGAATGAAAACAATCTCTGAACGAAAGAAACAGATGCACACGAATGAATTAATTATTCTAAACTTGTAGGCCTATGCAGTTGAAACATGTTAAATAAGCTAAGTAATAATAATAATAACAATAATATTAATAAGAACAATTATACGAGAGTCATCCAGAAAGTAAATATCGATTTGGCATAACTAAATAATAACGAAAGATATCAACGCAATCTTAATTTTTCAAGGCCGAAGTTATACTCTTCTACCACCAAAGACCTGAGCCAGGATGTCACTGGCGCTTTGAGGTCTTCATCGGTTGGGAACTCTTTTCCACGCAATAAGTTGTTTAGTTTCAGAAACAAGTGAAAATCGGTGAGTACCAGGTCAGGGCTGTAAGGAAAATGTCCAAAAATTTCCACTTAAAACGATGAAACTTCCTCCTTACAGCCCTGACTTGGCAACAAGTGATTTTCACTTTTTACCGAAACTAAAGGACTTATTGCGCGGAAAAGAGATCCCAACTGACCTCAAAGCGGCAGTGGAATCCTAGCTCAAGACTTTGGTGGTAGAAGAGTATAAAATCGGCATTGAAAAACTGGCACCACGTTACAATAAATGCCTTGACAGAATTGGCGATTACGCTGAGAAACTGAGTAAGGTAATGTAACTTTGTAAATAAAGTTTTATATAGATATCTGTTCGCTATTATTTAGTTATGTCAGATCGTTCTTTACTTTCTAAACCCACGTAGCCATTATATTATTTATAAAGAAAACAGAGAACTTCAATGTAGATTACCATAGTTTCTTAATTAATCCTGAATTTTTAAAACGAAATGCATTCACATATTGTACTACATAGGTCCATAAAAACATTGCAATAATTGATGTGTACCCAGGTCATATTTTATATTCATTGTGTTTATTTTTAATCATCTTTACTTGACCAAGGAATTCTAAATCTATTGAATAGTCGGAGAAATTATTTGTTTAGTTAACATGTGTGCGGCTACAACGAAAATATTATATGAAAATCTCGGTTACGACTCTTAAATCAATTTAACCTGAGGGTTATATAATAATTTTTGAATGGTACACATTACTACCTTCTTTCGTTGACCTAGAATTCTCGATAAACAAGTTTCAACATGTATATGTGAGAAAGTTTGTACAACATGTTTTGTACCGTTTATTTTGGTTTACTATAAAGTACAGGTGATCATTCAGATGGCCCTGAAATAGTTTCTAATGTACGAGGATTACGTTTATCTCTCTCTCTCGAAATCTATGCCCCCATGTTGGGGCGAAGGCCCTCCAAGTGGAGGTTTCTGTTTACCGATTTGAATTTTTTCCTCTTATTTTCCTAGAGAAGGCAGAGGGACAGGTGGTAAGCCCATCGCCTCTTAAACCCCCTCCGGAAACTAAGGTATTACTTGGACGTGAAAGGGCCGAGAAATTTTGTCCAGAGGCTCTAATCTAGGCTTGGAGTTCTTTTACGTGCCACAAATCTACGACACGGGCCCCCCAGCTTAAAGTCCCTCCCTGAGGACTCCGTGCCCAGGAATTTTACGTCCTGAAAAACCCATCGACTGCGGCAGGGTTTGATCCCGCGACCTTCAGATCTAGAGGGGGGCACGCGACCTCTAGATCACCGCAGCCGACATTACGTTTATCAGTGTATTGTTATTGCTGTTGAGATTATTATCACTAATAAAGCAGAATGTGTTTCCAAGCCCTATGTTTTTTTTTTAAGAAAATGGGCATTTAAATAATTGTAAATTATATTTTGCGTCTTGTGATTACGTCTATGGGTAGTGAGATAATTAGGTGGGAAGGCTCCGCATAATGGCACAGCCGGAATGCAATGACCTCTGTTACGTGTATAATACAAACGCATTTCTGGACGAACACTCTTGCGTTGCTTATTTCGCGGAGTATCTCGTCCACTCGATAAGCTTTGTATGTAAGGTAATTGCAAGAAAGCTCCCAATTTTGTTTAAAGCTGCAAGGAGGAATTTATTTCTTGCTCTTTCCTAATCTGATGTGGAAAAAATATTAACAGTAGGAATAGGCCTAATAATTAGGCCTATTGACTAAAGTAGGTAACAGTTTGTAACAAACTCGCTTGGGGCAAAAGTGGTATTTGAATTGAAGAATTTTGATCCTTCCATCCAGCATGGGACGTATGGGACGTATAAGATATATTACGAGAGGTAGGCTACAAAGTGAAAATATGGAACATGACTCTCTACATTTTCTAGGAAATTATTTATTTAGGCCTAATATAACAGGTCTACATATTTGTAAATTTAGGTTTCATATACAAAGACAAAAGTGAAAAAAGTTCTATGTAAATAAATACATATTTTTTGCTTAGAAGACCTGGGTTTTGTAAGTTGTTTCTACTTCGATGTAAACTTATGGAGGATTTTCTAACTCGACGTCCACAAGGGTTGAAATTACATATAACAATCATATTGTTCCCTAGACATCACTTTTACATGTCCAATCATATTGTTCCCTAGATACCACTTTTAAGCACATTTATTTTGCAATTCATTGTTTATAAAGACTATAATTTTAATACAGCGATAAATTAATTTATATTTCCTGGAAAAGGGGAATTTCAATTTAACCAAATGTCAATTTCGGTTCTTTTAATTAAATGACTTGATGAAATGTTGTGAATAACAAACGGGAGTACAATGCATTTTCATGTTGTGTTTGTTCTATTGTTCTTTTACATAAATTGTTTCAATTCCGATGCTTTTCATAAAAGCCTTTCAAAATGCGCCTCCATTATTGTAGTATCCCATTAACAATGCAAGAGTTTCAAGTGCAAACAGTTCTCATCACCTTTTGAACTTTAGCTCGTGATAATGCTTCAATATCGACATTGTCATTGGTGGTACCCCGTACTTAAAATTACTGACGACAGCAACCTAAATGCAATTTAATAACCTTACAATCTTCATGTGTCTGTCTCTGAATATCTCTATACCTGTGACAAGCTAACAAGGAAACGTGAAGTAAACAAAAACCAGTATGTCTGTCTCTTAAGTCATACGAGTAATGTGTAAGAGTGAGACAGATGTACTTTTTTTTGTTTACTTGAGGTTCCCTTCTTAGAACGGCATGACTTTAGGAACCTAGATTAATTTAATCTCGTGAAACTACTATAAAGGAGTCTTTTTAACATGTGACGTAATAGCCTATGTATTTTATTGCTGTCTTTTCTATGGGCATAATTTCATGTCTGAACTAGCATTGGGTCGTTGATTTAAACTAGCTCTGCTAACTGCTCTTGCTACTTCTGTATTATATATATATATATTTATGGTATGTAAATTTATTGGAAATCCATTCTAATATCATGAGTAACTGTATCAAATGTTACGAGTAATTATGGGGTAGTCAAGCGAACAGTGGTCTAACCCTGCTGACAAAGAAAATTAGGAGTGTTTGCCCACCTGGCTTTGAGTTACAGTACTGTAAACGCCTACTACGTTATGTCACTGATATTCTGCACATTCGACAGTTTCCCGTATCGTCAAGCCTTATAAAGTAAATTTTGTAAAACAAGAAACTTCGTTTTGATGTGAAGACATGCGTGGAAAAACTGGTTAACCCATCCATAATTTTGTGAAATAGAGAACAGTAGAAGCTGGAAAAGTTGTTCAGGTTATTTTTGTTAATTTATGTGAACGTAATTTTCATGCGTGTTAAGTCATTTTCTTGATTACAACACAAAATGAGACAAATCAATTTATGGTTTACCCGTTTTCCGGACATTTCTTCACATAAACCTGGTCTATTAAGTCTATAGTTGTGTTGGGGTTAATTGACAAGATAATATACGGTGAGGAAAATCCTCAACGTGTTTCCAATGCTAAACACCCCATTGTATCCACCTTGAACTCTAAAATATTGTTATCTTTGGGCGAAGGACTTGCTTTAAAGAGAAAGTTGATCAGTATATTCATTTTATCGATTGTTGCAATAAAAATAATGCTATTTTAAAAGCATGTGACCGTTAATTGGTCGTTACTCCGGTAACGATCAACCGATTTGGTCCAAAAACAATAGATATCCTTCTATGGACATTATAATTGTGTACAGTAAGAACAATATAATCCTGGTAAAGCGTATTCGAGATATCGTGCGGTACAGATAGTCGGATGGACAGACGATCAGTTTTACCGTTCACCAAGCGACCTTAGAAAGTACCATCCTGGCACTTAATAACTCAATTCCAATATATTTTATTAATTACTTTTTTATTACACAAGTTGTTTATAGTTAAGGTTAGATGACACCAAACTTTGTCTTGAAATAATTTTTGTAAATGTTTTTGTTGTTCTTAATTTACTCTCTACAGCACCATAGACCACATACACACAATAAACCAAGTGATTGAAAAAACACATGAGTTTAACCAAAGATTATATGTTGCATTCATCGATTATAGAAAGACGTTTGATTCAATAGAACATAACCTTATGCTGAAAGCACTAGAAAATATAGGCATAAACCCAAAGTACATAACGATGTTATATGAAATATACAGGAACAGCAAAGCGATAGTGAAGACAGAAATCGAGGGAGAAACGTTTAGAGTAAAAAAAGGAGTCGAACAGGGAGATCCTATTTCGCCCAAGCTCTTCACATGCACACTAGAGGCGATTTTCAGAGGACTGAGCTGGAGCAAGAAAAGGAAAGGTATAAACATCAATGGAAGGCTACTGTCAAACTTAAGATTTGCTGATGACATAGTGTTGTTCGCAAAATCCGCCACAGAGCTACAGGAAATGCTAGCAGAACTGAATACTAAAAGCGCAATAGCGTGACTACAAATGAACCCTACAAAGACCAAAGCAATGACAAATCACGTAGATACACCAATAATAATTGATGGCACACCAATCCACTACTGTAGCGAGTACATATATCTAGGCCAAGCAGTCAGTCTGATAGAAAATGGGGACAATGAGATTCAAAGAAGAATAAGGCAAGCATGGGGGAAATTCTGGGGACTCAAATTCTTACTCCTAGACAAAGACATTAACAGAGAACTAAGATTGGAAGCACTACAGACCTGCATCATACCGACACTAACATATGGAAGTCAAACCTGGACGCTGACTAAACAACAAGAACTGAAGATACAAAGATGCCAGCGCAGAATGGAGAGAAAAATCTTGGACATTAAACTAGTAGACAAAGTAAGAAACGAAGAACTGAGGCTAAGAAGTGGTATCGAAGAGGCACACAAACAGGCAAGAGAGCTCAAATGGAGGTGGGGAGGACATGTGGCCAGACTACTTGCAGACAGATGGGCCTATGCCACCACGATCTGGGACCCAAGAAGAGGGAAAAGAAGAAGAGGGAGACCGAGAAGGAGATGGGCTCAGGACTTCATAGAAGTGATAGGACCGCAATGGTCACGAGTAGCAAGGGATAGGAGGGAGTGGAAAATCACAATTTTAGATTTAGAATAAAATGTGGACATAATTTAGAAACTGAAAGTGAAGTGAAGTGAATTGGGGAAAAAGTACAGGACACTCATTCTAGACTCAAAATGGAACACAAGCTACAAACAGTAACTAACAGTTAAAGTAAAAGCTCAAATCCGAGCATGCACACAGGAAATAGCTCACCCCGTGTGTACAAACTGAGCTAACCCTACCGATAGTAGGAGGCCCTTGCCTGAAAAGGATTCAGTGACTTTTTCTAATTCTAATTCTAATTTACTCTCTGATATGCTAGAAATACGTCACAAAAGCAACACTCTATGACGTAATAATTTAATGCCATGTGTAAACCTCCGCGCAAGGAACTATTACAAGCTCCCTTCTCACATTTTGTTTCTCAAGTTACTACATTTTTTCCGCCACTAATATAATACAATAGCGCTTTTATTTAAGTGTAGTGTACAATGTTAAGCCTACTTTGTTCATGGTGGGCAGAGTTCAGAGTTAGTGAAAGGAAAGGTATATAAGTATAGCTAACTAAGTAGTAAGACCGCAGTAAAAATATTATGAACCTTCAAAACTCTGTAGACCTTCAACATTCATTGCCTAGTCCTTCGAATAATACACCTATAACCATCAATAGACACCAATTGCTTCAGCTATTCCACAAGTGAAGAGAAGTTTAATTTGCCAATAGCTAAAAATTACGTCATAGCCTTGAAAGAGGATGAGAAGTTAAATGTTAAAGGTTTTTGTTGTGCAGTAAAAAATAGGTTGAAGACAAGTAAGAAATAAAGGAACCCTGGGGGTCATATGATCCTGACGTCTAAAGTATTACATCATGCAAGGTTTGTGATAGCCACGAAACTTGAAGTTATCTGGCTAAGAATTAAAGGTAGTTATAATAATATTAAAATCTTAGTAGGATGTATATATCACCACCCAATAGGATCCAATTAGTATTCCTCTAATTTCTTTATAGAATTAGAAAAGGTAATGGATGAGCTAAGGGAGGAATGGGGGCATATGGAAATTATATTGATGGCAGATTGCAATTGTAGGTTTGGTACGAATAACACGTGGTTAGACTATCTAGCCATAGGCAAGGATTGGAAGACTATCAAACTGAGAAAAACCAAGAATAGCTTCTGTACCCAAGAAGGAGAGAAATTTCTGAAATTTTGTAGAGCTACTTCCTTGGAAATTTTAAATGGAGAGTTCGGGGAAGACACGGAGGGGGAATTTACATCCATTAGTAGGAGAGGAATGTCTACATGCCAGTGACACACGAGTTATTAGACTGTATAGATGAGTTTAATATTAAACAAGTAGTTTTAGGGGATCATGAGGCCCTTAGGGTAGTCGTGAACTGCAATGAAATTGAAGTATATGGGGGAAAAGCAAACGGAAAATATTAGTTGTTAAGGGCCTGTACGACGACCACCTGATATCATATTTATCTGTCAGATAGGGACCCTATCTGGAAGGTAGCAAAGAATTGCGTATTATGATCTTCTGACAAAATCTGTCTGGGAAGTCAACTCCCAGATAAGCTAGCAGGAGGATGGAGTGGCTGACAAAGTACCAACTGCTAGTTAGGGAGGCTTGGTTGAAACAAGATGGCAGCACTCCGAAGCCTCCTAGCCACCTGATTTTCAGAATTGATGCTGGAAGATTTAATTTACACAAAAATGTCATTTTAGGTTCACATATGTATGAAATAGAATTGCACAAATCGATTAATGCACTTACAACTATATGTTATTATGTAATTTAATTGTACAAATACAAATCCGAGCTACCGCACCTAGCGGAGGACTACCGAACTACAACAAACACACCTCTCTGCTCAACGAGGTAAGGTCCATTTTACAAATTTTTACGGTTCTTGCCGGTAGCAGTTCAGCGGTGGTATTACAAGGCATCTTCCAATCAAGCTATCTGGAAGTCACGTATCGGGAGAAATTGTCGGCAGGTGGTAATACAGGCCCTAAGAGTAGAAAGATCATAAGGTGGAAATACAAAAAATCGAACGAATTTAAAGCACTACTAAATGATAAGCGCTAGTGAGCTTATGAGGGTAGGCATACATTATCACAACAATGTCAATATGATAAACCAAGCTACAGAGCAGATATATGAAGAAATTTCGAGAGCAGGCAGGAGTATGTCGTGCTACGACAGAAAAACAAGTAGAAACAGTGATACTTGGTTTGACGAGGAGTGCAGAGAGGCAAGGAGATCTGCAGGTAAAGCAAAACGACCTGAATGGTAGAGATCAATATATAAGTTTGAAAATCTTATACAAATATCTGCTAATAATAATGAAGGAAGGCCTTTTAAAAAATGAAACGGATAAAATTAACAGGATGTAAAGTAATAATAATACGACAGGTGTGTGGAAATTTACGAAGAATAACACTAGAGATTGGTCAATGATAAACGACATAAATGAAGAAGTCTGGTGCGAGCACGTCAGTCCTGTGTATCGGGAACTCCTTTAATGATGTGCCCTAGTGTCAGTGCGCTGATGAGCTAGATGGGGAGATAACAGATGAGGAGAATATTATAGGAGAAAAATTCCTCCGACACTGGGACTTGAACCCAGGACCTTTGGCTATTCGCGCCAATGCTCTACCAACTGAGCTAAGCCGGAGTTCAATTCACAGCGCCGGATGGAACCTCTCTCCTATGACTGATTGCCCTAATGGTCTAGCTCACAGACAGACAAGTTATGTCATATGCAGTACAGTGAGGCACACTAATTAGTGATTTTTGTGACCGGGCTCCCACTGTTATTGTACAGTTGACATTCAAGATAGATATATAAGCTTTCATGAACCACAGATTATTGTCTCTGTTGGACAATACATGAGAATATTATAGGAGAAAAATTCCTCCGACACTGGGACTTGAACCCAGGACCTTTGGCTATTCGCGCCAATGCTCTACCAACTGAGCTAAGCCGGAGTTCAATTCACAGCTTATATATCTAACTGAAGAGGAATTTTGTTCTCGTTGGCTTCCACGGCTAAATGAACCATAATAATAATAATAATAATAATAATAATAATATTAATAATAATAACCTTGACTATCCGGGTGGCGCCGTGTCCCCATGTCTAAAACCGACGTTTCGGCCCTCGTGTTGTGGCCTTCTTCTGGGTTTACTAAAATATGATAAACGACAGTTCAGTAAACCCAGATGAAGGCCACAACATGAGGGCCGAAACGTCGGTTTACTGAACTGTCGTTTATCATAGTTCAGTAAACCCAGAAGAAGGCCATAACATGAGGGCCGAAACGTCGGTTTTAGACACGACACGGCGCCACACGGACAGTCAAGGTTATTATTAGAAGAGGAATTGTTGGAAATAATTTCGAAATTTGAGTGAAGGGTTCAGTAGGCATCGATGGCATACAAATGCAATTTTGGAATAGACTGTGCTCCCGGACAGACGTATGCAGTATTAATTCAGATTAACAAGGGGATAGAGGATCAATTACATCCGGAAGGCTACAGAGGAATCTCACTGTTACCTAGTATAAGCAAAATTTACACGGGGATTTTGGCTAAGACATAGATATATTTAATTGCTTGTACTCTATATTACATTGCATATAAAACTTTGAAGCCAATTAACTCAGAACTGGTGTTTGGAGTAAGGGTCATTCTTCCAGCTGCCTCCAGAGTCTATTATTATTATTATTATTATTATTACTATTATTATTATTATTGAAATTGAAATTGAAATTATTATATTGGTGCCCTTAAGGCGAGGAGGTGGGGTGGGAACGACCCCTAAGCACCCCAGCCGCGAGGGCTTATTGTACCTACCTCTGGAATGGGACGAGTTTCGTGCCCATAGACCCCGGACCCGCAGAGCCCCCCCGCGGGCCCCCACGGAGCTCCCCTACATCAAACAAGCCTATTACCATGCCATGCGTGCGCCACCCCTTGCGGTACCTCCAGCTGGGAGCCCCGACAACCTCTTGACCACAAGCAGCGGGGAGAACGGGAGAGGCTCCCAAAGGGCTCTGACTACCGAAGCAGACCCGATATCAGAAGTGAAAACGGGACGAGGATGAAAGGGGGAAAGGTGAGATGAAGTGGAGAGTGTTGGTGGAATGAAAGGGGGAAACGGGAGAACCCCGAGAAAAACCCCCAAGGCACGGCTTCGTCCACCACGAATGACACACCCGCCGGCCCCGAGATTTGAACTCAGGGCCGCTAGCATGCCGGGCTCACGCGCTAAAGCATGAGCCACCGCGCCGGCATCCAGAGTCTAAAAATAGTCCACTTCGTAAATATTCTTGATTACATAAGCAAAAAAAAAAACGAATGACATCATAGATATCGTTGCAAGATGATGCTTACCTGGAGTTATAATTGCAAAAAAATAAAATCGTGTTCTGAAAGAATGTGCTAACATTTAGTTAATATTTTTTATAACTGTTTAAATTGCAGGAAGCCTTGTGATAATATTATGTAATTTTTTCCACTTCTGATTTTATTTCCGACCACCGCTGTGGCGCAGGAGATCGTTGGCTCCTCTCACGCACCGGGCCCGGATTCAAATCCTGATCAGAAGAAGTTACCCAGGTGGGGTCTTTCCTCACTTATGAGATAAATGTCGGGTAACTTCAGGTCCTTGTGGTCCCCGGATATCATCTGACCGACAATATCATCTTCGTCCCATCCTCGTCTTGTTCTGAGTGATTGTGTGTATGATTGGAGTGTCCCGTCCTGTGTGTTTGTGATGTCTCGGAGGTCGCCCCAGCAAAGGTCTGATCACTCATCAGGGGAGGCCTTGCAATAGATAATCCCTCTCCCGACAGGTCGCGGCCTTGTAAGGCTGGGCAACTGGGGTCGCTTAATTGTCTCTAAGAGGGAGAGGAAAAAAAGGGATATTTCATTTTAAGATGACAAAGCATATAATTTCTGATATTTATGGAGACAATGTGTATGATAACTGTAATGGCATATATTGTGCTATGTGTAATAGCAGGTTGGGTTGCCCAGCAAAGAGAACACTACCAACAGTAGGGAATCGTCAGAACAGAATATGAAGTGTTGACATGAACTCTGTAGCTTAGGCTAACTTCTATGAGAGGCATCAGTTCAACATCAGTATTGACAATGATATTCTGCAGGAAATAGTTTTAGTTGTTTCACCTCTCTCGGGTCTTCAACAGACATAACTGCTGCATGTAGAGACGATCCAAAATCAATATTTCACACGACCTTACATAGCAAACTGTTCCCCCTTCCCGTAACGTGTATCTAGATATGCCTGTTTCCCCGAATTGCTGATTTCTTCAAATGATCTCACCTTCTCTGAGTATTTGCTGATCGTTACGTATGCAAGCCCATCGGGATACATAAAGACATGTCTCCAGGACTCCGAATCTATCCCTCCGTATATATTGCTAGGAAACACATCACAAACGCAAAGGGTACTAACTCCAGATGTGTACACCGGAGATAATAAACTCTCTTAATGCTAGTATTGTGTGGTCTAGTGGTTAGTGTTTCGTACTATGGTACCGCAGAACCGTGTATCTACACTGTTTTACACGATGGACGGATATTTTAATATTAAGATAATTTAACGTGTCGACATGCCTGCCCCAAAGTTCATTTGTTGCGTGTGACTGGCTGAGCTGAATATCAGGCGCGGCTCCGAGGTAATAGAATAGGCAATCCGTCAAGTATTCTTACGGAAAACACTAAAATTAAAGTAGCAATTATTTATATTGACAATAATAGTATTATAACTATCTACATTGTGAGATCGCATCGCTTAAAAGAATATCTTGTCTAAGATAATTCCACATGTTTTATTAAAAATTATGCTATAACCTGCCTACACCTGATCCAAGCGTGTCATAATGTATTACCTCGAACGAGTGGAGAAACTCGAAAAAAAAAACAGTTTTATGTTAGGAATATTCTCTGGTATGAAATAACCTCGCCGACTCCGAACTCATCATGAAGATTTGGATATCATGGCAAGCAAGGGGCTACTCCAGCACGTGTTACTATAATCCATTCCTTCACTTGAATTGGATTGGCCAGATAACTGAAAACGCATCCACAGGAATCGGTGACTGGGGGAAATACAAAGCAAATGCTAAAAAATGTGTTTCCACAACAAGAGCGAGGAGTTCAATTCAGTGCTGATGTGATGATAACAATAGACACCATCTTTATGAAGGAAATCATTAACTTTGTTTAAGGAAGCTGGGGAAAGGCAGTTTCAGTCCAGTTTCGTGTTGTACACAGATTGAGGTATGAGGGAGAAGAACTTAATCTAATGTCTTTATAAATTGATACCGTGGAGTTTCTATGAAGGCTTGTATGGAATTATAAGAATTTTCTTTTCCTTCATAGAGAGAAGTTCTCATTGCATTGGGAATAACTTCATGAAATGCTCTTGAAATGAATTGTGATTGTCTAAATTAAATTAAATAATTTTTTTGAAGCCACGCCAAAGAGGATGAAAATCTATTTATTATCTAGATGGCTGTGAAGATGAACATTTCCCTCCATTTATTTTTCAGAAATTTCATTTCCTTTGTGTCATTGTGACTTAAAGAATGAGATATTGAGATTCCATTCACCTAGCCTCTTCTTTCTTACTACGCTGCATGAAGATAATAGATAGGAAATAGCTTGCAAATCTCAGTTCTTTGCATTTCCCATATCCAGTTCAACAAATAGGCTATAGTGGTTGAATGGCGGGCTCTTGTAAGCGCGGCAATGAACCTCCGGGTTACATAAAATATTTAATATTCCTTTATCTTCGTTATGAATTGTCTATTGCAATTGGTCGAAAGTGGATGACGTCGTGTAAATGAAATATTCAGAGAAAGAATGAACTTACTTACTCAGTGGCACTAGACAATAGACAATTCCTCAGCAAGCTAAAGGAATAATTTTCTATTTTATGGAACCCGAAGGTTCATTGCCGCGCTTACCTAAGCTCGCCATTCAACCCTATTCTGTACTACCTCTATCCATCATCCCTCACAAATCCTACTTCCCTTAAATCTATTCTCCCACCTACGTCTAGGTTTTCCACGTGGTCTTTTCCCTTCGGGTCTCTCAGTCAATGCTTTTGAGATATGTCTTTCCTTCCCCATGCTCGCAACATACCCAGCCCATTTCATCCTCCGTGATTTAATTACCCGTACTATATCCGATGACGAGTACAGGTTATGAAGCTCGTCGTTTTGTAGTTTTGTAGTCCCCATTTTCATCTCTCTTCTCTCACTCTCTCTAATCCTATGCCCCCATATTGGGGCGAAGGGCCTCCAAGTGGAGGTTTCTGTTCCCATGTGAATTTTAATTTTGATCCGCTTATTTTCCTAGAGGGGGCAGAAGGACAGTTGGTAAGCCCATCGCCTCTCAACCCCCCTCCGGAAACTAAGGTATTACTCGGACGTTAAAGGGCCGATACATTTTGTCCAGAGGCTCTAATTTAGGCTTAGAGTTCTTTTACGTGCCGTAAATCTACGACACGGGCCCCCCAGCTTAAAGTTCCTCCCGGAGGACTCCGTGCCCAGGATTTTTACTTCCTGTTTGATCCCGCGACCTTCGGGTCTAGAGGCGGGCACGCTACCTCTAGACCACTGCACCCGACTTTCATCTCTCTTAGGCCCAAATATTTTCTTAAGCACCCTGTTTTCGAACACTCTGAGATTATGTTCTTCCCGAAGAGTAAGCGACCATGTTAGTTAAACCATATAATACAACCGGCAGGATAATTGTCTTATAAATCTTTATTTTTATATTTCTGGATAGAAGACGAGAAGATAAGCGTTTCTGAACTGATTCGAGTCTTCACTTAACTTCTACCTTAATATTATTTGTGTCTGTAATTATGATTGCTCCCAGATATTTGAATCTTTCCACTTTTTGGAACGATTTACCGGCTATCAACAGTTATGGCAATTTGCAGTGTTTGGTTAATTTTATTCTCTTTTCTGTTTTGTAGATAATAACAAACTAATATTTAATGGGTTTTAAAGGTATGTTACAAGAACAGGGGTGATGTTGACAGTCCATTTATCAAAAGGGAACGTGGCTCATTGGAGAAAATTTGCAAGTTAAACGCGTTTTCAGTCCGACGTTGAAACAGGAACAAAAGACGTATTTGTAAGCTGAGTGGGAGGAATCTAATCGCCTAAGTCCAGGTTGCAGAAAAATAACACCAACAAGTAAGATTAATGGCAGCTTCGGGCGATATTTCTCTCCAGCTTCAGGTTTTCAACCTCGGTCCATATTTCCCCTGCCAAACTGCCCCAGGAGAAAAACTAATCTAGGAGATGTACGGTTCTTGTTATCACACAACAATCCTATTTGAGATTGTTTTAATTGCCTCATAGTTATGCCGTGTAGTGGCAATGTAATAATAATAAAAGTGATAATAATAATAATAATAATAATAATAATAATAATAATAATAATAATAATAATAATAATAATAATAATAATGATCTGTATCTGGTCTGTATCTGGTACCCTATGATCCGCAGGTGGGGCGAAGGGGCCTCCAATGGAGGTTTCATTACCTATACTAATTTTGATATGCTTATTTTCCGAGAGAGGGTAGAGGGACAGGTGGTAAGCCCATCGCCTCGCAAACCCCCTCTGGAAACTAAGTATTTCTTGGACGTGAAAGGGCCGAGAAATTTTGTCCAGAGGCTCTAATTTAGGCTTGGAGTTCTTTTACGTGCCGAAAATCTACGACACGGGACCCCCAGCTTAAAGTCCCTCCCGGAGGACTCCGTGCCCAGGATTTTTATGTCCTGAAAAATCCATCGACCGCGGCCGGGAATAATAATAATAATCATAAATAATTAAACACCTTGGCGCTACATCCCTTCAGGACCCGGCCTACAACCGGATCGCTGCGTTATCTACCATAGCCATGGGACATTAGACTCTTTGCTCTACTACACTTGTGACACTGGATCATTCTGCAGCTTGTCCCGCATTGATCTATTTATATGACTTCATGCAAGAAAATGTGTATTGCTCTGAACATCCCGAAGTCAGTAAGGCTAGAATCAAGGTGAACTAGACAGGATGGAAATGAAGGAACATCACAACAGTCATTCCCCCCCAGGAAAGAAATTGATCAATTCTGAAAAATACCACTCCAGCGAACGAGGGTCAATGCTTCCACCCAATTTTTTAATCTCTATGGAAAGTAATTACAGCCTTTTCACTTTCCCTAGTGTACCATAGGTACTACAGATAGAGGAAGAATTATTATTAGAGATCCCAGGTCCCCTGAATCCAAAGATAAATATAGCCTATGTAACCCTGCCATGGTAATCCAACCTTATGTGAGGAAAATAAATTTTGTGTTTGTAATGGATTCAGCTAAAATCCTAAGGATTCTAAAACATAACTTAATTTATACCTTTAGCTCAAGTGTTAATGTTTTTATTACCTTTGAAACTTTAATTTTCAAATAGTATAATATGGCTTTGATTTGCAAAGATGCTCTAAACATTTTACACCCTGACATATTTTTTTCTACAGAAACGTGTTTAATGACTTGTGGTTGGGTATCCCTCTCACAGTAACACATCGCTGCCCTAGTTCAATACTAGGACATCTTAAAATTTGTTTTGAGGTATCTTAATGACATTGTATGTCAAGGGAGGGTAGGGCATCTCTAGTGTAAGGAGAAATCATTTGGGTAGTAATGTGATGTACAGTTATACGAATAGAGGCGATGGTAATTTAGTTGTGAGTCAGTCACCGTGCAGAATGGATATGACAATAGCTAAACAGAATTGTTACGTCAAAATAGTCACTATCCGAGGGAGAAATGCCAGAGAATACACAAGGAGCTGATAGAAACTTTTGTAATGATGCCCATCCGTACCGAGCTTTGAGGGTTCATAAAGTGGGTGTGTGTACTTTCGTGATTCCAACTACAGCAATACATTAGAGTGGCACGATACAATCGTGTATGGAAGTTTGGGGGTGTGTTTGTTTCCTTCACTATCCTACATCTACTACCCTTAATCTGCATTACCCATCCCATTCATTTGTAAATTTCAAAATGTTAAAATGTTCCAAGATTTTCAAAATAAAAAGAATAGTTGCCATGACTTATGTCGCATGCCTCGTATGAATGGCAGGAAACACTTATAGGCCTACAGTAGTAATTGTTCTGCTTATCTGAAAAGAAAAAATTGTTAACATTTTTGTGGAAAATTCGGAGGAAATTTGAAATTATTGGAATAATTGCTGTGTCAACATAAAGGGAAGGCCAAGGAGTGGGAGTTCAGTAAGAATAAGATTAATTATATTTTATGACGAGGGAAAATTATATTCATTAATATAAACAGTAATGGTTAAAACTACTTCTAATATCACTGAAAAAAATTATTAATGTTAAAATGAAAAACCAAATATAATTTTTGAAAAATGAAGCCGTGTGTCAACGCCCTCCACCATGTTACTGTGTAGACACTAGCGCTACTGATGGGAAGTCATGGCACCACTGTCTCTTAATGTGAGTGAATTTGCGTGTGGACTTGAGTTTGTCAGATGTTTATTAGTGTTTGTGTTGGTGTCTGTGTGAAGAGGTTGGTTCGACTCTAGGTGAGTAACACATCAGCCCTAGCTTCTCCCCGCAGACAACTCAGTTGTTCATAACCAGGCTTTAAAACTTAGTGCCCGAACCCACAGAGGGAGTTGATTCCGGTTACCAACAACCTGAGCATAGAAGGTGGAGGGTGATTGCGTAGACTGATAAGACAGTCATTGATAGTAGTACTGAGAAGTGAATGCTCTCGTAGTACGGTGCATCTCAAATTGGTCAACAGTGTACCTTGTCATTGTGCGTGTTTAAATTTATAATAAGTCTTCGGCATGCCGAAAGTAAAGTGTTCTAAAACGCAAACATATATTGAAACATTTGGGAGGGACTATTATACAAAAACACGAGAAAGTATCGTTTTGCATGATTGTAATGTGAGTTTAGATAATGAGAAGTTATTTTGTGGTCTTCCTATATCTGTATTCGGTTTGTTTACTATCACGTGAACTAGCATATGGTAGCTAGGGCATACGCCGAGCAAAGTCTGTACAGTACGGTTGCTGTTAACATATTCGATCGGGCACTAAGTTTTAAAGCCTGTTCATAACCTAACACTTTAAATACAGCAAACAGGATTTAGACGACATTAAAGTGAAGTAGAAGTGCACTGGCTTCATGTTCATCCCGTTCCTAGTTAGTGGCGGTTCTAGTCCTATCTTCTAGACATAACAGTTTTAATTTTTACGAAACGGAACGTTAAAAATGTGTCCCCAGGTGCAAGGATTATAATTAGGTGCGAAATTTGTTAATATATAAGAATACATCTTGTAATTCTCGTACCTTAAAATACGTAATTCATTATAAGTTATAACTGACGGCCATTTTATCGACTTGACTTAGAATTCTGGGTAACAGGTTGACCAACATGACAAACCTCGCAGGAGATATAATATGGCATATTTTCGAAACGCGTGAATTCGGTATGTCGTACTAAACTAATACCATTGTCGTAACCTAACATAACCTAGCCTAACTTAACCTAATTTAAATTCCACTAGAATAGAATCTACCGGCGAGACACCTATCTGCTCGACATTTTTATTTCCCTTATTTGGAAATCAACACGTTATGGAATGTACTTACTTTTGTTAAAACAATTGATTATTACTCGAAACTAGTCGCATTTTGAACTTTATTATGTATTTTTACCGATTTTCAATCAAATAATTTTCATTGACCGTAAAACACGACAGCCATATTTCCTTTTCATTGAGCGATGAAGGATGACCAACTGTTGTTTTTGCAAGTTGTGTCACTGCCTTCGTAGATCACGAAGTCAGTGGTTGTGTACCCAGAATTCCACCTGTTGTTTTCCCGCGCGCGAGGTTTGTCATGTTGGTATAAGTGTGTAGGGCGGTGATTGAAATTAGTTAAAATGGACGGGGTCAAGACGATTTACGATCTGTACACTTATTTCTCACAAAATGATAGAGATATAATAATAATAATAATAATATTATAATAAATAAGATATAAGATATTATAATAAATCTCCAGAATGATGGATTATTGAATGCTTGTGGACGATGTGGGACGGTTGGGTTGGGTTAGGTTAGGTTAGGTTAGGTTAGGTTAGGTTATGTTATGTTATGTTATGTTATGTTATGTTATGTTACGTTATGTTATGTTATGTTATGTTATGTTGGGTTAGGTTATGTTATGTTTGGTTAGGTTAGGTTAGGTTAGGTTAGGTTAGGTTAGGTTAGGTTATGTTGGGTTATGTTGGGTTAGGTTAGGTTGGGTTAGGTTAGGTTAGGTTGGGTTGGGTTGGGTTAGGTTGGGTTAGGTTAGGTTAGGTTGGGTTAGGTTAGGTTGGGTTAGGTTGGGTTAGGTTGGGTTGGGTTGGGTTAGGTTGGGTTAGGTTAGGTTAGGTTAGGTTAGGTTAGGTTGGGTTAGGTTAGGTTAGGTTGGGTGAGGTTAGGTTAGTAAGTCAGGTTGGGTTATGTTGGGTGTGGTTAGGTTGGGTTAGGTTATGAACAGTGATATTAGTTTACTAGGTCAGGTTGTGTTAGGTTGGGTGTGGTTGGGTTAGATTGTGAACAGAGATATTACTTTAATAGGTCAATCTGATTTTTGTTTATGTAATTTTTCAATTGTTTTCAATAATGAAAGTTTTATAATTTAATGAATATTGGTAAAATTAAGTAATTTGTTTATTGTAGTAAAAATAGCCACTTTGTGAATATGAGTATATTTTGTGTAAGTTTCTGTAAAGACAATTTTTTGTAAATGTAATTTTTCAACTGTTTTCTAAAATGAAAGTTTCATAATATACTGAGTATTGCTAAAATTAAGTAATTTGTCTGAAGCAGTAAAATAGGCACTTATTGAGGGGGGTTTCTAATTTATTTTGTGTACGTATTTTGACGTAACAGCTACGTTTGCTTTGATGCAGCCGCCCTAGTTTCGCGAGGAGATAGGGGAAGGTAGGGGAAGCGTGCAGTTACCATGGCAACGAGTAGCACACAGTGGAGTCACAGTTGGAGTGTTGGTAAGCGTGTTCCCAGAATTCTAAGTCAAGTAGATAATATGGCCGTCAGTTATACTTTTCTATCATGAATTACGTACTTTTAGGTATGTTTTTTACAAGATATTATATTCTAATATATTAAAAAATTCCGGACCTAATTATAAGCCTTGCACCCAGGGACACATTTTGAACGTTGTTTCGCTTCGTAAAAATTAAAACTGTAATGTCGAGGACATTGGTCTCCACCCGAATCTACCTGCCACTACTTACCTTAATGTAAGGACAGTTGGTATTTTGCTTCGTAGTTGGCATCCTCCTTCGCTCAGAACCATAATATGGCTGGCGTGTTTTATGCGTAATAAAAATGAACTAATTGAAAAGGGTAAAAATACAAGATGAAGTTCTATAAACTACAAATTCGACCCCTTAATCAATTCCTTTAACAAAATGAAGTATATTTAGTCAAGTGTTCAGTTCCGGAAAGGAAAATTATAATGTCGAGGAGATAGAGCTCTCACCGTTATTTTAAATAAATTCATCTCTTCCATCTGTGTGTATGTAGCAGTACACATCCGTCGCTATATAATAAACTCACTTGTATTCTTGAAACATGTGCGGTAATTTTAGGGTACTGATACATGAAGTAGGTCTGTATAATCTCTCCGCAATCTTGTGGTGATTTAGTTCTTACTGATTTAGTTCTTAGTAGTTCTTAGTTCTTGTGGTGATTTAGTATCGGATGTTCTGAGCTGTGTGCGAAAATGCTATTAGTAATAACAAAGACCAGGAAGTTTACCCTTTGTATGGAAGTTAGTGGTCCCATGAAGACGGATAGTTGTTGGTAAATTGCAAGAAACGTGTTTCAGTTCGATACGGTTTTATGTGCGAGTTTACAGCTTCACTGTCTTCGGAAGAACTACTGGAAGACTTCAAACTCATTGACATTAATTTCATAGTCCTTAAAAATTTCATCATTCGTTTAGAGCCAAAAATGTGGAATTGACTGATGCAGTGGACTTAATGTGGGGTTTTCCCCCACTTAATGTGATTAATGTGATGCAGTGTAAATTACAAATAAGACTTTGTACACATATTTTGAATTTTAGACTTGGTGTATAATAATTTTAAATTGAAAATAGATGTTGACAAGTTCATTTAACGACAAGAGCCACAGACTGGCCTACTATATATTTTCAATGACGGATATGGTTACGATTTATACTGGATGTAAATGAAACGTTTAACGTAACCTATAATTAATAAAATTTTAATTAATTTTCTAATGCAATACATTAGTTTACAAGATATATGATAAATTTGGTTGCAAATACTAATTTATTATTGTATTAACTATTCATCAACTTATAACCTAATTCCGAAAATATTATGATAGTTCTGAATATAATTAGTAGAATTAAGTACTTGTATATAAAGCAAATAGAAAGAACAACTCATTCAAATGATAATGTTCAAAAGAGATGAAACAATTGGTTTATATAAAATTTAAATAAAAAAAAATTGTATTGTATATATCTCAAATCTTTCACATTCAGACTTATCCATATTAGTTGGTAATAAAAGTTTACTAGTACATAGGCGGGAAAGATTTTAAAATATTAAATATGTGGGGTTTTCCATTCTTTGCCTTCTTCGAAATGAGTTAGCAAAACAAAGGAAACATTAATATCGTCCCAAGGTTTAAGTGACCTTATGTGACGCTGAGATAAATTTTTCCAAGCTCAAATATTGTTTTTCTGAAAAACGGAAGATATTTTTCATTTTAGAATCTATGAGTGTACATTGAAATAAAACATGGCATAAAACAACATAGGTATCATTCCAATAGGACTAGATATGATCACAGGATTATGATGCCTAAAAAGTGAACTTTTATTTACTTTTGACATCGCATAGAATGTGTATGAAATAGGTTGTAGATGCAAAGTGCACACCAAAAAGTAAGCCAATAGTTACGAAATTTACACTCGCTATTTCAGAGGAACATTTACTTTTTAATTCAACTGTACTACACAGTAATTAGACTATACCTGAGCAACTGAGGGGAAACGCTTCAGTCCCCCATCCACTGCTGTGACGTACGAAACCTGCTTTTCATGTTCAGTGTCGAACTGCTTCGCCGTTGAGCATACTTGTGTGTTTACCAATCGTGAGAAAAGATCGTCCTGCTTTAGTAATAGATTTCATATGAAATTATGGTTATTTACTTCTCTTTGATGACATTTGCAAGCGTTTGGATCTGGCTAATTCTTCAATGACAGGGAATAAAGATGTTGTACACAGTCGAAGCAACGAACCTAAATGCTTGTCGGTTAATATAGACCGTACATAACTTTTAAAGAAACTCATTTAAAAAAAAAATGTTTGTTCACTTAGGCTAAGTACGTCGTGCCAAAAATTACACATGTCTCCTACAGATAGTTGGTTATCCCACTTTTTCACATCTATAAAAATAAGAAAATAAGAAGCGTTTGTCTGTTTGTCTATGCACGATACCCAGCAAAATATACTCCATGCAGAGATATTAAATTTTAATTGTAGATGGACTGAAGGGTGGCCGAATGCACCTCGAAACCGGATTTTTTATTTTTCGTTTTCGTTCGCGAGTTATAAGTGAAAAACTGACAGAATTAGTTATTTTTTTTGCGCTATCGAAGCATCAGTTTTCGGTAATACATTTCAATTGTCAAATCAATTGCAAATGACTTTGCTATTTTTTGTCGTAACTTGAACATAAGAGCATCTCGATTTTTTCAACATAGTGCATACATATCGTATAGAATTTGCGATCGTTTCAATTTTGTACGTCCTGGTCGATTAATTTTTGTTTATAATGTAAGGGCCTGAAGACATCTGAAATTTTAAACATATGCAGGAGAGGGATAATGAATATAGGCTTGAATGGGCAAACATTGATCGATTTGGACGGAACTCACTATGCAGGGCTTTTCTGGGCCAGACAACTCGATTCTGAGGTCGTTTTCCTAGACGGCGCTTTCTAAACTTAAAATGCACTCCAAAGCCGAATTTTTAGTTTCTTCGTTATAGTTGTTAATCATTTAGTTTTTGAGTGATATGCGTGTGAGTGTTAATAAGTATAATGCTTTAATTATTATGCTCTTAATTTTAATAATAGATAGTTTTCCCAGATAGCACGGAAAAGTCGTTGCCTTGATGACAAGCTGTTGTGTGCTTTTACGCTCGCAACAGCACTCTTCACTATTGGTGTAGTGAACTGCAGTAAAGACTGAACTTCGAACACTCTCAATCAGTGCAGCGCTGTCCTCACATCACGTCGAAACTGCTTTATTCTGACGTCAAGGGCGACTGTAGTGGGAGACATTACATCACTGCACAGTGGCACAATGTGCCACAGTTGCGCACCCGTGAATTAGACACTGAACTCAGTTTCATCGGGTTTACGACAACTCCATGGGTCACTAACTTGAAAGCAATGTTGTTTGGCTAAACGTTCGGGTTCTAGTGCTACGGAATTTAACAGTTTCAGCATTTGAGGTCGATTAACTAAATGTGTAATATAAAACTTAATATAACATGCTATATGCTACTGGAACTGCCCAACATAATGAGGCATCAGCATCACTCCATTTACCCTGATATAGCTTTTAAATGTTGAATTGTCTGATTATAACGCTCATCAGGTGCCTCAGAAACTACACAACAGTTTTTCGGGGGCTTGGGTGATTATCTTCAGTGAAATATTGCGACGTACTTCTTTATTTTGATAAGCCACTAGTATGGTTGTAATCTAACTTTTTCAATTCCTTTTTTTCCCTGGGAAATTAAGGCAGTCGCTCTGAATGATTCCCAAACAGCATTTCCTTCACTTGTCAGAAGTCAATTCAAATGCTTTTATAAAGGCACCGTCATTCAATGTAATCGTAGTTAGTCTCGGAAATTCTGAGTGCCTCAGCGCTAGTCTATCGAAATCCAATACGATGGCTGTTGCATTGTGTTCATCGTTCCTTGGTTCAGGAGTTTTTCCAAGAGGCCAGGAAACAGTACTTTGTATACCCCTGAGTAGGATCGTCACTATCCTTCAATCAGATCACATTTCTCACTTATATTTATAATAATTTATGCAGTTTTCTAATATTTGATATATTCACTGCATAGTCAACTGGATATAAAGGCAAGTACTGCTGTGATAGTACAGCTTCTGGTCTCATTGTGGATGATTCTGAAAACTTCATTAATTATTATTGTTGATTTTATTATTATTATTATTATTATTATTATTATTATTATTATTATTATTATTATCATCCAACCGACCAAATATTCCGAAGTGGTGGCTGCCATTAATAGAGAGACTACCTCTGCCAACAGTGGAAGTGCTACCAGTACCAGTAATGGTTCTGGTGGTGTTAACAGAGTTTCAGCCTCCTCAAGCGGCAGTGCTAAACTGCCAGTGCCCAGCCGGGCCACTACAAGTGCCAGTTCCAGTGCCAGTGCGCCTAGTGCCATTAATCTTAATCTCGCAGTGCCCACTACACTTAGCGCCCCGGAATCCGATAGAGGTGACAGCAATGACGGCTTCACAGTTGTCACTAAAAAACATAGGGTTAAGAAGGCCCCGCTAATAGGAGTTAGGAATTCTTCCTCACTACCAGTAGTTGCCAAACCGACTAAACGTAAAGCTTTATTCGTGTCACGATATGGTAACACTGTAAAGGCAGAAGATATTGTAGAATCCCTAAGTACTCAGATAAAGCTTAAAACATTTGCAGTCACAAGGCTGAAAACTAAATTTAATTCTTATGCCAACTTTCATATTTCTGTTTGTGAGGAAGACTTCCCTCTTATTAATAATGTATATATCTGGCCAAGCGGGGTGCTGTTTTTTCCATTCCGTGGCCGCCTACAGGAGGACCAGACTTATTCAGAAACTTTTGAACAAATCGCGCCCACCAGTCTGGTAGGTAGCCCTACAACGAAATCGCAGGGTAAAACTCCTGAAAAATCCAGTAGGTCTTCCCCTAGGAAGATTATGGATACGCTGCTAGCCAGAACATCTTCTAAAAGCAGCCTTGGAGGGGGTTCTCCTTAACCCTAAATGGCAAATAGTTGTGATTATATGGATCAGTCTATGTTTAGTAATAGCAATTTAGGCACTGAAATTTATTACCAACATGTTCGTGGTTTAAGAACTAAATCCACGGACCTTTTTGACAATATAAACACAAATGAACCCAACATCATTTGTCTTACTGAAACATGGTTAAATGATGATCATTATGATCACAATTATTTTCCTGAAACATATCAGGTGTACAGATCTGACAGAAAATATTCACTAGTAAGCCAAACTCGCGGAGGAGGGTCCCTAATTGCCATCAGCAACAGTGTCAGGCATAAACGTAGACCTGAATTTGAACAGACAGATGAATGTGTGTGGATTGAGTTAACCCTCAAAAGTGCTCAGCCTATTTTAATTGGATGCCATTATTTTGCGCCCAATACGAGTATCGCTGTATTTCAGCAATACTTTAATTTTCTTGAAAATAATTTAGATTGTAACAATTTTCAGGTCATTTTACTCGGTGATTTTAATATCCCCGGCTTCAATTGGCTGGCAGGTATTGCACCTAATTTATATCATCATAAAATTAAAGGTGAAATAGTACACCAAACATGCTCTTTTCTAAATTTGTCTCAAATCAATGACACTGTCCCTAGTAATAATTTATTAGACTTAGTTTTTACTAATCTGGACGAGATCACTGTATCAATATCAGATTATGCACTGGTGAATATAGATAATTATCATCCCCCTATTGTTGTGAATTTAATAAGCAAGTGAGCGAAGGTACTCAGTTCCCAACAGAAAGTTTATGCTATCACAAAGGTGACTATTATAAACTATACAACACATTAGCTTCATCTGACTGGTCCACAGTGTATAATCAAAAATCACCTGACACTGCTGTCGAAAATCTTGCATACTTAGTTAGTGATGCAATTAATAAGTCAATCCCTAAAACATTTGTTGTTAAATCAAAATATCCGGCTTGGTTTTTAAGAGAGCTCAAATTATATATAAGGAAAAAGAAACATTATCATCGACTTTTTAAAAAACACTCGACTGATTTTTATTATCAATGTTTCTCAGATTACCGAAGATTAGTAAAAGTAACTATTAAAATTGATAGACAAAAATGGTACAAATCAATCGATCAAGATTTAAAGTCAAACCCTACTAAATTCTGGAGTTATGTTTCGAAGTTACGAAATAACAATTATCCTGTATTGCACGTTAAAATGAACAATACCATTGTTTCAGAACCATCAAAGCTAGTGAATATTTTCGCAGAGCATTTTGAGTTTATAAACAAGCCCACTAATGCAGTACCGGGGCCCTATGTTCAAACTGTCACATCTGAATGCCTACATGTTCCAACTATCATAAATTCTGATGTCTTGGTAGCTATTCAACATTTGAAACCATCTAAGAGTTCGGGACTCGACCAGATACCAAGCTTTATTGTTAAGGGGTGTGCCCCAATACTGACACCCGTTCTTACATATGTGTATAACCTTTCGCTAGAAACAGAAACTTTTCCATCAATGTGGAAAATTTCTGCTATCAGACCGGTACATAAGAAAGGCAAAAGCAAAGAAGTGGCGAACTTTAGGCCCATAGCCATACTAAATACATTTTCAAAAATTTTTGAAACCATCATTCATAAACATGTCTCTTTCTTCAGTAAAAATAAACTAAATGATTTTCAGCATGGTTTTACCAAGAGCATGACTACAGCAACTAATATTATCACTCTTCTCAATGACATATTTAAAGGAAATTGCTCACAATCGCAATCAGACGCCATATTTTTTGACCTGAGCAGAGCATTTTATGTAGTTAATCACGATCTTCTTGTTAAAAAGTTGAGTAATTTAGGTCTACATAACAAGTATGTCAATTGGTTATCAAGTTATTTAAGAAACAGATCTGCTCGGGTTAGAATATCTAATTATCTTTCTGAGCCTTTTCACATACCAGATGGTGTACCCCAGGGGTCAGTATTGGGTCCCTTCTTGTTCTTAGTTTTCATAAATGACTTAGCTAATATACTAACATGTAAGAAAATAGCATACGCTGACGACCTATGTATATGGAATAAAATATCTACGGCTTCGGACTGCAAACTATTGCAATGGAATATTGATTGCATAAATCAATGGTGCAGCTCAAATCTTATGCTGATTAACACCAGTAAGACCCAGAGTATGATGTTTAGCAGGAAAACCAATCAAATAATATACAACTATCGTCTTGGCCAAAATATAATAGCACGTTCAGAAAATATAAAATATCTGGGTGTGTACTTAGACTCGAAATTATACTTCCATGTCCACATTGACCATATTTTCACACAGGCTTTAAAAACTATTGGACTAGTTCGATTAATTTCTCATAATTTAAAAAGCATAGAGTCACTAATTACTCTTTACAAATCTTTAATTCGTAGTGGCTTAGAATATTGCAGTGTTGCATATAATAGCATTACTGTATCTGACAGTAATAAGCTGGAACGAATACAAAGAAAATTTGTTTCCCTTATACGTAGTAAGTTTAACAGAAATCTGGACTACGATGGAATACTTAAGCTATTAAACCTGGAAACATTATATAATAGGCGTATTTCAGCAGATGCTAATTTCATAGCTAAAGTCTTTCGTGGGGAAATACATTGCAAATCAATTTTAGATAGCATAGGGCTCTCTGTCCCCTATGCACGAGGAACAAGAAATCGAACAATTTTTGCTGTACAACAGCCTTATGCAATTCCTACTAACAGAATGGCTATCGCTTGCAATGCCCTATTTAAAAATTCTGATATATTCCACAAGCAGTGATTATTATTATTGTTATTATTATTATTATTAATATATACACACAAGACTGACAAGGAATCATTCATTATTTTTGGTAAAACGGCCATATGCTGCTAACAAGAAATGACATAATCTTTTAATTAAAGAATGCGACCTGCTTCCTCAAATACAAACAAAGTAAATTTTGTCTCTGCAATGAACTAACATCTCTGGAATGTGCTGACCACACAATGTTGACATAGCTGGCTTAAACATGCAACTCAACCAGAAATGTCATATGTTTCAACTAAAGACCACACAATCAATGAGGTTAATACTGCAGCCAGACAGTCAGATGTCTAATTATGTGTTATTATGTAATTCCTGTTGCATATGTCATTTTATTATTATTGTACAATAATATCACTATAACTATCATAATCATCAATACCATTCCATTATCATAAATCATTTTAATATTATCTAGAAGCCTACTGTTTAAAATTTGTAAAAATTGTATGTAGCTTCTTTAAATAAATAATTGAAATTGAAATTATTATTATTATTATCATCATCATCATCATCATTATTATTATTACTGTTGCCTATACCAAATGACGACAGGTTTTCTTGCTATAGTCTGTTCCATGATAACCAAAGTAACATGACTGTAGGGGATGTAAAGTTTGTAGCTGCTTGTGTTCAAGTTTCTCGTGCGAATGGTAAATATTTCTTCCGTACTTGCATATTGATGATATGGAAATGCAGTAACTGTGTCTTGAATAGTAAACACTTATTCAGATATCACGTGACTATGGCGCTGCAAAAAATACCCAGGCTTGATTTTTATTGTAACATGACGATTACCTCAAGTTACACTCACATAACTTTCCCTAGAATTAAAAATCTACATGTTTATAATTGGTTAATGTACAACTATTCCACCAATATAACATTACCTATTAATAATATGACAACGATTCCTGCTGAAAACCTAGAGTTTATTGTAAGTTTAAGAAGTGTTGTATTTATTAAGTGTCAGTATGGTACTTTATGAGATTGTGTGTGGGGACGAAAAATGTCTGTCCGTCCGTCCGTCCGTGTGTCTGTACGCCTCATAACTGAAATACGCTTTTTCGGATTTTCATGAAACTTGGAAAACACATTTATAATGTCCATGGAAAGAACCCTGTTGATATTGAACCAAATCGGTTCACCGGTACCGGAGTAATGCCCAATTGAGGGCCTATTTTAATAGATTGTGGCGCCTTTCTAATAGAAAGGCGCCATGACTCGAATACGCTGTATCGGATTTTCATGAAACTTGGAATACGCATTTATGACGTCCATGGGATGTACCCTATAGAATTTGAATCTAATCTGTTGACCAGTACCGGAGTAAAACCCAATTTAGTGTATATTTTAAAGGCGCAATAACTCAAATACGCTTAGTCAGATTTTTATGAAACTTCCTATACGCATTTATAATGCCCATGGAAAGCCGTCTATTGATATTCGACTAAACCGGTTGGCCAGTACCGGAATAATGCCCAATTTAGTGCCTTTTGTGTTAGTATATAAGAAGTCACGATAACTCAAATATGCTTTATTGGATTTTCCTGAAACTTTGTATACCCATTTATAATGTACATGGGAAGACCTCTACTGATATTGGACCAAATCAGTAGACCAGTACCGGAGTAAAACCCAATTTAGTGTCTATTTTAAAGACGCTGTAACTCAAATACGCTTTACCGGATTTTTATGAAACTTGGTAGGCCTATACACATTTATAATGCCTATGGGTATACGACTATTGGATAAAATCGGTTGAACTGTTTCGGAGTAATGCTCAATTTAGTGCCTATTTTATGGTAATATACGTATTCGTCTACAGTTCGCGATCTTCTTTCTGAAATTGTGGTTCCGATTAATTAATTCCTAAAATCACCCCTTTATAGCAAAAGTCAAACACATGCGGAAGTGATTCAATCTGGCTGCATTCGTGGCAAAGTGTATTTTGTCTCTTGCACTTCGCACGCCAATTAGGTTGTGTTAATTTTTACTGTGTTGAACCACTGAGGTCCATTCTCTGTAGAGATCCAGCTTTTTGATTGTTCCAAACCTAAGAAGGGAGACACAAATCTGCAATTATATGGAAGACATTTCCATGAATCAAATTCCTGCTCAGGCAGTTCGTTTCTGAGTTTTTCAACAATAGGCTCTTCATGAATCTCAAAGTTAGACATCTTAAACTTTAATATTTTGCCCTTGCTACTTTCTAGACTGCTGTAGGGTATATTGGGAATGCATTTGAGGCGGTTGCATTATTACGTTAATGTGCTGAAGAAATGATTCCCACCAAGCTGTCATAAGTCTAAACAACTATCGTTTCTAGAAAATACAGCTTGGAATTTGGGCTGTTATTAAGTTCCAATTACTTCTTCAACTGGATCTTTTATCAGTTTATCAACTCGACGGATTTTAGCTAGCGGGGCACATTCTACAATGTAGAGTTTATAACAAACTATAATATAATATATTATGACTACTTTCTAATCGGGTTTCAAGAGTGGCGAGTCAATCCCTTATGATGGATCTTAATATATATATATATATATATATATATATATATATATACAGTGTGTGTATATATATAAAAAATTCCTCATAGGACATAATTTAATCATTATTATTGCGTCTATTCTCCATGCATCATAAGCATTCTTACAAGGTTCAATTCCTATCATGTACAGAATGTATTACAGATCTCTTGAGCGAAATAAGTCACAAAAACCAGTACGTAAACTAAAAGCATGATTGACTGGCAAAGGGAAATGCTAGTTTCAAACAAGTCGGTAGGTGTGGGAGTTTGAGTTCAAAGCACTTAATCGGTGAGAAGTTTTAACTTCCTACTCAACACCGTGCTTTTCAAGTTTAACCAATAACCAAGTTTAACCAACGCATGTTTCTTTTGCATCAAACTAAGTCTTTCACTTACGTTATAAACTATTATGGCATTTTAAGAGAATAAATTATTCAAATAGAGTAATGAAAAGTGACTGTAGACAATTCACTGTGTAATAGACTGGCTAAAGAGAGTAAACAATATAACAAGCATCAAATAAATGCATCTTTCAGATTATGGTAATGTTTTATGCGTAATATTGTTCTTACTGCAACAATTATATCCAAATAAATTATTACTTTTCAGATGAATTTGTTCTTCTGATTTTTTAAAAATCTTCCCTTATTTCACGAGTGTTTCCAAGGAGACTACGTTTCCATGGACTCTGAAGAATACGGAAGCTAAAATTTGCACTTTTTCAACTTTGCATGAAGTTAATATTCAGCGTAATCTGAGAAACCAAATCCTCCGTCTTTGGAGTACGTGTGTGTGTGTCATTTACTCTAACTTCTAATGTATTTACAGTCGCTGACTTAGAATGTAATGATATTTGTTGCTCTAATTTAGGAATTAAATTTTAAACGTCATCTGCGTAAGCTATAGTCGGCGATTAGGCCTATCTTGTTTTCCTGAACTTTCCAAATGGTATATTGCAAAGCGAAATTAAAAAAGTAAAGTTGATAGTGCATCTCCTTGCTTCAAGCCACTTCTAATGGAAAACCTATCTGATATAAATTTCCCTACCCTGACTCTACTATAGGTTTCATTTAGACACATTTTGATCAGTTAACTAACTTCCTTGGTATCCCAAACTCAATGAGGATATTGTCTCGCCTAACTGAATCATATGCTTTTTTAAAATCTATGTATAGCTGTTGAACAGACTTATTACATTCCCACTTTTTCTCCAAGATTTGACGAATACAAAGTTTATGATCAATGGTTGATCTATTTCGCCCAAATCCACATTGGTGATCTCCAATGGTTTCGTCCGCATATGGGATTAATCATGTCAGCTGTATATTAGGTAGTATTTTGTATGATGTTGAAAAGAGAGAAATTCCTAGATAGTTATTACATCCGGCCCTTTCTCTCTTTCTTTGAGATCGTGTTGGGATTCGAAAAGAACTTAGGACAAGCCATCCCAACATTAGCTCAATACATGTGTCTAGAGACGGCATGGTATCTAAAGATGTAATAAGAAAAATGTATGTAAGCAAATGTATCATCCAGTATGCAGTGTGATCCAGTATGCAGTGTGTGACGTCAATGGAACAATTTGACTAATAGGCTAGCTGCGCGCATGCGTAAAATCAAACTAAAAATCCGTTTCCTTATAGTGGGGGGACCACGAGCTTTCGTGGTGAGCTTCACAACTTTCTAAGTAGATTCCTGTGTGCGTGCTTGAGAGTGAAACATCTGGGAAGACCTTCGACCGGTAGAGGCTGTTTTAGGACTGATGGATTTAAGGTAATTTTTAAATATATCTTCGCTCTGATCGGTCTACAGATGTACGTATTCTGGTTATATCTGTGGACTGATCGGAGTGCGATTGTTTGAAGTTTAGCTTGTCCTTACGTCGTTTTTATTTTGTTAGTTTCAAAGTTAAATAGTTTTTGGTAAAGTTCAGTTAATTATTTCTTCTTAGTGATTTAAAGATAGTTAGGTTCAGTTAATAGATTCTTGGTTAGGTAAAGTAATTTTCAATTCGGTAAGTTCAGTCATTAATTTTATTTTTAGTAAAAGTTTCTATTTAGTAATTTTGAAGTATGGCCGCTACTCTCGTCGAAGATCATTCAAGAATTCCCGGGAAAGAATGTGTGTGTTAGGTTAAATGGTGTGTGTGTGTGTGTGTGTAAAAAATTTTAGGGACGGAAAACATTGAATGGCCAGAAAGACTTTTGTTTAAATTTCATTTTAATTGTAATAATTATTCACCGGCCTAAGATAGAAGAGACTGTTTTTTATAATTTCTTCCGTCCCAGTTGTACATAGCCTTATTTGTAGGAATCTTTTTAATGTGTTAAAAATCAAAGTAAATTATTAAAGATTGAAAATGATGTACTTGGAACTTGGTTTTGAAAAAATATAAACATAGATGTTACCAATATAAATTACGTGATTAACCATTATTCCCGGACCTCATTTGCCCTGTAAATAGCACGTTTTCATGGCATGGGTTATTAGCCCTAGATAATTGCCTAGGTAGTGATGGTGTGGTGGCAATTCATTAAAAGAACTAGTATTCACATTGATTACAAATAAATAAATCAAACAACAATAAATAAAAAGAAAAAGCCCCGCCCGCACCCCCGCAATCGGTATAATAGAATAGAATAGAGAAATACACCGAAAATAACTTTGTCCAAATGAGATGTATGTCCGTGTTTTAGTTCTTAAGGAGTTAATTTTTTGATAAACTGAGAATTATATGTTACACATTTCCACCTATATAATGATACCAATCGTGTATTTAACATATGTGAAAATTATTGGTATTACCTTATACGTAGGCCTATATATAATCGTATACAATTATATATCTATAGGAAAAGTTTTTCTGGTCATCCTGAAAAGTAACGAATATGGACATACACCTGTTTGCTTCTCAGGTACGGAATTAATATGTCAGTTTTCTTGCTACCGATAATAGTGTTTATTTTTATATTCCACCTTTTAGAACAGTCATTCGTTATGAGTCTCTGCCCATTTGCGTTATTACTGTAATGCATGAACGTCAAGAAAAACAAAAGCGAGTTGGCGCCAGATATATATATATATATATATATATATATATATATATAACTGCAAGTTCAATGTGTGACATTTAGTACACGTCATTTATTATTACACTAGATAAAGAGAAGCCAGAAGTAAAACTGTGAAAACAAAAATGAGTCTTATCTGTTGCAGTAATGACTGTCACAAAATAATAGTGTCGCTTCGATGCACGGCGCACAGACTGCGAATCCCAAGGTGGCAGTGCGTTAATATCATTTGTTGCCTATATCTCAGTAAATCTCTGGTTCTCCTGCCCATTCAGCGGACTCTGTTTTAAATAGCTTACATAAATTACCTGTGTTGTAACAGTGTTTTAAATGATTACGTTTCGTTCATAGCTTGCAGCGTGGCATTTACTGGTTCGCGAACCACTTGTGGTTCTCGACCTTCCCGCATAAGACACAAGATGGCATTGCGGGCATTCGGTGGATTATTCCCGTGCATGAATCATATCTCTTTGCAAGCAGTGACGGGTTGCAACACAGTTCCGATTGGAACGGCGTTATGGCACATTCTAAGCCTCTGTATGATGAAATAATTGCACACGTAAAAGAATAATTAAAAATACAAAATTGTTTGTATTATTTGTATATTGTAGTGTATATTATAAAGTGAAATTAGTGTTTCCCTAAGAATGAGCAACCGCCACTGCACTTATTGTCTGTTTGTGTCTCCATCTACCCGTTCTTTTCGAACTATGTGTAAGTTGACCAAGTTTGCGGGTTGCTTGTCGATGGATAGGGGTTTGCCCATGATTGGTATAAAGCATGATCAACTGTTATATGGACACATATAAATTAAACTATTCTGAAACCTTTAATATTCTAAATCTGTTTAATTCTATCAGGCTGGTGAATATACAATTTCAGTCGATTACCATAACTGGTTTATTAAATTCACTTCTTTGTCGGAAGTACGGCGAAGACGTCACAAGTAGCTTGTTATTGCTCAAACAGAAGATTTAAATTTTTTTAAAAAATCATTGTATTTTCATAATAAACAGGATTGAAAGACACTGCCGTCTTTAGATAATGCCCCATATGGGCCAAAACATGGACAATACTGTTGAACTTGAGCACCACCTCTGAAGACAGTAGTGTGGATTTTGTTTTAGTCGACTGACGCCTGTTGTCGCCGCACTCGGTGGTCCGACATCTAGTCTGCCGAGGATCCAGTGCTATTTTAAATATGTAGGATGAACCCGCTAAAATTTTAAAAAGTTTTAATTTTTAAAATATGCAACCATAATTTTAGTTTTTAAATTTAAAACGTTGCGTTGTCAATCAGTCTGACAGGTTAGAAGATGATTTTTTAAATTTTAAATTTGAGATGTAGGCTATGAGGTTAAATTCATCTGCAATATTTAAATTCCGTTTCTATTACTCAGAACCGGCTTTTGAAATTTAGTTGCTACAAACTTCTTAGTGACTTTTATATTGTTTAAATGGGACATAATATATTGTTATGACTATACTAGACTTTGTACATTGGCTTTTTAATTTTCATGTTAGATATTAGGCCTTTGGAATTATTATAATAATTAATAACTATATCTTCTAACTTTGGGTCCACCTCCCAGCACATAGCGGTAGCGACGCTGTAGTCTCTGTGTTTCTTGTAGTCAATATGGAGGAATCTATTTCTAATTATGATCAAGCTTTCAGCTTACATAAGCTCGAAGCAATTAGGATAATGCTTACATAAGCTCGAAGAAAGTAGGGTAATGCAGACTGTATATGAATATACTCCTTTACTGCTGGAACGATATGGCGTAAGAGATTTGTATTGTTATTTGTGCTTCTGAGAATTATTAGCTTCTCTCGACGTTATTGCTTCCCTTGTAGTGGGATTGTTTTCTTTCAACTTGATCGGATTTCCCCATAATCTTGTATTTTCGGATGACAAATAAATACAAGTAAGTAACTAGGAACTACAAGTAGCAAATCTACTCTTATACAATTCAACGGCCCTAAATAGCGTGCTTGCTCGCCCGCTTCGTGAGACATCGGGTATACTCGGCGATGTTCGCCTCTCACAGTCTAAACTTTCATGACGACTACAAAATTAGGAAGGAAAACCGTTTCTTTATTATATAAGGCCTAAGTGAAATGAACACAATGAACAAATATTCTAATTTTATTTTTACTTACAATTTTCATAGCTCTGAACCACAAACATTTTTAATAATCTACCAGTGTAATTTTCTTAAACATCCTAGAATCAATGAATAATGGCGGACGAAGCCGGGGGCAACAGCTGTAAAATAGTGATGGTTTTATCTCTTGAAATATCGCTGATAATAATAATCCGAACAAACCATTCCTTCCCTTGAAACATAATTAATTTCTGAAAATTACACTGAATTGATAAAATAAAATTCACATCATATTCATGTCAATAAACAGCTGAGAAACAATATGTATTATGTGTTCACAGGTTCTTTGGAACTGCATAATCGATTCTGATATAGTTTTCCCAGGGGGCGCTTTCATGTCGTGGAATGTAATCTAAAGCAGGAATTTTAGCTGTTTCATTAATTATTAATGGCTTAGTTTATGAATGATTCGCGTGCAAGTGTTAATAAATATAATGCTTTAATAATTATTATACTCTTAATTTTTAATATTTAAAAGAATTATCGTGGCGAAGCCACGGGCACCTCCTAGTATGATTACATTCCACGTCGACTTACTATACTGATGCACATGTGCTGTGAGTACTTGACTGGGTACTGGGTAGAGGTATTAGAGTTTCCACCATCAAGCATGAATGAGCAATGAATGCAAAATTCTATCGTAAAAATTGCATTAATGTTGTACACTTTAATTTTATGGCGTTTCTTGCCCTCCTCATATCCTGCATAGCCCATGTTATAAAATAACCCAGGCTACGTACAGTAAATTTTAAGAGATAGTATTTTGGGTTTTATCTTATGCCATCTTCAAAAATATCAGTTGTGGATGCTGTGTAACGTTAAAACAAATTCACTGCGGAGATACATTTTTAGTGACTACTCCATTCATTTGCCACGTGTTTGATATTGGCCAATATCGTTCAGCAATTCCTCGAATGTAGACCAATCATGATAATTTATCTTATAAATTAGTAAAGTAAAGTAAAGTGTTCCCTATACAGGCCATGAAGGCCCAGAGGGTTCCAGGAGGTTGAGGCTCCCAGATGTTGGACATTCGGCACATGAAGGTGGTAAGGTTGTCAGCCTTACGCACCGGCCGCCTTCACCCCCAGGATTGCTCCTGGTACTCATTTCTGTTAGAGGCTGAGTCGACCCCAGGGCCATAGTGCCACCAGAAGGATTAGGCCAATTGAAAAATCTCAACGACCTCATCGGGAATCGAACCCGCGACCTTCCGGTTTGTAGCGCAGCGCCTCAACCACTACGCTACGGCGTAAATTGCTTGCTATTAATATAAGTTTGCGATTTTATATGGTAAAAGTCAGCTCGTTACTGAAAATGTAGGCTAAGTATCAACGTGCAGTGATTAATACATCACATTCTGCCAGTGAACACAAAAAAAAAACACATTATTTTATATAACATAACTTGTTTAGAAATTGAAATATAATTGTACATTGATTAAAAACACAATTTCAATTCGGTTCAAGCCAGTTCTGTGCTTTTATTCTGTTCTGCTATTAACCTACCTTATATGCACCATTGGTAGGATTGGTCACAACATGGTAACTCGAATCGATTCATGGATAGTTGATTCATAGTATGCCGTGATCTCACAGCTGTTAGTTTTGTTTTTATACAACAAAGTAAGAATGTAATAATATTATTTTGTTAAACCCGTTACATTTTTATTCATGGAATGGTTTTAAAAAATCCAACTCGAGTTTACTCGTTTGTCTATTGCAGTAGCGAATATGTCGATAAAATCGTAATATCTCGTGGGATTACCTATGATAAACTGTAGAAATGACAATTTGTTTGAGATCTTTTGAAGATTGTAAAATTACTAAATCTTTGTGAACTAATATTTAAATTGTGTTTATATTACAATGAACTGGTACTTACAATTATTACTCTCAAGAATGAATATAAAATGGGAAAAATCCCGGAAGTTAGCAGAGAAAAGCTCAGGTTGTCTTAGAAATGAATGAGTGTGTAACAAGACTGATTTTCACAATCCTACACTGTCGAACGGACAATTTACGAGAGTAGGTACAGACATTATCCTTAGTTTACTTCTAACTTTGGAATAAGTATGCAGTAATAAATGAATCTGTTCAGGCGACAACTTAAGTTGTAAATACTTTCCATTCCAAAAACTGCAGATACGACTTTCAATCTAAGCAGGGCAGTAGGCAAATGCAAAGAGAACTACAAAATTAAATTATATTCGTATACATACTGTAATTAAAATCTGTTTGGTGAAAGTTTTATTTTGAAGAATCTTTTAAAATATGACATGAGTCCCTTAAATCCCATTAAAAAAAGGATCACTTTACTCGGGATTTATTCCTTTAAAATATAAATTTATTCTTCAGAATTCAGGGATGTCATTTTCGCCTTCAAATGAGAACTAAACGAAATGCATGAACATGAGATGTGTATGACAATATGTAGACATTGCTTATTGCCAGAAGCTTGATGATGTCTGAGTGATGTCGTATGGGATCTGTCCCCCATGTTGCTTTTATTTCCTTTCACAAGGGCAAAGGGGTTTACCAGTCAAAGTTGTTACAAGGACATTATTTCTTTTGAAGTATCGTATACAGGAGGAGATCGAATTCTTTGAATCGCCAGGAAATTGAGATATCTTTGTATAGAGTTTCATCTTCTGTATTATTCAGGGATTTAAAGAAACGAAAGTAATACAAAGAATTTGACATTTCATCAAAGAAGAGAAACTAAAACCACATAGAATATGTTTACAACGTGAGGATTAGACTAGACGTGTCCATACCGAGAAAATTTACTATAGGCAATGCCACGAGCGATTCAGTCCAGAGAATATTTTTCTAGCGGAGTAGCATTTATAATGTCTAATTAGAAAATAATATATAATAAATGAATTAAAATACATTGAAATGGAATTGTTTTATAGCATTTTATGTTGGTACAATACCATTAGATCATTTGAAGCTAGTTACAACAGGATTTGATTGATTATTATCTAGAGCAAGAACAACAAATGGCATCAAGACATATTATTATCAACGTGCCTGTTTTCTGTAAGAAATGACGATTGGAAATCCGGATAGGAAACATGGAAATCCGGATAGGAAACAATGTCTTCTCTGTTCTGTTTAAAATTCCATTAGAAATTTCCATAAATTGCAATTCCTTCTCTCTCTCTCTCTCTCTCTCTCTCTCTCTCTCTCTCTCTCTCTCTCAATCTCTCTCTCTCTCTCTCTCTCTTTCGTAGTATGTTACAGTGATTGTATAATGTATGTTATAGTGATCTGCTGCATATATGATATAACCACTCTGAGTGCACCACCTGACAACACTTGCATTTTGCATATTTTGTTCCCCTATATCAACTATTCTGGTGCAGGTTTCGATATGAGAATACATAACTACGAGGGGTATTCCGAAAGCAAGTTTCGTCAATGTATGGCAGGAGCGGCGTGTTCACCAGGGGAACCAAACAAACGCCAGACGAATCCCCACCCGTGGCTGGTTCCACGACGGAAGTGGCGTCAGCGGAGGAGGCATGACGCAGGCGCACTGCGCCGTAGAAGAGCAAGTCGCAGCAGACTGGCGTGCCCGCGGGTATTAGTGTACCGCTCACGATGGCACGAGAGATATGGCGCCACTGCCATGTACCGCTATCTCCCCTCTTTCAAACGAGCCATTGCTGCAGCCGCTGAACCTTTTATTGTCCGAGATAGAGCTGTTTGAAATTGATCTCCCGATTTCCGTCCCCGCAAAGTGCAGCCTCCACGAACCCATCTCGCACAAACCTTATGGAACATCAATTTGTCACTCAAAATGGTCTGTATGGAACCTTTAGTAATGTCAGGAAGCTGAGGTGGAGCAGTCTGTGCGCCAATTCCTTGCATCGCAGGGCACCGAGTTTTACCACAGTGGGCTCTTCAAACTGATCGCACGCTACGACAAATGTCTCAATGTCGCTGGCCACTATGTCGAAAAATAGTGCACGGTGTATAGGTCATGCTGCCATGCTGTATTGCTTTTGGGTCAATAAAGTGTCCGTGTGACAGACTGACGAAACTTACTTTCGGAATACCCCTCGTATTATTGTCTATAATGATAAGAGGAAGTATTTGTCTGTCTGAGCGCGATGCCCAGCGAAATCTACTGCACGGAGTGATCTGAAATTTTAAACATGTGGTTAATACCCTATAACATTATAACAAGGAATTACATGAAATATAGATCTTCTGTATCCTATTTAGTTTATCACAGTAAGTAGTTTAGTTTCAACCTTAGTACATCCATGATGCCTGGTGTTAATGACGCCTGTTCGAAGTTGCACTAAATTCGAGCGTATAAGTGTACAAGTATACACTAAAGTCAAGTCTCGTGCTGCATGCGAACATCATATACTTGTGTAACTTAAAAACAAAATAGTGGATCATTTGAAGCTAGTTACAATAGGATTTGAATGATTAATATCTTGAGCAAGAACAACAAAAGGAAATTCCTTTAATAATGAGTTCCTTAATAAGAGAAGAATTATGAAGAACAAATTTTACACTCTGATTTCAAAATGAAATTAAGCTCACAGTTCTCGCGAATACACACAATGATTCTTCTAATGTTCAAAGTTGTGCTCACAATGTTCTTGAATTAAATATACTTGATTATATTCAAAATAATGAAACAGTAATGAAATGTGTAACACCTTAATTAAGTTTAAATGCACTGAACTGGTTCAGAATGAATTTGACAAGTATACTTAAAATGTACAACTTTCCTTATATTATATAACTTTATTTACAGCATGTCCCATTAGAAATTCAATACTACATGCCCAATTTACAATATTTACAATATTTACATTGGTATTCCTATAACTAGAATACGATTTAGTATTTACAATATTTACTTTTATTTTATTATTTTAATTATTACTATTAAACCCCTCGATTTAAGTGTAATTAATTATCATTACCTTAATTATTACTCTTCACTTTTATTATTACTTAATATTGTTCCTTATTATTTCTTGATTTTTCTTTTCTAATTGTAATACTACTGTTTACAATTATATTCAATCATTTGTAAAGTCAAATTTGAATTCCTTATTTTAAATTTTTTCAACATTCCCAACATAAAAACTGCCAATTTTGCTAATGAAGTACAATTGTATATATTTGTAAGTATAACATATGAATATAGGTTAAAATCGATTTTTGTTGGGTTGTTTTGTCTATCACACTTTCTAATATCATGCACAAGAGGAATATTAAACCATGTATATCACAGTTGATAAATTTCATTTTTCTTTCCGTTTGTGGTAATATTAATTTGTTATTATGAAATGACTCATCCACCTAACCACAAACCCAATGGACCAAAAGTTCAATAGATGCAACGTCATAAAGCCCTATAACATTATAATATTTACTAGATTTATGCACTTATACATTCTTATTTATGTATCACTATGTCATAAAATATAAGTTGGATATAAAATTATATAGTCACATACAATACAATCACATTTAAGATAGCAAAGTGCTATATGTATTCAACTAAAACCTAAATCTATGTAACCTAAAACCTACAATCTTAAATGTGATTGTATTGTATGTGACTATATAATTTTATATCCAACTTATATTTTATGACATAGTGATACATAAATAAGAATGTATAAGTGCATAAATCTAGTAAATATTATAATGTTATAGGGCTTTATGACGTTGCATCTATTGAACTTTTGGTCCATTGGGTTTGTGGTTAGGTGGATAAGTCATTTCATAATAACAAATGTATATCACAGTTATGATTTACTCCTCTAATATACTATCTTAATATTTCAATAGTAAACGCAACTATAGATTACCGGTACAAATCCACCGGTAGATAAGCCTCTGCTTAAAGTTTCTTCATACCCTTACACCTCGCCGGCACAGACGACGTGCTTGCGAGTCTGTTACCAATGGTCGAGGGTAATCCCTTAAGCAGTTTCTCCAAAACAAAGAATTAAGGGAAAAGAAAGAAAAAAAATCCCTTTAGGCAGGCCTACAGGCGGAGGTAGATTTCGAAGTGCTTTTGGCTTAATTTATTGTCGCTGCATAGCACTCTTCTTCTTTAGCCTTGGCATGGCAAACCTGCAGTAAAGAGGAAGAGCCTACAATCAACTGTTTTGACAACAATAATAGGATATATTATTCTGGGAGGCCGTGCGCAAGATCAGCAATGAATAAAATTAGCAAAGCCGCTAAACAAGACAAAATTATGATATTATAATAATTCTTTCAAGTGTTATTATTTTCAAACATTAAAATCTCGCGTCATATGAGAGCTATCAAGAAACTATTTATTGATTTGTAGAGTACTCATCAAGAGCTTTTCAACGATACCCCAGAAGACGTGGTTTCAAAAGTTTCGAATTTTCATCCCCCACTCCCACCCCCACCCTCACTCGAACCCCCGAATCGTTGGTGTCACTGTGAACTCCATAGGGAGTACTCTAATTTATTCCAACAAAGTTTCCCTCTATACTTCATAGGGGCCGAGATATACATTTTTAAAAATTTCAACCCCCTCCCCCGACCAACCCCTTGGGCCAATTTTGCCCATTGACGAACTTGTCCGAACTATTGGGCCTAGAAATAACATAATAAAATTTGGTTCAAATATCTTCAAAATTACGGCCGCTATCGTGTAAAGATATAAATATATATATATATATATATATATATATATATATATAAATATCACAAATTTTTATTTTTTTTTTTTGAACGGGCGGTGGTTTCGTACTTAGGGGAGCATGAAACGTAAAGATATGAAAGAATTTTTCGAAAATCATAAAGTGGTACCTAAAATCGGGTGCGTGGAACGCACGCGGCAGAAGTGAAACTAATTTCGCAACGTTGAGAGTGAAATAGAGGAAAACATATAATTGTATCGAACGGAAGAAGGAAATTATCTGAATAAAAAATAAAATAAGAAATTCACTTTTTCGGCATTTTAAATCGAATACGTATAAAACAGTAACACATTTGTTATGAACTATTGACCAAACTGCCACTGATAGTAGCCACTGTGTTTGTTTACATGAACGGGACGCTTTGGTTAAGTTTCCGAGAACGTTAGTGACGTGTAAACGATGCTCACGCAACGAGTAGAGCCATCTATAATGGTGAAGGGCTAACCACGCCACTAGTTCAAAGCAGTAATAGCCCCCCACTCAATGCCTGATACCTTTCCCCCCGCGCGCTCTCGTGGCCCCACTCTTTCAGTAACAATTCTATGCTTGCTACTTACCCCCACTACTTTCGTGACGATTTTGTTCGTAACGCTAGAGCGTAACGCAACTTTGGGTTAGCTCTCGATCTACTCCTAGCGCTCCTAAAGAAGTTACACTTCAATAATGCAAAGAAGACTACACTGTGTGCTATTCTATAGAATCCCTCAAGAATGAAATCTAAATCCAATTTATTTCTTCTTATCGTAAAATATAATGCAGTGAAATTGTAGACAAGTTTTAGTTGTGACAAATATTACTTGTGGTTTCTTTCCCAGAAAATGCTTCTTTTATCGTTGGCATATCTTTTAAGATTGAATCTAGAGGAGTATTCTTTGTTAGCTACTCTTCCTCCACCTGACGTTAACATGACATCCCCCTCTTCTGGCTGGAAGATAATCAGCGACAATTCGACCGGATAATTACTTTCCTGAAACAGAGGAGGAGCAGATGTGGTTCTGGGAATTATTAATGAGCGTCGCCTCGGGGCAAATCCAAATTCAGTTTCGTATTATGTTTAAAACTTCTGTATTCCCGTCCATTGCCGTCACGTTGTTACCAATTGCATGCAAACTGGAATAAATGTGATTGGGAAGCTGTGGATAAAATACGAAAATTATTTAAAAAAAACGTATTCACCTTTGTCAACACTTAGCACGTATGTTAAAAAAATACAGTAATTTTATTGGACATATGAATAATAATTATAATGTAGGAGTACAAAGATTGAGTACCGAATAAGTAGGTTAATGAAAAACACTGTACTGTGTAAGAAAATAAACTAACTAACTAACAGGGAATAAAAATCTGCTCTTTGTACCCAATATTGGTAAATTAGTTGCGGCAAAACAATGTTAACAGTCAACTTAAATTTTAAATGTACACAAAGGCGAACACAATATATGTAGAGAATAAATGGGTGTTTATGTGTTCACAATATTGTTATTTATAATTGTTTTTCCCCACCTCAACCCGGTGCTACAGTTCAATACCGGTTCTGCTGCCGGGGCCGCCTGCGCCATGGCATCACCTCAGTAAGGCCGGGCGCAAGTTGAGACGCAGTTTGGTGAGGTGAGGTGACGCAGAGTGACGCCGGGAAGCAGGATTCAATCAAATGCGCGCAGAGAGAGCGAAAGTTGGGAAGCAGTTCTATCACTACTGCGTGTTTACGAGACAGTGAGCAATGTGCGCGATGGCTGCCATGTACATAGAATCATTACTAAGTTCAGAATCAGAGTCAGATAAACTCGAAGAACAAGTAATTTCAACATTACACGAAAAGATTCCAAAAAGTAATTATTTAAAGAAAAGAAAGACACACGGAGAATTCATCCTTAAGGACGAATTCGACATCGCAAGGATGTTAATGGTGCATATAAATATTTCGACTGCTAGTACGATATTTGTTGTATGTTTTTAAATTTATTTACTATGTAACGCATCGCTTTTATCCCACTATTTTGTATCAAAACACTGCATAACTTCTGTTTACACACCCAAAATTGTCCTTTATAAACTTTAAAGTTTCGAATAACTTTCGAAATCAGGGATTGAGCTACCGTTATACAAGAAGCATCGGTTTTACCTAAAGCGGTAATAAGTTTTTCTTTGTGTCTTCAACCAGACTGTATTCAGTACGATGACTCATCGCAACTCCATGCCACATCAACCTAACTTAGTTCCAATCATAAGGTGCCTCGGATCCTATGTCTCATAATAATGACGATATAAAAATTCATCTTTAAGACATAATACATATATACTTTTTAATAAATGTAATAACTTACGTTGTCTAATGTTTCTTATTTTGTAACGTCACTGTAACACCATTTATTTTCTCAAGCATTGAAATTTCAATTAAAGTTACTTTTCAAATTCCGGTTTAGATACTAAGTTTCTTTAAGGAAAGGTTTAAACCCCAACTCTGAACGAAAAATCGTGAAAAAGTTAATCATGATAAAGTGATAGAACTAATTGGTAGTTCGTAGTAAATAAAATCATTCAAATCGTCTGTTCCTTAACATGGAGAAATGTATTTATTTTACTGTACATAATTATAAAACATTTATAAACGTTGAAAGTACATTTCAAGAATATGTCTTCATTTTATTTTTACTTACAAATCTGAAACTTCCCAACTAATTAATTCTTGTCATGCATTATTACAGTTCATACTAGTTATGACATATATCTGTTTAGAATATATATATATATATATATATATATATATATATATATATATATATCTTCGCAGGAAGTCTACTGTATATAAAATGTTTTCTAAAACAGATAAAGGGTACAGTGATAAACGGAAAACGGCAGTGGTAAAAAAGAGGCATTTATAGAAGAACAAATTGAACACATTGTATAGAAATTAGTGCAAGAAACGCTTTTGATTGAAAAGACCATAAAAACAAACTGATAAACAATAAATATGATGAGTTGAAGAGAAGAGCGGACATCAATATTTCACCTCTACAACTGCATGGAATACGATCCTTTATATAATTTATTTTACTTATAATATTGCCGCTTTATCCCTAAACTAATTCCAACATTACAAATTTACTAGAAGGCATTACTACCTCAAAGTCAAATAACACGGACTACTACCGATTTCCCTTGTACCCTCATAATAACAATAACATTTAGGAATTGATGCTAATTAGTACTATATATTTTAATTTTCACTATATTTTGTAATAACTAAGAATGTATTTGTTTAGACTTTCATCTTTTTTATTTATTTTATTTTATTTCTTTCATCTTTTTATTTTAGTCATTTGTATTACATATTCATATTATTCAAGTACTTATGTTCGAATTTTTTATTTGTATTTAATTTACGTTTCTTGTATTCATGTATATCAGTTCTTCTTTAATTTATTATTAATCATTATTATTATTATTATCATGATGTATTTCATGTTTTTGCCCTGGCTGAGTGGTAGAGAAGGCCTTATGGCCTTAACTCCGCCAGGTTAAATAAATAAATAAATAAATAATCTTGTTTACGTAAACAAAATTATAAAATCTTACCACATTTCAATCCAATTTCCTTAGAAATTTCGTCCCAAATCTGCAATTTTAATTTTGCTTTCAAGTAATCAACATGGGACGTGTCATATAAAATCTTTCTTGCTCGCACTGCTTCGATTAATTTCTCCTCCATGGTGGACAAACACAACTTTTCACGCGCAGGTCGTAGTCACTAGTGAAAAACTGTGGTACGATCACAAACCTTCGCAGCTCACAGACGCGATGCAATTGCGTCACCTCACCCTGCGTGCGAACATTCGCTGTTGTATTTATTTCTGTGTTTCACAAAAATTCACGGTGAGTCACTTCACCTCACCTCACCAAACTGCGTCTCAACTTGCGCTCAGGCCGCGCAGGTCGTAGTCACTAGTGAGAAATTTAGCATGGTCACAGACCTTCGCAGCTCACGGACGCGCTGAAACTGAGTCGCCTCACCCTGCGTGCGAACATTCGCTGTTGTATTAACTTCTGTGTTTCACAAAATTCGCGGTGAGTCACCTCACCTCACCTCACCAAACTGCGTCTCAACTTGCGCCCGGCCTAAGAAAGGCCTGGAGCTAATTTATCCCGGAAAGTGTCGTTTAACTCATAATCGAGCTTGTGAAACGGAAATGTGTCATATGGAAAGCCTGTCATTGTGTTCTCCTGAATACACATAAACTGATGTCATTGGGAGTTTCTTTACCCAAAATGAATTTAGTTACGCTTATTCTTCTATGCAGGACAGTCAAACAGCCCATCCACTCGACGACGAGCTAGAGGAAATGAAGGCACTACTTGGATGTTCAGGGCCTGGGAATTTGGTCCAGGCTTGGAGTCCTTTAACGTGTTCTATTGAACTTTCTGTAATGAACTTAAAATGGAGTTTTTATGTTATCTATACGGACTACAATGCAGGCGTGTAAATTAAACTGACACTTGTGGTCACAGAAAAGTACGATTATGACTATGAGAGAGAATGGACTTTATAATTCATCTCTGTGTTGAACAATGAGCTCACGTAATTCTTCCACGGTTTTAAATGAGTTTGAAGTTTTCATTAGCATGCAGCTCAATTCTAAATGCAGACCTGGGACATTATCTCACTGTCACATATATAGTCAGTGGCAAGTAAACATCTACTCTTCATCGCTCCGGCATAGACGCTGAGAGGAAGATAATACATTTGGAATCGGCGAATATAATTTGGAAACACTTTTTAAATAAAAAGTCATTATTAGGATCATGATCTTGTTGTCTTGTCTGCGCGGTTGTCGTAGATTCAATAAGTGCGTCACGAAGTTGGTTGCATTGGTTGTTACTTTAATATAATTTATATGTGATTCATTTAAAAAGGTAATTTGAGTATAATGTATCATAAAATAAAATAAAATAAATAAATACCTGCATATAAATTTATAGGTTCCCCTATTTAAAAAAATCCGACTTCAGCACTTTTCATATTAACTGTGTGTCCTTATAATGTTCTAAACTAGCAAGTGTAGTCTATGTTATGTAGTCATCGCGTAAGATAAGTCAGGGTAGAACGAACTGTAAGTGCTCTTACATTCTGGTTGATTATGCTTCTACTTAAAATCATGTTCTTTACTTTGATCTCTGACTGACGATGATCAGGGATAGACTTGCTTAAGCATTAACGGGTATCTAATTTAAGTGTGCATAGCTATAATTTGGCTATATTGGTAATTAAATCACTAGCTATGCTCGTTTCATGAACGCTTTCATGTCTTCATATTTACACACACACACACACACACATATATATATATATATACAAGGTGCGGCAGAGGAAACGGACGTTTTTCAAATAACCATAACTCTGAAGATAATCAAGTTAAAATTTAATTACACAGAAATGAAGCTTGTATAATGCAGTTTCTGTTGACTATTTCAGAATTACCTCCGGGAAATAAATGCCGTCAAGTGACGACCTTCTTTCTGTATACACTCTCGTAACCTCACTTCGAAATTCTGCATTGCTCTTCCCAATATTTTTTCCTACACATTAGTGATTTTTACACAAATGAACTCTTTTAGTTCTTGGATGTTGCGGGGTTTGTCAGGGCCGCCACATGGGGGGGGGGCTGCCGGACCCAGGGACCCGGGCCCCGTCCCCGAAGGGAACTGGAATATTTTGATAAAATGTTCTGTTACACGAGTAACGAGAAGGAAGCTCCACGGAGAAGGGAAGAGACAACTAAATGAGGATGGTCGGCGGTCAGTGAGGGGCCCGCGACCAGTCGAATCAAGAATCAAGGTCCTGGGCCCGTCCCCGAGATGTGGCGGCCCTGGTGTTTAAGTAAACGTTTGATTTGAGGTAACCCCACAAATAATAGTCACATATGGACAAGTCAAGGGAGCGAGACGGCCAATGAAAGTCGCCAAAACGGGAGATCACATGTTGAGGAAACATGTCGCGAACCACTTGCATTGATCCTCTCGCAGTATGCGCTGTGCCACCATCTTGTTGCAACCAAATTTGCTGCATGTTTACTCTTCGTCTGCGTAGTTCCGGAAGCAGGAACCTGTTGAGCATTTCAACGAAGTATGCTGAAGTCACTGTCACTGTGGTATGTCCTCTACAAAAAATAAGGACCTGGGAACCAAATTTAGCAACACCACACCACAATGTTACTGGGTATACCCAGAAAAAGGCCACAACATGAGGACCGAAACGTCGGTTTTAGACATGATGACACGGCGCCACCCGGACGGTCAAGGCTATTATTAATGAGATTGCATGTTAGGTAATTCCATTGTTGCGTCACTTGACGGCATTTATTTTTCGGAGGTAATTCTGAAATAGTCAACAGAAACTGCATTATACAATCTTCATTTCTGTGTAATTAAATTTTGTTTGAATTGAAAATCTTCTGAGTAATGGTTATTTGAAAAACATTCGTTTCCTCTGCCGCACCTTGTATATATATATGTCATTATATCCTCGTTGCATAACTATCTCACTTCACATTCTGATATAGAAATAGAGGCCATATTGCGCCTAAGCGGCTCACTTGTCCCAGTCTCATGGATAGTTGTACTTTTAATAGGTTTATTCGCAAAGCAGTCAGAAACCAGGAACACGTCGTTCGCGCATGCGCTCTTTCTCCACACGCGTTCTCAAAGCGAGAATTCGTGATTCTGATTTCTGGGAGAAATGGTTCTAGGCACTAACAAAATATTAGAATATTTTAGATCCAACAACCTTATATGTAATATGGATAAAACAAAAATGATGATCTATGATTACGTAAATAAAGAAAATCATGAAGATACACTTGTGATGGAGAACAAAAACTGTAAGAAAGTTGACACCCACAAGTTTTTAGGAATATGGGTAGATAGTAGGCTAACATGGGCAAAGAATTTTGACGAGACATCAGCCAAAATTAGTAAATCAATTTATATGTTGAGATACTTTAAAAATATGTTTGGAAAGGAAGCATTGAAAATGATTTATTATGGTGTGATCTACCCTCATCTCCTTTATGGTATTGAGATCTGGGGGTGTGCTGCAAAGGTGCACATGAGTAAGTTAATGATATTACAGAAAAAATGTGTTAGAATCATCAGTAATATGAAATGTAAGGAATCTTGAAGAAATGCATTTAAGGAACTAAATATGTTAACAGTTTATTCATTGTATGTTTACTGGGCAGTATTGTATATGCAAAACAGTAATTCAATAAAAAATAGTCAAATCCATGAATATAGTACAAGAGGCCGTCTGAATTACCATAGATATACATGAAATAAGCAAATTGTATTTATGGATGTAAATGTAATGGGAACCATATTATACAATAAGCTACCAGCAGAAATCAAAACTACAGCCAAGGCAAATTTCAAATCACAGTTAAAGAAATATATAATAGAAAAAAGCTTGTATTCCCTGGATGAACTATAAATAGAACAGGTAACTTATGTAACAAGGAAGTGTAATAATGAATTCGGGTTACTTAGACTATTTTTATTATATAATGTATTATCTAAAATTATATTGTTTTAACTGGTAATATATATATATATATATGTACATGTATGTATTTAGAATAAGATAACAAGTATCTGGAATAATCTTCCTGTATTTTAGAGGTATTTTGTACTTAGTTTAAGATTTTAAGTGTAAAGTTGACATTGTCAGAAACTTGTACGCCAGTCTATTGACAGAAATAAATTGTATTATTTATTTATAATTTATTATTATTATCTTCTGTTCGCTGTGTTCTCACGGATAGTTTCTGTACTATAAGAAAAGTTTGCAGGCTCAACCATGAATTGTTATTAGAGACATGCGCAGTAACCTATTTCCACGCGCCTGACTCCTCCCTCCAATAACCTTGCGCCAGATTTATGAGCATAGGCTAGTTATATGAAGTATGAATAATGGAAGATAATTAAAAGTTTCCAAAAATATAGTTTATATTGTCGATATATATTGCATGTATAAGGGAAATATATGTTTTATTTGCATATCATATCGATTAAACCCAGAAACTATCGATTCCAAATTCTTGTAACCGTTCGCAAAGTGCAAATCACGGGTAAGTTACAGACTGGACATGCGCAGTACAACAAATTCTCAAGTAGTTACGGATCTGCTTTGCGAACAAACATAATATTCAAAGCAAGCCGGAAATTGTACAAATGATGGCTTGCTTCAAGCATTTTTTATAAAACGTTATTATAAGTTTTATATAATTGTTATTATAAGCAATGAACAAATTTAAAGAAAGAAGGTTGGAGAAAATTTATAAAAGTGAAAACTTTTTCCTGTGTCAGAATTTTTTCCTGTAAACTGGCAGTCGCAATTTCCGTGTGATATGAAAATCTGTTTTCATACGTTTTTGTTTCCCATGCTATGCCGATTACAGACAAACACACACAGAGACGTACCGGTACTGTGAAATAATATTTTCGACACAAGGATATGACTTCGTGGACTAATTTTGAAAAGCCCACATGGAATTTCATTCCAATACAATATTCCAGTTTCTCAAACTTAGTATTTATGTATGGCACTGGTAGAGGAATATTACATTGGAGCGGTGAGTGATGGGTTGTCAGCTGCTCCAGTTCTCACGTCACTCATGTCCTTTTTATGTTTGCTTTTCTATGTGACTGGCGTAAAAGTACATTTTAAATCCTCATTATCTTGACATGTTTGTGAAGAGGGATGAGAGCTTTTAAGTGGCTCCAAACAAGATGCATAATCTTTCTTAGTGCCACTCTACCTTTTCAATAGGATTTTGTAGCAAATGTGTTATTTTGCACGTGGAATAGAGAAATGCTCTCAAAGATATAACAGAAATGTATGAAAATATTGTGCTTGCCCAAATATTTGGATATATGTATACAATACTAATAACTAATAACATATTAATACTAATAACATAGTGAGTTTATAAAATGAACAAGTAGAAGTGCATAACTCTATGTGTGTTCAATATAAGAATCACGGTTTAAAAACTCGTCGATTCTATGCATACATGACACTGGTGAGCTCAGACGTATTATAACAAACAAGCTTTATTATAACACACACACACACTCTCTTTGACACACTACCCGACATTCAAACCCCACTAAATACTCCCACTCCTTCAAGACCAACACATTACAGGCACCCAGTAGCAGTTATAAAACCGCAGATGCACTAAAATAGTGCGAAACGGCCGTCCGGATCAGCAAAGTAATCTTAGTTTGAAAGTGAAGGGTTTCTATATTAATAAAAGGAAGTGTCTGTCTTCCTTCTGTCCGTCTGTCCGCGATGCCCAACGGAATCTACTGAACGCAGAGATCTGAAATTTTAAACATAGGTGGACTGAAGGGTCGGAAAATGCACCTCGAAGCAGGAATTTTTATTTGCTTTCGTTCGTGAGTTATGGGTAAAAAAACGGGCAGAAAACGTGTATTTTTTGCGTTTTCGAAGCATCAGTTTTCAGTAATAAATTTCAATGTCAAATCAATTACAATAGGCTTTGGCTAATTTTGTCATACCTTGGACATAAAACCATCGCGATCGCTTGAATGTTGTAGCTCACGCTGGTCAATTCATTGTTTATAATGTCAAGGCTCGCAGACATATGAAATTTTCAACCTACACCGAAGAGGATTATTATTATTATTATTATTATTACTATTATTATTATTATTATTATTATTATTATTATTATAAGAGGGATAATCAATGTATGCCTAAATATGGTCAAACGTTGTTCAATTTGGACGAAACTCATTATACAGGGGTTTTCTGGGCCAAGGACCTCGAATCTGAGGTCGCTTTTACAAGGCGACGCTATCTAATCGTGGCATGTAGTCCACGTGATTTAGGTGTTAATAAATATAATGATTTAACTATTATGCTCTTAATTTTTAAAATAATTATCGCGGGTGATCGCTGGATTTTGTAAGTTCATCCTGGACGATTAATTTGTTTAGAATGTCAAGTCCCGCGGACATATGACATTTTCAACCTACACGGAAGAGGGATATTCAATATAGGCCTAAATAGGGTCAAACATTGTTCGACTTTGACGAAACTCAGTATGCAGGGGTTTTCTGGGCCAGGGAACTCGAATCTGAGGTCCCTTTTACCAGGCGACGCTATCTAATCGAGGTTTGTAGTCCACGTGATTTAGGTGTTAATAAATGTAATGATTTAACTATTATGCTCTTAATTTTTCATTTTTTAAATAATTATCGCGGGCGAAGCCGCGGGCACATGCTAGTAAGTAATATAACAACTTTCGTTAACGCAATCATGGACACGCATATATATCCTACAGCTACCATAATAGTTAAAAATTGTAGTGTAAGCCTGCTGAAGCGAGACAAATTATTTATCTACGTTTCTGAGTATTTTTAAGTAAAATTAATTATTTGGGAGAAGACATTTTAATATATATGACATTTATCAGAGAACTAACACATTATACAGTCGCATTTGGTTAATTCGACGTTGGATAATTCGAAATATTCTATAATTCGAATAAATACTCATTCCCCTTGAAATTCCTATATAAATGTATGTTAAAAAATTGCAATTAATTCGAAGTTTTTAAGCTTAATTTGGATAAATCGAAGCCAAAATTTGTCTCATGTTAATGTTGTAAGGATTCCAAGAGTTCATTGCTTCCACGAATTCCACAAGAATTCTCTAATTCGCTGAAGAACCCTAGTCGCTCGTAGCCAGCAGGTACCGTACTAAAGTGTATTTTTAACCACCGTTATCTCCCTTCTGCTGAACAGATGTTCGGTGGAATGCGAAGGTCACCCCTCCGCTAGAGTCTTGGAGGGATTCAACACATCTGTGAAAATGTTATTGTACATTCTATCCTCAAAGTGTGAATGTGTTTGAAAATGTCAAAGCATGGAGCATACACCAGTTTGACGCCTGCAAAAAAAGTGGAGTGTTACGAGATGTGGAGAGAGGGGAAAGAAAGAAAAGTGATATTGCAAAGGAATATGGAATTTTACCGAACACTTTGTCCACCTACATAAAAAATAAGGACAAAATTTTGGAAAGTTAGATTACACAAAACGGGGGAAATAGGAAACGTATGAGAGGCGGGGAATTTCCCAGTTTTGACGAGTACACTTTAAAATGATTTAAGCAGTCGCGTGATCGTAACATCCATTAAATGGGCCATTGTGTTCCTTTATTAAATTTAGGGTTACAATTTTAGTGTGGAAAAAATATGGTTTCAACTAACATCATAACAACAGGATGGCAGTCATAATGTACAATAATGATTATTTATTGCAATGAGTTAGTTTTTACATTTTTACGGCATTTTCGTTTAAAAAGTCACAGTTTTAGTTAATTCGAAATTTGGATAATTCGATTTTTTTCTAATTCCCCTTGGGGTTGGAATTACTAAGAGTCCACTGTATATTTATTAGACTAATTTATGTAACTCCAAGGAAAAGTTCGTATATGGCAAATGTAAACTTCTTCCTAAGTAGTCTACACTGCAGGCAGCTGTCTTTTTCTATACATTAATTCACAACAGTGTTCAGTGTTATCTATTCACTATTTATGATGAACTGAAAAGTGGAAACTAAGCACTTTTTAAGAACAAATTGAAATATTTTTAAAAAGAAAATTTAGAAAGTTACGCTAATATCCAACCCCTTGATTTTGTATTAATCGAAAGCATAACTATGCATTATTGTATATTGCCTATCTGTGAGCTTTGTTGATTGGGGTCTTCTTGACAATAAAATATAATAAATTAAAATAACAAACTATTAATGTAATAAATGTCCCTTCACGTTCCAAACGCCAAGGTTTATGTGTACGGTTAGGGACAAAACCACTGAACGTGTACGAGGCTTGGTCCCGCACTTCAAGGTGGGCAGAGGTCACTCTGCCCCACCGTGGACGCTGAAATTTTATAAATTAAGAGGCCTGCATATGAAATTAAATTAAATTAAATAACAGTCAGAATTATAAAATAACCGGGTTTTGTAAACCCGATCCACTTCAAAACTTTAACAGGAAATCTTTTAAATGGCTTTCCTGAATTGCTACATCCATGACAGGTTTCCATTGCATTCTGTTGACAACTTCCGGGAGTTAAACTGATTTTCTCTTGTGTTTTCATTGAAACAAAATATATGCATTTTTTAAAACTATAATTTTATAATTGTATAAACTAGTTACAAAATTCCTTTAACTTGCATAATTATCTATCTTGACGTAGGAAACAAACTGATGCTACAATAATTTCACTGAAAACTCTGTTTTATAATTTAATAAGTTCATAAGTTTGCAATAGGTTAAGTTTCCAGTGCCGAAGCAATGGCTATATTAAATAATGTTGTTAATTATCAGTTTAAAAATCAGGAAGAATTTGATGAAAACATATGTATCGAGCAAAATGTTGTATGGCTGTGAAACTTGGTCAATCCTGAAATCAGAAAGAAGAAGAATAGAAACATTTGAAACATGGTGCTATAGAAAAATGCTGAAAATTAGCTGGGTCGATAAAATTACCAATAAAGAAGTTTGAGAGAACAAAATCAGAGACAGAAATTTGGAACCAAATAAAAAAAAAAAGAAGAAGAAATTTCATAGGCCATTTACTAAGGTACCAAACTCTTTTGAAAATCATTATCGAAGGCACAATAATTGAAGGTAAGAGCAAGACTACAGTACATGAAACAAATTAAGGAGGACATGAACTGTAAAATGTATGAATTCAGACAGCTGAAGACGCAAGTGAACCTGATCCACTCTTACAAAAGTATTGTTCATAAAAATCTAAGGCTTGGACTACAACCCCTCATATATCACACTACCGGTACCTTAAAATCATGTTAACCGTGAATTAGCTCAATTGCTCTCCAGAAGGGTGCATGGAAACCAAAACCGTAAAGAAAGCGAGGCAATCGTTATGTTGTTTGCATTTCTTACATGAAAACATAACATTTCAAACACTATTATCAATCTGTTGAATTCTGTACCATTCAAATGTACGTCTAAAACTGTTTTGTTATATAAGTTAAAAGTTCCAACGCGAATTGTCATATTTAAGTTGCTACAGAAGTCCAATGGGATACAATTTTATATGTACCACGTCTCCTTGATTTTCTATCCTCCAGTCAGCCAAAGTAAGGATGTTCTACCATATTGCAGTTATAGCGCAGTCCAAAGACACATTTCGAACCTATTTTTTTCAAGTAAGTGTTTAATTTGCAAGAAATATGTCAATCAGAGGTTTACCTGAAGTGGTACTACAGGACCCAAGATATGCCTGTCAAACTTTAGAGTAAAGGGGGCCAGATTTATTTAACAAGTCTACTTGATGGCCGCACCATACTAACTGAATTTTGATTCATATTAACATGACTTGTTCGCTTATCACTTAGATATGATCCATGAAAACCATTATAATTTTTTAAAAAATCGTAAATGATGTATACAATTTTAAAATGGTATGATATGACGAAATGTTGGCTTTACAAAATATAACTTTTGTTCCAGCAGTAATATAAATTTATTGAGAGATGTCAGCTGATGTGTTTAGTAAGTATAGCAGAGGACAGTCACATGGACGAGTTTATTTTTTTATCATGTATTTAATTTTGATAACTTTCACATTCGAAAATGTATTTTCACAAAGATATAATAATAATAATAATAATAATAATAATAATAATGTTTTATTTTGCCTGAGAGAGATAAAGTCATAGGGCCTTATCTTCCACCCAACCAGTATAAATACAAAATATATTAAAAGAAATCTACAAAAAAAAAAATACAGTAGATATCATACATAATAATACAAAATGCTAGCAATAGAATAGCAATGAAATATTGATCTGCCTATATTAAAACATACCTTCTGGTGGCACTATGACCCCGGAGTCGACTCAGCCTCTAACAGAAATGAGTACCAGGAGCAATCCTAGGGGTAAAGGCGGCCGGTGCGTAAGGCTGACAACCTTACCACCTTCATGTGCCGAATGCCCAAAATCTGGGATCCTCAACCTCCTGGGACCCTCTGGGCCTCCATGGCCTGTATAGGGATCGCTTTACCTTTTTTATATTAAAACATAAGGCAAAAATTCGTCCAATAATATGCAGAGAATACAAAGCGAATTAAAATATTATATATAATTGGGTGTGTGTATAATTATAATATTATACTATAATATACACTAAAATTTAAACTTAAAACTTAGAAATTAACAAATTTAAGCAATATAGGCTAAGTGACATGAAAATGGAGTACAATATAAACTATCCTAGGCTGGATAACGAGACATTCATTCTATTAAGCAGCGAGATACTTGAGTGACTTTGACCTAAAAATCTATAAGCTCCGACTACCCCTGATGTCCGGCAGAAGGGAGTTCCAGGTGCGGGTGATGGCTATAGCGAATGAGGCAGAGCACAGAGATGTTTGTTGGAGTGGAATTGACAATAGACTGTTATTTTGAGATCGTGTGTCGCGGTTATGATGAGAAGACAACAGTTAGAAACGGGAGATTTAATAATTAGGTGCAGTATTATCAAGTATCTGATAGAGTAGAGTTTGGGAGTTAGTTGACGTCTGTCCTTCAGTCGAAGCCAGGATAATTGCTCAAACATAGGCACAAAGAACATATGTACTTCCAAACATAGGGTTGATATAAATACCAAAATGTCTCAGTTGTGGAAACTTTCAATTCAAGGAAGTCTAAGAATGTATATAATTTTCTGTTCTGGTTTTGAAGGAATGGTTCAGCTTCAAATCACACAGTCCTTTTATTATTTTTTTATTATTTATTATTTATTTTATTATTTATTATTATCAAGCAGAGCTGATAAACACGCGCCGTCCAGTTTCATATGTTGCTAAAAGTCACGATTTCTGGCAAGTTTTAGCTCGTAACTCCTGAAACAAAGCTAAAATTAAATCCTGTTTAAGGTGAAAATGGACCCTTTTCCAACCAGACCTCTGCGTGCCGTAGATCACGCTAGATACCGCGCACAGTCAAGCAAGCAGACATGGACTCTGCTTCATATCTCTTGATCCAACTCCCAAGGAGCATCTCGATGAAGCAGAGAGCTCGATTTATCCTGTTCACTGGACCTCCTTTCATTGGTAAAAGTATTTGCTGTAGCTGTTGAAACACAAAATGAACGTTGTCTCAGCTCTTCAGTCTCAGAAGCAGATTGAAATAGATATGACATAGCCCTAACCCATGTTACATCCTGATCCAGACAGGCAAGAAAGAGAACTGTGAAATGGAAAGCGGCCAGGTTCACTTCCTGTAATAGCTTTGGTCTTTTCACATCGGTAAAAGTCAATCCAATAGTAATATTAAAAACAATTGGACATCAATTATACTAAAATAATGGATATTCAGAATTACTTAAAGTAAAATATGACTTACATAATTCCCCAGAATTAATTATAAAAAGGGTAACATTCAACACTACAGTAGCATTTAACAAGATGGAAGTATGTTTATGAAATGTAGGGGTTTCATAATTTTTAACCAAGTGTCTTAATTATCATTATAGGCAAATTGCACACGAATGTTTACAATAATTACAAGTCTTGAGTTTTAGAATTTATAGAAAGTTTTTAATTTAATGATACTGAAACGGTGTCCATTCAGTTTGTTCTTCAATATTGCGAAAGTTGGCAAGCATTATATGTTCCCTATTATTTCAAGAGATAGAACAGAGCTCTGGTTGGGTATTAAAAACCAGTTTAAGACATTATTATGATACTACATCTTACAATGTGAAGGTATCTTGTTTTTGCACTAAATAACGAAAATGGCAATGGAAAGAGAAAAATCAAATTATTTGAATAAAGTGAGGCTTAAGGATTTTTCTGCTTACGAATCAGTCGATATTGGAATTGCTTAGTTGGAATAACAACAGCAGCACTTTAAACGAAACGAACGAAAATAAACTTCAGTTCCCAAGAAACAAGTGAAAATAACTCCAGCATCTTGAACATTGTAGGTTTTGATCAGAGCGTGTGGTTACAATTTCATGAACTTCAAGTATAAGTAATTGTTTTGTTTGATTAAGTATATTAACCCAGGCTACGCTGTAGAGACTGTTTTGTTTCAACGGCAATTACGCTTGATGAAGAACAGTGGATTACACAAAGCTCCCTTGAAGTGCCATTACCAATACATAGATTATCTCATGGAGATTCTATTGAATTTCGTATCAGAGCATTAGCAACCTAGGACCACTTCTGCCTACAATGGTGGGTCAATTCCAGTATCACACTATATAACATCCTTCTTGCAGAATTGATGAATTTCATTTTCCAATGAGGGAATATATTTGTTAGAAGAATATTTCAATCCCCCTTATACCCTCAATAGTTGTAAGTTAGGATAGAACGTAGGAAGTGCCAAGAACAATCATAAAGATTTATAATATTTATTTGTATTATATGTTCAAAAAGTTATTGTTGTAGTTGATGGTACAATATGATATATAAGCCTCACAGAAAATCTGTCAAATATATGTATAGGCTTGTTAGATATAAGATATAAATTAAAAATTAAAATGATAAAATTAAGATTACATGGAGTAATATTGTCTCATTGATAAAATTTTTGTGTTAAAGTATTGTCTTTGTATATTAAAATATTAAAAACATCGAAAGCACATAGGTTTGTTAAACCATGTTAGTCACAACTCATCTAACTTGCTATAAGCAACGTCCTTGTAAGTAGATGCTAATTAAAGGATTATTCTTTGAGTATTTATGTACTGTGTCCAAACAGTTATGTCAATCAATATTTGTACCACTTAAAATTAAAAAGTTTTTCTTCAGTGTTCGTAAGCACTTGTATAATCAGTGTATTTGTATGCACTTGTAAAATCAATGTACTTATAGATTTAGTATAATATTAAAAATGTGCATTTGTTGAGTTTTCTTCTAATCTTCTTTTTTCTTTCTTCTTACTGGTGATGTTTCGTATTGTTGTATCTAGTGTAGTTGAATATCTTCTTTCTTCTTAATTGTAAAATGTTGTTATTATGATATTGTTGGCAACTTCCAAGACGCTATCCTATAGTAGTTATATGGAATGCATTTCGACTTTAAGAAAAGTCATCTTCAGCCTCTTTAGCGCTGTTGTGCGGAGTTGTAAATGTTGGAAGTGATTGTCAAATTAGAAGAACAATCATTTCACAATTTTACAAGCAGGCAATGGTGACATACAGAGTGTCCCGTTCTTGTGGACTAATTCATATCCTTTCCGGTCATTACAGCAAGTGTTATGTATTGTCAAGAACGGGAAGGAGTTGAAATTTTAGGCGAGGTAACGTGAACTGAAGTAAAATAAACTTAGAGGTGAAATCAGGCGCATATTCTGATATCCATACCCAAAGTGTGAATACAGTTCAGCGAAGAGGAAGTTGTCGATACTCAAAAATTTCCGCCACTTCAAGGAAGAGTGAACAGAGAATTCAAGAAGCAATGCTTACCCTAATGTTGGTAGTGAATGCAGCCTTAAGCTGCGTCTCCATTGATATACATGTAACACCAACATGTCAATATTAACAAGTTGATATTGCAATTTCGCGTTCCAATTGACTTGACATGCAAACCCAGCGTGTTGCTCTTAAAATTTTCAGATGTTTACGGAGAAAATGGATAACAAATCAAGTCAATTGACTAGTCGGTCGATATTAACTTTGTTTCGGGAATTTCCGGAAAACAAAATGCGATCGCCAGCTTAATCGGCTTTGGTTCGGGAATTTCCGTGTAAACGAAAAGCAGTCAACAGCTTCCTCAATATTGCCGGCATCCATTTTGTATTTATGTATTTGGTATATCAGTGTTCTCAATAGTATCGCACTTACTTTTAAAATTATTTTTCATGGCATACTCCATTGTTGAAAAATGTGATAGTTATTTTGAAAAGATCAAGACATCTGTACAAAATTAGTATTTAAGAAAGTCATAGACAGTTAACAAGAAGATAATAACAAGTATATAAAATTACTCTCATTTTGTAATATTGGCTGTCCTCTTCAGAGGCGTTTTCTTTTTGAATGTTATTTATTATTCATTAATTTCTGTTCGTAACCGCGCCAACACTTGTTAACCTATAACATTGTAGTGGAGACAGTTGTTAATTGGCAAACCACTTGACTTGTATACGTCAACAAGTTGATGATAAACATTTAACATATGTTAACTGCAAAATGTTGGTGTTAGATGTATATCAATGGAGACGCAGCTTTACAGGAGATCAAGTTCACCAATGGACCACTGTGTGCGAATTCCAGTGGACAGTTGAAATTTACAGATGAAAGCTCAATGGAATCAGTTTCCTATACTTTAGTTGCTTGACGAGTGTCCAAGTCCATTTGTTCTATCCTCCTTTCTTAATTTAATCTATTAACTTATTTTAAGTTATTGGGGTTAATTCAGATATTACTTAACATTATGATATAGTTATGTTGCAATCCACTCTCATAATGAATGTGTATTAATTCTAACATAATACGTTTCATAAGTAATAAATTAAGAATAAACACATTATCTATATGATATATATATTACCCAAACGTTCCAAATATTAATTTTGTAATTTTATATATTTGAACACAAAATACGTAATTTCAGTTTCCCTTAACAAATGTGATATTTCTGGACACCATTTTCTAGACACAGAGTAACATAATGTTATTCTCTACGTATTTTGATACTCCCATAACATCCTGAAAACAGTGGGCCTATATGTTGAGGAGACTTCACTGTAATAACCTGTGTTAAATATACACGACAGTGAATAGGGAGATTAATGACTATATCGAGTTTTACATGGAATTGATTTATGAGATTATCGTACAAAGCCATTATTACCACGAAAACCCAAGCACATCACCAACAAATTAATATTGTGAAGAACAATCTCGTGATAACATGTTTTGTTAGGAACATAGCGCGGTGATGACTCTAATTACAAAACTAGTTTTAGACAGCTTGAATTTAAAATCTAGAACTTCTAGCACAAGACACACGAAGTAAAAGTTACACAAGTGCTATGAAATCTTTATGCCATTCCATTGGTACCAACTCTGGTTTCCGTCACATGGAAAACACTCATTTAGTTAAAAATATTTGCAGATGATTATAAAATAGACTCAGTTTGATAAAAATTGACAATTTTAAAATTCACTACGCCTTTTTAAATGTGAAATTTCTCACGGTGAATGTAAAAGTCGGTATATTTGGTTGGTAAGAAGCTATTTCATGTTGGCAGCAGTATACGGGAAAAACCAATAAGAGGAGTCAGCTGTCTGCGCGATGCAAGATGGCTGGCTCTACGGAGCGTAATCCATTACAGTGAAGTTTATTATTAATTCAAAAATATTAACTGCTGTCTAAAATATAGTGTAGGCCTATGGCACGCGTGTTAAAGCAACGTTATTATGCTCAACTCGCAATCTTGTTTACTCGCACAATAAAATCTCGCTTCTAACACTTATACCATAAATACTAGTATATCAACATTCATTCACAATCTCAAAAGCAAAAATAAATTTAATTGTATAAATAATATTTGTAGACATTTGCTCAATACAGAATATTGATTCCCCTGTGTAAATGGGAATTACGATAACGTTCACAATATATAGAATTAATGGCAAACAGGTCCCTAGCACAAAGCATGAGGGCCGATCTTTATGTTCAATGCTTTTACCGTGAATTAATAATAATAATAATAATAATAATAATAATAATAATAATAATAACAACTTTGGGTTTGCATGCTTTCCTCAATCCCAAAAGCAAAAATGCAGGATACATTGAGATATCGCCGAACAATAGAAGCGAATGCTGCACGAATGAGTTATTACAAGAGCCCACTGGTTAATTTGGGCGGCCACGAGCTTTGATTTGAACCCAGGACCTCTTTCCTATTGCCCTCTATCAGCTCGCTCGAATTGATTTTGGTGTATTCATTACGACTATGGTAAACTGACTACATTTAACAACAGTATATACATTATAGTATTCTTCAGGGGTGCCCACCCCCAAACTTCATGACTCACCCCCAAACTTCATTGCTCACCCCCAAACTTCATTGCTAACCCCCCAAACTTCATTGCTAACCCCCCCAAACTTCATTGCTCACCCCCAACCTGATTGGCTGTCGACAAGGGCGCCCATATGTTATTTTCTAGGGGGGAGGCAATTTTTTTAATTAATTTATTTTTTGTCGCTGTAACTTCTTGGGCCACTTTGTTACATTATATTAATAATATATTAATGCAATAAGTGCAACAATGACGTAGCCAGAACATAATTGAGGGGAGGGTCGAAATTGCCGGGGGGGGTTTGAATACCCCCCAAAAAGGGGGTCCATCGACAGAAAATGTTTAAATATTGAACTAATGAAAATCACATGTTACGCTTTTTTAGCACAGAAAACTAGTTAGGAAATTTGATACCATACTCTAAGACATGCCAATGTAAATAAGAAATCATTACCTAGTAGTAGTAGTGTGTGTATTTATTTTCACAAAAAAATTCTCACATATAAATCACATTATTTACATTAACCGGCGCACGGGTCGGTGTCGACCATACGTGCTCACTGCATACACTTAAATTATTACCCCATAAAAAAACCCAATTGAAAAAAAAACTATATTCTATTATTTACATAACCCCAGACGTAACCCCCCACCCCCAAACAAGTAAAAATTTCATAGACACATAGACATTATTAAGACAAAAAACAAAAAGGTAATAATAATAAAAAAAAATAATACTTAGATTTCCTTAATTCTCTAAATCTAGTGGGGGGTCCACCCAAGGAATATTTTTAAATATTGGACTAATGAAAATAACATTTTTCGCTATTTTAGCACTCAAAAACTTGTTAGGAAATTTGTTTACCATACTCTAAGACATGCCAATGTAAACAAGAAAATGTTACCTAAGTCGGGTGTCCACCGCCGGGAAATTTTTAGATGTTGAACTAATGAAAATCGCATTTTACGCTATTTTAGCACTGAAAAACTAGTTAGAAAATTTGTTTAGTATACTCTAAGACATGGCAACTTAAACAAGAAATTGACCTAAGTTATAATTCTTATTACTATTTATAAGAAAAGTTGAATAACACATGGAACAGTGGACATAATAGGCCTACTCATTATGTTATGAAAATAAAATAACTGCTATATCATATTAGACACACCAACAAATCTTGTTTAATTAAATAGTTATTTTTTTTAAATACAAATATAGAATTTTAGGGTTTTACTATTGGGGAGTTCAAACCCCCTGGACCCCCTTTCCTAATCCACTGTGGATTCTGCTTCCATGTTGTCGATTTGGTAAAACTTCTGCAAACTTTTAAGTCTCACCTGACTATCAAATAATATTGTCTTGAAAGAAAAACACCTGACTATAATTATTAATATACATTTTTTCCTTTCCCTGAGAGCTAGGCCCCCCTGCCCTCGGGTGTGGGCGCCCATGGCTGTCGAAATTTTTCATCTTAATCTTGAAGATTCTGCTTGGGATTTACATCAATATACGGTTTCCATTATCTTCGCCCCTGCTTTTACTTTCAGTAATCTTGTATTATTATCTAAATTATGTTTCAGTTTATACGGATGTTTCTTTCTGCAGTGATCTTGCCATTTGTCATGCCTAATCATGACATTGCACAATAATTGTAAACACTTATATTTAAATTGCATTAAATTTCGGCATTTTCGGGATGCCGAGATGGACTGAAACCAGTAGCCGTAACCTCAAGTTTCATACTAAGAATGCAGCATTGGTTATAAACAGATTTTTCCACACCTTCCCTCCCGTTCTTATAAGGTGGCACGTGCTTTTGAGTGCAGTAAAATCACTTCCGAGAATAATATCATTCTTGCATGCGGCATTGTACAAAGACTGTAATAACCCCGTAAGAACTGGTACTCCAATAATTCTACCAACAATGGTTCAGTTCGCAGTCGCCGCTATAGGCACAGAGTGATCGATTTCGTTGGCGCGGCAGTTGTTTACAAGCAAATGCGTTTCGCTAATTTATTGACTATTCACTTCTAAAGAATTAGAAGAGTTTTTTTGAAGTTATAAACTTGACCCTTTTTATTTTTAACATATAAAACGCTAATTTTTCAACAATTTTCAACCTCCCCAGAAAATTCATAAAACGATAGTATTCTGCCCCCCCCCAGAAATTTCAATGACGCAGTCTGCGTCTAAACCCCCCCCCCCCATGGGCACCCCTGTATTCTTGTTACTATTGGCAACAAAAGAATAGAATACACAAGTTGCCCTAAGACAAAGCTTAACAATCAAGCCATGAAGGCCAATGGATAACAATTCTAACACAATTTTTGTTCTTGTTTTGTGTTAAACAGACAAGATTAAGTGCGTGTTCCCATAAATATGACGATGAATTATTCGAACAGAATCGGATATTATAGTTTCTGCGATAATCAATATGTATATTCTGAAATTCGCATTTAAGTCATGTTTTTTTTAAATTTATTTATTTAAGGTCGCTTTTTAACTGCCAGGGTCACCAGCGACCACAATAATTAATACGTATATATATATATATATATATATATATATATATATATATATATATATATATATATATATATATTGAACAAGTTCTACAAGAAGTGAAGTATGAAGAAAAACATATGCAACTTGAAATTTAGTTAGAAGAACAACACATTAAACTTAAAAACTTTAGCGACTATTGACAAACTATGATTTGATTTGACATTATATGAATGATTTTAACTGTGACAGTTCCAAAAGTGAGATAACCTTAAGGCATCCTTCATTATTTTTAAATATATTGTATAAGTCTCCTTTGATATTTAACTGACGCCTTACATGCAATAACCGTGGACATTCCAGAATAAGATGGGAGGAAGTTACATCCCCATTACATTTCGGTCATGGATCCTTAATAGTTTTCTTCATAAGATAGCCATGGCTAAGGTTGAAGTGGCCAATGCGCAGCCTGGTCAGCAGGACTTGTTGCCTTCTACAGAGGAGAGAATTCGGAATGACTGGCTCAGTAACTGATTTCCGGACGAGCTGCAGTTTTGATTGAGTGGATTTCCATGTTTCATCCCAGTGCTTCGTAATTTCAGATCTGATCATTGTTTTGGTGTCCTCTAATGAACCATTCAAACCGTTTTCAATTTGTGATAACACTGTTGCAGATTTGGCTGCTGTATCTGCGTTTTCATTACCAGAAATACCTTTATGTGCGGGAAGCCATGCTAATGAGATTTTGGTACCATTTTTTGAGTGGAAAAACAAACGTTCCTGAATCATTTGGATGATTGGGTTCCTTGTAGATCTGTTTCCGATGGCACCGAGAGCTACATAGAATCTGAGAAGATAAATATTTGTGAGCAGTTATTACTCATAGTGCTTTTTTCAATAGCTTTGAGAATAGCCCAGGCTTCACATGAAAAGATGGAGAAGTAATCTGGTAAGCGATAGGAGTGAACACTTGAGGAAATGACTATGCCACATCCTGATCTTGAGTCACGTTTTGAGCCATCAGTATATACTTTGAGACAATTCTTATACTCTTCAAGGAGTGACGAGATCATAGGCTGTAACACTGATTTAGGCAAAGTTGTAGGGCAGGGAATTTGTGTAATCTTCGTATTAATAAAGGCTCCCAAGGAGGAAGGTGATGGAGTCGCCTTGGGAGGATATTAGCTTTTTCAATGTTTGAATTCTGAGTTATAATCCAGGAGTCTTTCCCTTAATGGTTTTGGACAATTTGGGTGAGAGTTATAAAGTTCTGATTTTGGAACACCAAAAACGTAATTGTTGGTCGGGTTAGAAGGATAACAAATGTTGAGTATGAAAAGTTTAGACATAGTTGTTTACGTCGCAGGTCCAAGGGAAAAAGACCAGCTTCCACAAGTAGACTGCTACTTGGACTGGATCTGAAGGCTCCCAAACTTAGACGACTTGCAGTGTTGATAACTGGATCCAACGTTTGGAGAAGGCGTTTGCTTGCCGAACTGTATACTATAGCTCCATAATCCAGTTTGGACTGAATTAGAGCTCGATAGACGTTTATTAGACATGTTGATTCGGCACCCCACTTAATGGAAGATAACGTTTTAATTATGTTCAGTCTAGATTTTTTTTTATTTCTAATGGCAGGTTTACATGAAAAGATATCATTAACCTCAGCAACCTAAGAAAAAATAAATAAATAACATAACATAACATAATGCTTACAAAGTACAATAAAAAAAATACAATATTAAAGTGTTCCGCTTTTGGGGGTTACACAGGATGTTATACAGTTGACATTTTTCTTCTTGCTTCCCAATACCGGTCCCATTCTGTTGTGCTTGATGGGGCAGGGCAACGTTGTAGGTGGCTTCTGTCCATGGTCTCTTGTAGATTACATAACATACAGTTGGGGTCGTTCCGGATTCCAATGCGATGTAGGTGCTTCCCCAAACAGTCATGTTGGACACTTAGCCGGAAGATGGCAACCGCTTTGTTTCTTGGCCAGTCAGGACTTTAGCAATTTCATTTTCCCAACTTTTGTCACTTATTTATTGTTCAATGTCCTTTTTGTGTATGTTCTTGTATATTTTCTTTATGTATAATTTGATAGAGTGGTATGAAGTTTCTTGTAGGTTTGCATTGTTTTTGTTCCCTTCTTTGCCAGTGCATCTGCTGTTTCGTTTCCCGCACTCTGACAGTGCCCTGGTATCCATTGTAGGACTATTTCCTTGTTGCTGTTTTCCTGTAGTTGATGGATTAGGGCTTGACGTTCTTCTACTGCTGATGAGATAAGTTTGTCTGTGGAGCTCACTGATTGTATTGCTGCCTTTGAGTCGACAAAAATTACAGCCTTTTCTACTTTGTCTTTTTGAATGCATACTTGTTGAAGGGTGATGCGAATTCCTTCTATTTCACCATCGTAGGCAGTAGAGTGCTGTCCCAGAGGTTTGTAGAATGAGAATAGATCGCTGTGGATACCTGCTCCTGCGTGTGGATAGCCTTCTATTTGGGAGCCATCTGTGAATATATGTTTCCATTTGTCTGGAGGGTAACGAGTGTTCATCGTTTCCAATGCTAGAGTCTTTAAAGTTTCTGGATGCATATCTTTTTTGGTTATGGTTTGTAGAAGGTCGAGGTGGGATTTGACCTGTGCGGTTTCAGTGGGATTTCGTGGGTATTTCAGCAATTGTGGTTTGCTATTGAGCTGCAGTGATGCTTTGATTTCTTGTGTTTTTTGGATGAAACCTTGTTGTGTTATTAGCTGTCTACTGTGGTTAGAATAGTTTTCCCAGTATTGATCGCCTGGAATTCTTATTAACTTTTCGTGCAGTGTTAGTGCCTTTTCTTGTATAAGTTGGGTTATTGGTTTAGTTCCTGTGACATAGAGCATTGCGTTAATGGGTGAAGTTTTGATTGCCCCAGTTATTAGGCGCAGCGCCTGGTTCTGTACTAATTCAAGTTTAGCTATTGTGGAGGGTGTTGCTGTGATTAATGCTTCACAACTGTATGTAATAACTGGAAGAACATATTTCTGATATGTTTGGTTTAGAGTAGAACGAGCACAGCCCCACTTACAGCCTGATAGGCGTTTTAGAATATTTAGTCGTTTGGAGACTCGCGAGGTAGTTTCATTTATATGATTATTCCAGTTGAGTTTGCTGTCAAAGGTGACTCCCAAGTATTTCATTTGATTTGTTTGGGTTAAGACAGTGTTGTTGTACGTCAGAGATGGATGTATTGGTTTGTGTGCTAGGGAGAATGATTGATAGGTAGTTTTTGTGGTATTTACTTGCATGTTATTTCTATCACACCATTTTCCAAGGATGTTTAATGCCTTGTTGAAAGTTTGTTCAGTTTTCTCTACTGCTCTTCTTTTGTCTGTTTATGTCCACAATACTAGGTCATCCGCGTACAGTAGATATTTGACGTCTGGGATCGGATCTAGTTCATCAAGGAGATCATTGATGTATATGTTAAAGAGCGTGCAGCTGGTGACAGCTCCTTGTGGCAGTCCCGTTTGTAGAATTCTGTATTTGGAGTACTGTTCTCCGTATTTAACCCTGCATGTTCTTTGGTTTAGGAATGATTCAAGCCAATTAAGAAGATTAGACTTTATTCCATGTCTTGCTAGCTTCATTAATAAGGACTGTCTGCAGACTGTGTCATAATGCTGATCGGAAGTCCACAAAGACTGCATTTAGAATTTTTCTTTTATGTAGCGCATCTTTGATTGATTGGCTCAATTTCACAACATGTTCACTTGTTGATCTGTGTGTTCGGAAGCCGGCTTGTGCGTGGTTGATGATATTATTTGATTCTATTATCCATTGGAGTCTGTTGTTGATTATTCGTTCCATAGTTTTCCCCATTATATTTGTCAGGGATATGGGTCTGTAATTTGTAGTATATTTGGGATCTTTGTTGGCTTTCAGTATGGGGATAATTGTTGTTTTTTTCCACATTGATGGCACTTGTCCTGTTTACCATATTTTTTGAAACCATATTTGCAGAGTTTTCCTTGCCAGTGTCCCGGCATGCTTCAGAAATTCAGGATGTATCTTGTCTTCTCCAGGTGACTTTTTGTTCTTTAGATATTTAATGGCTGTGTTTAATTCGGTTTTGCTGATTGAGACTTGATAAATGTCAATAGGTGTGTCAGTTCTTAAATCGCTCTTAAGGGTATTATATATTCTTTTGAATGTTTTAGAGTTTTCTCTTGCATATTTGCCTTTCCTTTGGTTTTGTGAATACGTTATTTCAAATGCATTGGCTATTTCTTTGTCGCAGGAAATTTCTCTGCCATTCTTATTGATGGGTTCTTTCTTTCTTTCAGGTATTTTATTTTGGATTGTTGCCATATATCTGTAGGTTTTTAGGCTATCTTGTTGGTAGTTAATGTTGGATATGAAATCACTGAATGCGTTTCTTTTTGATTCTATAATTTTTCTTCGAAAGATTTCTGCTTGCCTTCTCCAGGCTTGTATGTCTTCTGTTTTACCAGTCTGTTCGGCTGTCTTTCGCAGAAGTATGCGTTTGTTCTTAATGGTTTCAAGTTCTTCGTTCCAGAAGCATTTGTATTCTTTTACTCTGCCTCTTGGGATGCATGCTTTTGCACAATTGATAATGATGTTGTTAATCGACTTCCCTATGTCATCTGTGCTTTGTGTAAAATCTGTATTATTAGGTTGCAGGTTGTTGTCTAATGATTTTGTATACTTTTCCCAATTGGCCTTCTTAAAGTTCCATGACATTTTTGGGTCACTCTTTGTAGCTGTATTTTGTCTCTTGAGGTTTATCTTTGCGATTACAGGCTTGTGTCCGGTCCCGAAGTCATCCAATACGTTTCGTGTTGTGGTGTCAACAATGTCACTAGACACCAGTAGAAGATCAGGGTTTGTTTGTGATCCGTTATAGTGTAGGAAAGTTGGTGGGTCTGAGGAGTTGAATATTAAGTTCAGATTTGTTGTGTTATGAAGATCTTCTACTTCTTTCCCTGCTGCATTAACATCTTTGTAGCTCCATCTGCGGGAGTGTGCATTAAAATCTTCAGTCAGTATCGTTTTACTGTCAATTACGAGAGATGAAAAGTCGGGTTTGTTGTTTGGTGGACTGTATATGCCATAGATAGTGAACTTTGATTTGCTCTTCCAGATGTTAGCTTTAACTATTTCAGTTTTGTCTTCCTCGCTACCCATTTCTTTTACAATCTGGAAGTCTGCACACAGTGTACTGTTAATTCCTATCAAAATGCCGCTCGCAACTTGTCTATGTTTAGGTAGGTTGTGAAGTGTATACCCTTTAAGTTGATAGTGTTTGAGTTTTTCTGTTGTGATGTTTGCTTCCATTATAAAGAATGCATCTAACTTGTTTCTCAGTATGGTGTTGTAGAGTTCTGTTTTCTTATCCTGTGTTAGTCCTCCAGCGTTCCACTGCAATATATTTAGGTCATGGGGTGAAATCTGACCATTATTCTTTCTTTGGTTTGTGCTCTGAAAAGAGCAGTTGGCTGCTTTTTTCATAGGTTGCATGCCGTGATTGTAGATCTCTTTGTCGTGTTATACGCTTCCAGGGGGCACCACGTGGAGGTGGATCTACTTCGCCCCCCTGTTCAGTCTAGATGCACATTCCGATTTTAGTGAAGTAATATGTTGTTTCCATGAGTGATTTTTATCGAACAGTACGCCTAGGATTTTGCAAGTATCTGATCTGTGTAACCTGTGGCCACCAATATTAAGGTTAACGTCTATTTGATGAAGCTTTCTACTTCTAGAAAAAACTATAAATTCAGATTTTGATTTGGATATTGTGAAGCCGGAAGTGTTTGCCCAGGAGTAGATTTTATCCAAAGAATTCTGAATAATATTAGCAGTAAGCTGAATGTTATTCCCACTGCAGAGAAGAGTGATATCGTCCGCAAAGAGGAATGCTTTTATTGGCTTCTCAATCAAACTGCTGACTTCATTAATAGCGATGAGGAATAGAAGCACACTTAGTACTGACCCTTGAGGCAGACCATTCACCATTTCCATAGGAGGAGAAAGTTTATCTTGAATTCTCACTCTTAGATATCTGTGAGCTAAGAAGTTGATGATAAAAGCTAAAGCATTGCCTCTTATTTTTAATTCTGACAGAATGTTTATTAGTCTAGGTTTGAAAATCATTTCATAAGCTTTCTCAATGTCTAGAGAAATTGCAATTACGTGATGATTTAATACTAGTGCATCACAAATTTCAGTGTCGATGTTGACTAGATGATCACTTGTGGAACAAAAAGGTCGGAAGCCACTTTGATAAGGTGATAGTAAGTCATTAGTTTCCAAAATCCATCTGAGGCGAAAGCAAACCATTTTTTTCAAAAGCTTGCATAAACAACTGGTTAAGGAGATTGGACGAAAATTTGTAGCTTTGCAATGATCCTTATTAGGTTTAGGAATTGGAATAACTATAGCTTCCCTCCATTGCTCGGGAAAGGATTGAGTTTCCCATATAAAATTCTATAGTTGTAGAAGGTAATCTACTCCTTTGTCTGAGAGATTCTTAAGAAAAGAACTGTGTACATCATCTGGTCCCGGAGCAGAGATTTTAGTTTTGTGTAACACCTGAAGGAGTTCTTCCTTAAGAAAAGGTTGGTTAAATTTATCTTCACTATATTTCATTTGAAGTTGAATATTTTCGTTTGAGGAATCGTTACATGATAACTGCTTTAAAAAAGAAGGATCATAGTTATTGTTACTTGAATTGTTGGAGAAGCAGTTGGCGAATAGGGTACTTATCGAACTGGGATCCTCATGTTTAATTGCGTTCTCATCTTCCAAATATCTTGGAGTGAAAAATGTTTTTGATCCAATGATGGATTTATACTTGGACCATAGGATTGAAGGCGAAGTTTGACTGGTAATAGACGAAGTAAAAACTTTAAAGGATTGAATTATTGTAGACTTCAGCATGAGGCGTGCTTTTGCCCTTGCTTTTTTGTAAGCAATGCCATATTCCACACGTTTGTACTTCTTATATTTTCTAAAAGATTTTTTCATATTTTTAATGGCCAATGTACATTCATCATTCCACCGTGGAAGTGAACGTTTGCGTAGAGTTCCAGACGTTTTAGGAATTGCTAACTGAGCTGAAGATATAATTGCATTGGTGAAATCTTTGACAATGTTGTTAATATGAGGTACTTGCACAGAAGTAAGTTTAGGGAGTTTGTCGATATTATCATTGAGAACATTTTGAAAAAGAGACCAGTTTGCTTTATTAAGGATCCATTTCTGATGAGTCTTGATTTCCATAAATTGGTGGGAATTAGAAAAATTTATTGTCAAAGGATAATGATCACTATCGTAGAGATGATGAACTGAAGACCAGGATATCCTAGCTGAAATATCGCTGGATGAAAAACTTAAATCTATAGCACTTTCCGTTGTATTACTGATGTTAAAATGGGTAGCCATTCCTGTATTTAATAAAATAAGGTCATCATGGTTTTCCAACCAGTCTTCAATAATTCTCCCTCTTCTGTCTGTATGTAACGATCCCCATAACATGTTGTGACTGTTAAAATCTCCTAAAATTAAGAAAGGTTTAGGAAGCTGAGCGAGAAGATTATCCAGTTCATTAACAGTTAATGCTTGACTGTTAGGAAGGTAAACATTACAAATAGTCACAGTAAAATTTAATTTAACTTTCATGGCAGTAGCTTCTAAGGTGGCTTGAAGAGGAATATTTTGAAGAAAAATTTCTGATCGTCCAAAAATAGCAACTCCACCACTAGCTATGAGTGCATTGTTTCTATTTAAAAATGAAGATCCATATCCACGCAGATGTGCACAATATTGGTTTTTAAAGTTCGTTTCTTGAAGACACAATATGTTTGGTTTGAAGTCATTTAGAAGGAGTTTTATGTAGGCTCTTCTTGTAAAGAACCCTCTACAATTCCATTGAATAAGATCCATTATAATTATGTATGAATAAAGATTCTTAACTTGTTGGTTGTTCAGTATCGGTATTGACAACTTTAGCCGCTTTTAATTTCCTCATTAGTCGAGTGCACTGATTTTTAACAGCTTTACTAGGTAGTGTACTGTGGATCTGTCTCAGCATCTCTGCTAAGGCAGCTGGATTATCAGTTGTAATATCAGTGATGTCCGTGATTCCTTTAGTAATATCAAAATAATGCAAAAGCTGATTCATTGAGAGAGGAAACTCTGAGCTCTTTGCCTCAATCATTGCTTTTGTATCGTTCCATATGGTCTCGTCTATATAATCTGTGTTAGGTTTAATTTTTTTACTCTGTTTACTCGCTTTTTTAACTGGCTTACCCAGTACTTCGGGGACTTTATCAGAATCTGAAAATTCCGACACATTACCAGAGGTCTCATTTTCACTGTCAGTTAGGGAGATCGAATTTGTGGTATTAGAATTGGTAGAAGATAACGGTCTCTTCATTTTTGATGTCGGATGGCTAGTTGTTGTCTCTGGTTGCAGAGCTGGAAAATCAGATGGTATATGCGACGGTGCAGTTGAAGTGCGAACAGGAACATTTTCCATGCTCTCGAGCTGTGAAGGGAGTGGTTGGGGGGAACTGACAGGGTCATTATTAATTACTTGTAATGCTGGAGGGTCAGCTTGATGTGACGTACTAGGTATCTGTGAGGATAAATCACCGTTGACAACTTCGCTGGTAGAAGGACAGTCTTTGGCTAAATGGCCCTGTCGCTTGCATTGAAAGCAAATGGGAGCATCAGAGGATACATAAATCCAATGAGGTAGATCATCTAAGAGTACTTGAAATGATTCTGGGAGTTACTTTTCGTCCTCAGGTGCAATGAACGTTTGCCGTCGAAAACTCAGTATATGAGAAAGTCTGGGATGAGAGAAACCTGCACGTAGGAACGATATTGGTGCAACTGTCTTTATTCCGAAGGACAAAAGTTTGTTTTCTATCACATAATGAGGGATACTAGGGCACACATTAGAGAGAATTATCCTTTTACTGGGTGATATTAATGGTCTGATTGGAAATTCATGTCCTTCAACAATGATTGACTTGTGATTGTTTACTAGCTCGTCTGCTGTCTCTTTGTTGGTAAAATAAACACACAGTCTTTCGTTTGATATCTTTGAAGCAAATCTTATATAGTCCAGTAGAATTAAAATCCAAATCGGAAATAATTGCTACAAAAGGTTTTATTATTTTAGTGGCTTCATTTGTTGCCCAATATGACTATCCTAGGTTTTCCCCCTCGGCGGAGTTGTGCATAAGTGGTGGGGGGGTAAGAATGTGGCCCCCGAAGGGGTAGTTTTGCGGTTTTACGGTTATATCTCGTAAAGGACTCACGATATCGAAAACATGGTCCTATTAAAGGTTGTAGGGCATTAAATTCTGCATTCAATGAGACTAAACACATATTTTTTGGACACCCCATTCCCATACTACTGCTCATCAAATGTGGACAATTTTACATATTTATTAAAAATTTTCGTTTTAAGTTCTTCTTTTTGGTAATATCATCTAACTTAACCCATCTATCAATAAAGTGGTCCATAAAAAAGTAGTAAAGGAATAAATTCTGCGTTCGATGAGATTAAAAGTGAATTTGTTGGAGCACCCGTTTCCGTAAATTTCTACATTTATTCCAGTAGTGTAAAACCAAAAAATTAGACGAATCGGAAATAATTGCTACAAAATGTTTCATTGTTTTAATGGCTTCATTTGTTGCCTAATATGACTATCCTAGGTTCCCCCCGGCGGAGTTGTGCTTAAGTGGTGGGGGTAAAAATGTGACCCCAAAAGGGGTAGTTTTGCGGTTTTACGGTTATATCTCGTAAACGATTCACGATGTCGAAAACATGGCGGATTTATAAGTTGTAGGACATTAAATTCTGCATTGAAAGATACTAAACACATATTTTTTGGACACCCCATTCCCAAACTACTGCTCATCAAATTTGGAAAATTTCACTTATTTATGCAAAACTAGTGGACCCGTGCTTCTCTGCAGCACTTCTGAAAGAAGAAGAAGAAGAAAATGTCTAGCCCTCATCACTTGTTTTTGTTAACTAAAAATATCTCTAAAAAAATTAAGAAAAGAGAAAGAAATTCTTGCACCCCAACACAATTTTTTTTATTAAAATCTCTCTTTTTCTTCCTCTTCAGTTTTATAAAAATTGATTGTCCACGCATAAAGTTCCTCTCACTCAACTGATTTGAGTGATCAATTCGGCATGTTAAAGAGCTGTTTCTGGTGAGTGTAATTAGCCTATCATCGGCTGCATACGTTAATTAGAGCCTGAGATATCGCCTCTCAAAGTTACAGAATTTCTGTATCTCGAAGATGGTGGTAGTTGGATGATTTCCAATGCCCGATAACATATCTGTGCTTTAATACCATTCGTTTAAAAAAAATGAAGCAAATTGGCCAAGAATTTTCTAATTCTTTTAATACGGTAGTAGAGATGTGTAAACATAGTACTATAGCACTCCATTGTACTAGTCTTGTGCTTAGTAAATATATAAAATGTGAAAATTGTAGAAAACAAACACAATTCTTCAAATCAATTAGTGATGATTTCATTTCATAACAAAAATTGTAGTTAAAAGTATGAAGATGGAAAGGGGAAAAATGGTAGATACATTAATTTTACAGATGTCGACGTTTCGTTGTCGTTGGGCCACTCGGCTCCTCAAAGTCTGTAATTTCCGATAAGGAGTCCGTCACCCTATCACTCGGCTCGTAAAAGTGTGTAATTCTCGTCGCTCCATATATGCGGTCCAGGTCTTCGTCAACATCTGGTTCGTCTGTTGCATCTGGTTAGAGGGAGTTTGTGCAGGAGTTCCCCTTGCAGTTGGCACAAATCGATGAGCAATTGATTCCAACCTTCCGACACCCACAACCACGTGCACACCCCTTGTTGCACTTGCAGAAAATTGTGGAGAGAAGAGATTGTGGAGCTGGTTCCTTGGAGGTAGGAACGGGGTCAAGTCCAAACTTTGAAGCCTGCCATCCCCAGAGGAGCGGATCCATCTGGTGTCCTAACCACATTTGTACTTGTAGGTAAGTTCTCAAGCAATGTTGGCGGGCTGCTTCGGATGTTGGTGGTAGGGATGCCAGGTTAAATTTGGATTTCACGAGGGCTTTGGTAAATAGGTCAAATCGCAATTTATCTAAAGTATCTCCTGCCCTAACTCCGCAGAGGGTTGTTAAACATTGTAGGCCAGCTTCAGCTTGAGTGTCATGTTCGAAGAAAGGTTTGATTTCTTCGAGAAGACATATATTTTCGACCAACAGCTTGACCACCTTCTTCTTGCCCTGCCTGAAGAGTGCCGAAGTTGTGTCACATCCACTTATGGCGTGGAGAAATATGAGTGGCCTTCTGATGTTGTCTGCCAGTTCGAAGCTGTTGGGACCAAATACTTTTGATGGGGTCGTTCCTCTTCCAGGTTTTGAGAAATATATGTTTGCTGATGGTGTGGCTAGGGCATTTAGCATGATTAGGAGGTCTGTATCTTCACCAACTACCACAACCTTCTCATGCTCCTGTGATACCTCAAGAGCCGTGGCAACAATCAGGTGGTCTTCAAGCACAGATATGTTATCGGGCATTGGAAATCACCCAACTACCACCATCTTCGAGATACAGAAATTTTGTAACTTTGTTAGACGATATCTCAGGCTCTAATTAACGTACGCAGCCGGTGATAGGCTAAGAACACTCACTAGAAACAGCTCTTTAACATGTCGAATTGTTCACTCAAATCAGTTGAATGAGAGGAAAGTTATGCGCGAACAATCAATTTTTATAAAACTGAAGCAGAAGAAAAAAAAGAGAGATTTTTAATAACAAAAAAAATTGTGTTGGGGTGTAAGAATTTCTTCTTCTTTTCTTAATTTTTATAGAGATATTTTTAGTTAACAAAAAAAGAAAATTCATGGGGCTAGACATTTTCTTCTTCTTCTTTCAGAAGTGCTGCAGAGAAGCACGGGTCCACTAGTTTTGCATAAATATGTAAAATTTTCCAAATTTGATGAGAAGTAGTTTGGGAATGGGGTGTCCAAAAAATATGAGTTTAGTATCATTCAATGCAGAATTTAATGCCCTACAACTCTTAATACCACCATGTTTTCGATATCGTGAGTCGTTTACGAGACATAACCGTAAAACCGCAAAACTACCCCTTTTGAGGTCACATTTTTACCCCCACCACTTAAGCACAACTCTGCCGGGGGAACCTAGGATAGTCATATTAGGCAACAAATGAAGCCATTAAAACAATAAAACCTTTTGTAGCAATTATTTCCGATTCGTCTAATTTTTTGGTTTTACACTACTGGAATAAATGTAGAACTTTACCTAAACGGGTGGTCCAACAAATTTACTTTTAATCTCATCGAACGCAGAATTTATTCCTTTATTACTTTTGTATGGACCACTTTATTGATAGATGGGTTAAGTTAGATGATATTACCAAAAAGCAGAACTTAAAACGAAAATTTTTCATAAATATGTAAAATTATCCAAATTTGATGAGCAGTAGTATGGGAATGGGGTATCCAAAAAATATGTGTTTAGTGTGATTCAATGCAGAAGTTAATGCCCTACAACTTTTAATAGGACCATGTTTTCGATATCGTGGGTCCTTTACGAGATATAACCTAAAACCGCAAAACTACCCCTTCGGGGGCCACATTTTTTACCCCCCACCACTTATGCACAACTCCGCCGAGGGGTAAAACCTAGGATAGTCATATTGGGAAACAAATGAAGCCATTAAAACAATAAAACCTTTTGTAGCAATTATTTCCGATTCGTCTAATTTTTTTGGTTTTACGCTACTGGACTAATAAGCGATGGGTTGACTTTGGTTGCAATTATCTGTACAAAGGCAATGCTAGGAGCATGATCAGCTGAATCTATAACGATAGCATTTTCTTTTTTAAGAAATAAAGTATTTTGTGATACTTGCGCGTAACTAGTTGGAGATTTACTAGATGATACATTAGTAGCTGGTTGTTCTTGTAGGGTGAGTTCCATGTTGAGGTTAGCTTCACTCGGAACCCGAGTACAGCAGAAAAATATACACAAAACTCACTCGCAGTTCTAAAATAACAATAATTAATCAAGAATGAAGAATTACTGATGATACTAAACCTCGTCAACCAACAATTATACTCTTATTTCCTTAATAAGACATAATTACTGAAGAGTACACCAACAGAAGCTCAATTCATGACCATGGCGTCCTCGAAACTCTTAAGTCATGTTATTTCGTTTTTGTCTTGATATAATTAATTTATAAATAAATGTATTTAACAACAAATGTTATTTTTAATTTTCTCTACAACTTTACTGTGGTAGGTTTTCATGTGTCGCTTACTGTAATAGAGATAATCTATAAAAATTTAAAATGGATACGAGTCAAGTACCCCCAAGTCATATTTGCAGAGGAACGGATATAGCCATTTCATTAGTCACAGATAATAGTTTCCAACTTTACATTTTTATTAAAATCGTTGGAGCCAATTTTCAATTTTTGTTTTTTTAAGTTTTCATGAAAAGTGTCTTCAATATTTCAGTTATAAAACCCAAATTCTGGGCGGTTCGACAAAATTTCGAAAAAGCCCTTCATTAAAAAAAATAAGTAAATACAATGGACCGTTTACCCGCTTTGCTTTTCCACAGACGGACAGACAGACAGACAGACAGACGGACAGACATCATTCCAAAAACACTTTTTTCGGTTTCTAGGCATCGTGAAACATGCTTTCCCGGTGTTATCTCGATTTCGATTTTTTATTACAATCACAATACTTTCTCTATATTACGTATATGCGAGAAATTAAAAACGCACAACAAATATAAAACCAGCAGTCGTATTATTTATATACACCATTAACAATCTGCGATATAGAACGAAAATTCCATAAGTACAAAAACTGTTAAAGTGATCGTGTGTGCTTATTGTAATGTGATGTAACCATGCATGCATGTATACCAGACTGTACCACCTTTGTGTGTTCCAGTACCGCGTGTACAAAACTGATCATAATAAATTATTATACATGCAATTAAATTATGGTGCAATAGTGAAGGAGCTAATACAGTTTTTATAACTCAAAAGAAAGCTCTATGAGTTATAGTAAGTGCTAAGAGCAGAGATAGTTGCGTGGATATTTTTTAAACAGTAAAAAATAATGACCTTACCAAGCCTTTACGTATTATACTCAAACTTAATCTCGGTCAAAGAAAGTATACATAGTAACCCATTAAGATCACATATACACAGCCTCTATACCAGAACTCACAATAGACTAGATTTACCATCTTTTAGACTTAGAAAGTGTGCAGAAAATCATCTAAATATGCAATTTTAATTCTTTAATTAGTTACCTAATTCTCTCACAGAAGTATCTCTTACTAAATTTTAAAATGTTCTAAAAACCTGGCTCCTTAAAAAAATTACAATGTAGAAGCTTTTCTTGCTCCAGATACCTCTGACAATAAATTGTAACTGATTTTTCCTAACTTAAACCTTTTGGCCTATATTTTCCATGTAATATATTTTAGAACTTTCCTGTAAGAATGTATTGTTTGTAGCCTGTATTCTTTGTATCATGTTCATGGATCTATATGAATAGAAAGATCTACTTATTATCTCTTTTTATATTCATTTATTTATTTCTTTGTTCTGTTATCTGTGAAAATTGATAATCTGAGTTCATTAAGTACAATATAATAATGCCTGAATAGTTTTAACTTTACTGATAATTTTTAATTTTAATCTAATGACGAATTCTACTATAATCAATGCATTACTGAACGACAAATAAAGATCTTGAATGTTCTGATTCCTTACATTGAAAGCTAAGGTATAACCCAGGACATTTAGGAATTTCGCTAGGCAAAGGGAGTTGTTGTCGATGTATACGTCCTCATGTAGGTCCTTGCAAGGAGTGAAAGGAGAAAAGGAGAAGTAAGTACAATCTGTTACAGAACGTCATTCACAGTAGTGTGGTGTGTTTTAGAAATACTTGCAGTCTTGGCCTACAATTCAATCCCATGAGTTACGTATACTAACACTTAATGATGCTGTCAGCAGCACGACACAATGACTACTCATCAGGTAATAGGCGAGTGATATTTCGTGCTGAATGTACTGCACAGTGCAATGGCTTCACTGTGGAGGAAGATAGTGCGTAAACACGACAAGGGCAGAGACATTTATCCTGAGTTATAAGTCCCATCGTTTGTCTTTTTATGACTTTATTATTATAATTACCGATAACATAATTTTGACTTTCAAGTTGTGTATGTTAGAAGGTATGGACATTCAGAAGTGTGGAACTTCCTAAACGAGGTCTTCTGTAAGGATAGCTTACGTCATTTCATCCTCTTTCACCTGTTTTTAACTTTGATGTACTAATGTTCCCGGGTAAAATAAATGTGTTGTTATTAAGTGCCAGTATGGTACTTTATGCGATTGTGTGGGGGACGAAAAATGTCTGTCCGTCTGTCTGTCCGTCCGTCCGTGTGTCTGTACGCGCTCTAACTCAAATACTCTTTTTCGGATTTTCATGAAACTTGGAAAACACATTTATAATGTCAATGGGAAGAACCCTATTGATATTGAACCAAATCGGTTCACCGGTACCGGAGTAATGCCCAATTTAGTGCCTATTTTAATAGATTATGGCGCCTTTGTAATAGAAAGGCGCCATAATTCAAATACGCTGTATCGGATTTCCATTAAACTTGGTATACGCATTTATGACATCCATGAAAAGTACTCTGTTAACTTTGAACCTAATCTGTTGACCGGTACCGGAGTAAACCCCAATTTAGTGTATATTTTAAAGGCGCAATAGCTCAAATACGCCTTATCGGATATTTATGAAACTTCGTATATGCATTTATACTATCCATGGAAAGACGTCTGTTGATGTTCAACCAAATCGGTTGGCCAGTACCGGAATAATGCCCAATTTATTGCCTTTTATGTTAATATATGAGAAGTCGCGATAACTCAAATATGCATTATTGGATTTTCCTGAAACTTTGTATACCCATTTATAATCTACATGGGAAGACGTCTACCGATATTGGACCAAATCGGTTGTCCGGTACCGGAGTAAAACCCAATTTAGTGTCTATTTTAAAAACGCGGTAACTCAAATACGCTTTACCGGATTTTTATGGAATTTGGTATACACATTTATAGTGTTCATGGGAAGAGGTCTACTGATACTGGATGAAATCGGTTCACCTGTTTCGGAGTAATGCTCAATTTGGTGCCTATTTTATGATAATATACGTATTCGAAAGAATTTATATTAAAAAAAAAGCAAATCATTTATCATGACGACATAGTCAATTGTTTTACTGTGATATTTTACGGCTTTGGAAATTAAAATAGAGATAGCTATGACCAAAAACACTATTACTAGATGTCCATTTACCGGGCTATGTGGCCGTGGTCGTGTTCCGTCTTGCGGTGTTGCTGACGTTTCGCCTCGATCTGCGTCGGGCATCCTCAGAGCTGTGTTCAGCATGGTGGTCTGCTGAGTACTGGTCGCTGTCTCCCTGCCCGCCGATATTTATACTTTTTCCTCCTGCCGCTGATTGGACGGCGCTCAGTTTTATCCTTACCTCCCCCTCTCCGGTACAATTGAAAACACTAGATTTACATTTGGTTCTTGCGATCACTGGGGCCCAACTGCTGTGAATTCTCGTCATTTCTTCTTTGCGATTGAAATTGTCTGTATGTTTCTGTATTTCTATGGCTTCCCGGTAAAGTCTAGGGAACCATTGGGAGGTAGTGCTAAGTACTTCTGTTTTGTGGAAGCTTATGTCATGTCCGGGTAGAAAAGCCTAGTTTCATACAAAAACACTATTGTTTTACATGCGCTTATAACTTACAACTAGACCGTTAAACTGACCCAGGTGACCGAGATGGTAACGTTTTGGCCTCACGTTATGGAGTTCCATGGTTCAAATCCCGAAACCAGCCAATTTCACTTTCTTTTTCGTATTTTTATGTGAGTGTGCGATTGTCAAGATATCAAAAATCTGTACAGTTCAGCTGTTGCTGGAAGATTTTAATCTGATTAAAAAGAAAACTAGACCTTTGTTCTTCCCTAAGCCCTGCTTAATGAATAAATCTGGAGCTTAACTTGTAAATCAATTAAAAAAACATATTCTGCATATCATAATTGCAGTCATAACTGATTAAAAAAAAACATACTCTCACTTTTTTACATCAGTTTACCTGATTTTATTAATATATGCGGATGACACTAAAGGTACAAACTACACAAAAAGTTTAAAAGATAGGCCTAACTGTCAATTGGAATTGGTTTCGAAAGATAGGCTATAATAGGAATCGCCGTAAGGTGTGACCGATTAATGTCACATCATAGTACACCTTTTATTTCATCCGATAACTCTGCCACGTTGGCTTTAATTTACGGTAATATGTTTTGGGAAAATAATAAAGAATTTCGAGATGTATTATCAGACTAGATTTTACTTAGTTCAACTGAACATAATATCCATGACATGATATTCATCAAATGATTACAAACAAAAGTATAACGTACAAATTTACAGTTCCATAGTAAACTTCAAAACTATCTTAAAGTAACCCAAGATTTACATCATTAATAACAGATGAAATATTTAAAAAATCAACATTAAAAATGGGTATTTGGTGATTCTGATGTAGGTCTATATGGGAAAAAGCGGAAAAAAACCAAGAAGTATATAACTTAATCAGGTATGTATAAAATGGTAGTAGATACTTTTACTAGGCCTACACTTTTCTAAGGCAATGCTAAGTTTTGTATGAATAAACACCTTAGGAAAAGCTTTTCATCTTAGCAAAAAATAAATAGTGTTGGCCAAGATTTGATTTTCCTTCAAGCCTTAGAATAAACTATGAAATGTAGCCTATGCATAAAGCGTAGTATAGATCTCTGCTTTGTAGGTTTTACTAAGAAAAATCACAGCATGCATCCTTCGCGGCTTAGATTGCTTAGTGAATGGTTGGTGGTGATTTGCATGGCTGAGTTTTTTTCGAATCTATAATGTCTTTCTGTCTTTCTGTCTATCTGTCTGCCTGTCCGTGCGCGATGCCCAGCGAAATCTACTGAATGCAGAGATCTGACATTTTAAACATAGATGAACTGAAGGGTGGGCGAATGCACTTCGAAGCCGTATTTTTAATTTTCGTTTTCTTTAGCGAGTTATGAGTGAAAAACAGGCAGAAAACGTCCATTTTTTTTGCTCATCCGAAGCATCAGCTTTCAGTAATACATTTCATTTGTCAAATCAGTTGCAAGAACTAACATTTACTTTGAATACGATTCTGAGCATTACATGTGGAGAAGAATTATCTTATATAACTATCAATCTCTATCACTAACTTTAAATAAAATGAATTAAAGCAAGTCTTAAAATATTTACGACTCAAAATGAAATAGAAAAAATCATAACAGAAGAGAGCATATAGATTTTGAGCTGTACACTGTTACTTAATCACTATCACAAACATCATCAGCCGATGCAAATATCATACATATTTCTGGTAAAGTTTTTTTCTAATAATTATATCATCGTATAATATTATCCAAAAACTTGAGGTGCAAGTGTGGGCACAACTGAGCTCATTGTTGCATCATTTATAGTTAGCTGGATTTCTCTATTCGTAAAATAGTTCATGATTATTTTATAAAGGTTTCGTGGGCAATTTCTGAGCTTCAGCTGAAGTTCATGCTCTATGCATTATCAAAGGCACCAGTAATGTCTAGTAATATCACTAAACCAACGATTATTCTTGTAAATGCATCTTGGAACCAATTTACCACCTGCAGACTGCTTCTTCTGTTGACTTCTGTGGTAAGAATTCAAACTGGTTATCATTATAAAAGTTGTTGCTAAGCAAACGAAACATAATACATCTATAAAGAGTTTTCTAGATATTTTCCCATTACTGGCAAGAGACTGGCGGGTCACAACGAAGAAGTAGTGTTTTTGCGGGCATATGGCTTTCGTATTATTTTCACTGCTGCCAACTTCAAGCAATTGGGAAAAAATACTTAGATCTAAATATTTGTTAAAAATATTTAGCATTGGAGATGGGTAAGTAATTTGAATATGTATCAGAATATTTGCAGAATTATTGTCTACATCTGGTGGTTTCGTGTAGTTTTGTTTCAGCATAATGCGCTCCACTTCGAGAAAACTAAATAAGCAAAATCATCTTCTGTATCAGGTTGTTAATATCTTGTTATAATTTTCATGGTTTCTACAGTGTTTGTACACTAAATTTCATGACTTTCTGGCAGCCTGAGAAGAACAAAAGTTCTTCCAGCTGTTAAATTTAGCTTGTGTCATTTTTCAGTACTCTGACTTTACTCTATTATAAGCATCTTCATATTGCATTTTGCTCGTTCAAACTTTCTGCAACGTGAAACACTCTTTTCTGCATAGTGTCCATTCTTTATTCCACCAGTAATTTTTCGAAGATTTGGAAGAGAGTTCAGGTAAATGTGCCTCGCACAAATTCACTATTGCATTTGTAATTTCGTTTATTAGTGTATTTAGTACACCTGGAGCGTCTACTTTGGATATCGTCTTTTGTAATTCCAATATTTCGTTTTTGTAACTGATCAAGATTTCTCTTACCTTATTTATAGAATGTACTATTTTATCACACCAGTTTTTATCCTTACTGATAGTTTCAATAACATATTTAGGTTATTTTCTGATTAGGTAAATAATTCCATTGTATTTATACTCACTGCCATTTGTACTATTCTTTATTACTTCTTCTGCCCGTACCATTGGTACTATAGGTAGAGGAAGTATTGTTTTCGACCCCCGGAGTTGAGTTTTTAACATAAAAACACGTTTTGACATCCCCCTGAATCCAAAAATACTATTTTCGGAAGCTTGTCTGTGTGTGTCTATGTGGATGTGTTTGAACAGCCTAGCTCCAAAACGGAAAATCGTATGTAAACAAAATTTTGTAATTTGAATCAGGTACCTTCCGAAGATGTGACGTGAAGATTAGCGACAATTTTCTCTTATTATTAAGGGGAATTTGCATGAAGAAATTTTCGTTTTTCGCGATTTTCTCGAAAGAGGTATGACAATTTTCTTTAAATTTTGCACATGGTTTGCTTATACTAAGAGCTAAAACATTTATTTGATACATTTTTTTTTCGAAAGAATTATCTAAAGGGTAGTTATAAGCCACACACTCTGGATACACGTTCTTTGCAATACGGCCTCTTGTAACGCAAAATCATACGAAAACAAAATTTTGTATTTGGGTTAGGTACCTTTTGGGGATGTGACGCGAAGATTGACTACGAGTTTCTCTTATTTTTAAGGAGACTTCACGTGAAGAAAATTTCGTTTGTCGCGATTTTCTAAAAAAAAAACAGCTCTTACGATTTTGTTTAAATTTTACAGATGGGGTGCATATATCAAGAGCTAAAACGTTTATTTGAAATGTTTTCGAAAAAATTGTCAGCAGGATAGTTATAAGTAGGGCGAGGATTTGAAGGTTTTACCTATTTTTCCCCCAGCTTCCTAATTAGAACATTTTAACGTATTTTTCCGTTTCATACCCCTAGCTTCCGAATATATGAATCTGATAGAACATAAAAAGGGCTAAATCGGACTAAAGGGCTTATAATGGACTAAAGAGGACTTTTGATGAAAAATAGGGGCTAAAGAGAACTTTTGCTGAAAAACTAGGGACTAGAGAGGACTTTTCTGAAAAACTAGGGCTAAAGAGACCTTTTTTATCAGAAAAACACGATTTTTAAATAGATTTTCGAATTGATGCAAAGGTAAACAAACATGGGAATTTATGCATTTTAAGAAAAGACATAATAAAAATAAAATTATACAACGCACTGAAATTAACAATGTATATGTCAATTTGTCCCTTGTCTTTGTAACTCGGAAATGTGCCGCCTCGCCGTCGCAGGAAATGAAACTTGAGCCGTCTTCAATACTTTGAAATCTGCAAGTAATCCATTGTTTCAACTTTCAAACAAGTTGCCAACCGACGACAGAGAAGTAAAGGAGGGCCTGTGTCGAAATTATATTACAATTTTCGGTGTTTTATTAAGACGGCTAAAATCGTTTGTTTGAAACCTAAAAAGGGCTATTTCACGAAAATAAATGGCTAAAATACCTTTTATAAAAGCCTAAAAATCCAGGCCCTACTTATAAGCCACCCACTCTGAATACTTTGCAGTATGGCCTCTTATTTTATATCAGAATGTGAAGTGAGAAATATATTGGTCATGCTTAACCTAAAGAAAGTTACGAGAGTACATTAATCAGATTTTATTTGGGTAGGCTTGTAAAGGTTAGGCGCAATGTTAGTGGAGGGAGGAGTCAGGAGCGTGAAAATAGGAATTGTGGTTACCGATCGTACTATACCAAGAGGATGTGTATTTGGGCTTGCTTAAGCCATCTTCAGTCCTTGTTGGCACCGTGAGGCACACGGCAAAGATATTTTATAGTACAAGATACCAGCAAGAATACATAGTAATTCTAGATGAGTTTTATGTCTATTATATATGTCTATTATATTATGAGTGTGTTAACTTTTTGACTCAAGTGTAATAGTGTTTTTTATTACTGACATCAGCAAAGATAAGCTGTACATTAATATATGCCTACTAGTGTCGTGTGCCTATAATATACTCATACACATCTTATTGAGGTTATAAGGTGGTAAAGAAACCCAACATTATTAATATGACCCTCATTGGACTTAAATTTATTAACAATTTACGGGCAAAGTTCACACAAATGCTACAAAATGCATGATTGAATTTTAAGATTAAATAATTATTGGCATACTTAAATGTACTGTATTTCGTAAAAGTGCTACTTATTTGTAAATGATTAACACATAAATCTGTTCCATATTCTTGTTTACAGTATTTGTAAATATCGAACGATATCTCATATCGATTGAACGTAAGAACTATCCATTTCACATGATTCTAACCGTTCCCAAAGTGTAAAATCATTGATATGTTATAATGATATGGACATGGGCAGCAGGCCCTACAAGAAATTCTCAAGCGGTCATGGGTTTGCTTTGGTATTATACCTTTGGTTACCAATGCAGCAGTTCTGTAGCGCTCGTTTGTTTTCCCGCTCATAATGCTAAGGTTAGGCTCCTCCTCTAAAAAAAACATGGGATAGATAATGGACGTAACTCTAAAATCAGCTACTTTAATGCAAATGATCCGTATAATCACTTTCGTTATTTTGTTTGGCACAAATTTCTCCAGATTTCAAAATTGTGGAAATTAATGATTTTTCTCCTATATGAAACTGGAAAAATCTTTAAGGGGTATGCGTACCCCCAGAAAAAAAGAGCTGATTATTATTAAAACTATCGACATGACTTATTCAGTTATTAAAGTCACTTTTATTAACACCATTTTAAAAATAGTTCGAGGATACCGAACCATTTCCACAGATGCGGCTCTGATGATTGCGGGCATAACACCTCTTTTCTTGACTGCCAAAGCTAAGGCAAAAATAACTGACATTAAGAAAGGACGAGAACCAATCGTACTACCACCAAATTGCAAAGTCGAGGAAATTGGCAAATACTTAGATTTTGGACACCCTGGTATCTTTCAAAATATTGTACAACTTGTTTCATGCAACAATGATCACCAGTATGATAAATTATATTCTCAGATGGATCACGCACAGAAGATCGGCAAATTCAGCATTCTTCAGTTGGTTGTGCTTTTGTTGTGTACCAAAGAAACAGTGAAGTTACTAATAAGGTATATAGACTAGCACCTATGTGTACAATCTTCCAGGCTGAGTTGTTCGCTCTGAAGGAGGCAGTTCAGTGGTGCATTGAGAATAGGTGTAGTGGACGAATACACAGTGACTCTCTGGCATCATTGAATGCAATTCAAGACAAGTATAATGGAAATCCAATTGCCATAGAAATCAGGCGTATCATTTCTTCCAATAATTTTCACATATGTCTTACTTGGGTCAAAGGTCACTCTGGAGTGGAAGGAAATGAGAGAGTAGACGAACTCGCGAAGGCTGCAGCTACATCAGACTTGGACTACAGTTACGCTGCCTGTCCTATATCTTTTTTCAATATAACTATAAACACAGAAATACTAAATAAGTGGAATTTGTTGTGGATCAACAGTAAGAAAGGATTCATCACAAGAAATATGTTCTTTCCAACTATAGAAGACAGGAAACAAGCAAAATTCTTTGAAATGAACTACGTTCTTACTCAGTTCGTGTCTGGACATGGGAAATTCGGTAGTTGCTTTTCTAGATTTCATATACCATCGCCTTCTGGATACTTGTGCTCCTGCAAAGAAGAACAGCAAACAATAGTTCATCTTCTGTTCGATTGTCCTATTTATCTGCAGACGCGAATCTACTTCACCTCTCATCTAGATTCGTGTGGACTTCAATACAACACACCACTAAATGGAATTTTTAGACGCAAATGTTGTGCATCTTCCTTTCTCAGTTTCATCTTTCAAATTTTTAAAACTCTTTGACTGTAATCGTAACATTATGTGTTCTTTTGATGATTATGTATCACAAATCTAACAGGTTAATTATCCATGTATGTATTCAAGCTTATGAAATCAATCTAGATTACAACATACAGCCCTAGCATACCTATTGGTGAAATAGGGCTCATTTGTATTGGAGAATAATAATAATAATAATAATAATAATAATAATAATAATAATAATATAAATAATACCAAAGAGGAGGTATAAGCTCATGGAATGGGAGATAACATATTCTGCATGATTGACTATTGCCTCCATGTCCAAGAAATGTTTGTTTATGGAGAAGTTCACCTATATCTTTTTGAACATGTTAACGATAATTAATCATGAATTTTGGTACTCTAATGGGTTTATAGAAGCATATTAAGTAGCCTACATCTGAGACATCTCGGACAAAAGAACAATGCAATTCTGTCAGTTAAATAAGGTATTGGCTTCGCTTTCCAAGTTCGCGGGTTCGGTCGTGTGTGCTCAAATGCGCGAGTTTCCAAATTTACGGGCATATAAATTTCTAGTGACGGTTACAGGCCTACATACTAGTGCACATCAGCCGTTAGCAAAGAAACAGTATTTGCATAAAAAAAAGTTTAAAAATAAGATTTTTGCCCTTCAAGCAAATGCATTTCACTTTTTGGGTTTGTTAAGGATGTTTGTTTTACATTATCACTATTTGAGTAATATTTTTCATATCTTACATTGTTAGCCTATATTATGGCTATGTTTTGTAATCATTACAACATTTTAAACCACTCCACAAATAAGTGCAGGATATGCAGAACTCTAAAAGTTTCGCAAATGCCTACAAATGGCAATGTTACCTCATGGAAAGAAATGTGGTCGTGATGTACACTCCAGCAATGTAATCTCAGATGAAAAATAAAAATTGCAATCCCACACCAAAATGTTCCTCTCCCAACCTTATCAAACTTACGACAGTTATGATCAAAATGGTATGGTTAAAAATTATTTGACTCAGTCTATCTTCATAGAACATACCAATATTATGCCAATTCAATTGAAATTCACAGTATTCATTGCTTACAGAAATAAAATAGTCCTTTTATTTATATTAAAAACAAATATCACATATTGTTTTTCATCAATAAATGGATGCGAGATGTCTCTTGTATTTTTCAAACCCGTACTTATAACGATCTCTAAAACACTGCATTTACAAGGTTGAATGTGAGCAAACTTGTATATTTTACAAATTTAAAAAAATACGCACCTAATACAACAAACAATTTAGTATTGCAGTAACTAATGGCAGAGAGTTAATAGTTAGTTAGCCCGAAAAACCATTATTCAAAATTATATTACTTTTTCTAGGATATACCATACACACACAAAATTAAAAAGACACCGCCACTTATTCCCAGCTGGAGAACGGGTAGGCTATTCTGCAGTAAATAAAGGAGTACACAATTAATTCATGTACACTCGGAACGGCAGTGTTTTATAACATGTAATGTAGGATTATTACGTCAGAACGAAAATGAGGCAGAGTAAGTGCTTGCTACTATGGAAATATCAAAATTTACGGTGCAGAAAGGTTTTAAAATCCCATACCGAATCACATTACCTTTATTTTGTATTTTATTTTAAGGAAACACATATTATTATAAAATATAACAACTTTAGATTTAAAATCTTATGAAATTTATATCTGAATGTGTATTGGAATCGATATGAAATACGTAGGCTACATCATAATTCCAAGGTTTGGTACAATAAAGGATTTTAATATTTGAGCATCAAATTAAGTCTTTAGAATGTCTGATGAACTATATTGTTGACGTTTGGAGTTACTATTAGCATGAGTCAGACACTTTGTATTATTCAGACCCCTTCTCTGGAGGGTCAACTAGACATCCAATTCAAAGGAATGCAGCAGTACTCTGCCTATGTGGATAAACAGAAGACTCATCCTGTTCATCACATCAGTGCAATAATAATGTAGTCGGAAGCCGTAATACTATAGGAACAGGGTCGACAGTCTCCGGTTACCGTAGTTCGCCAATTGGAGAAGATCCAGGGGTCTCGTCGAGTAAACCTTCCCCACCAATGATATCCCTACCTTGTCGTGGTGGTGGGGCTTGCGTGGTCAAATGATCCTGAGAGCTATGCCGGCGGTAGCTTAGCTACTGGTAGGGCCTCCCTTGCCGGACAGGTCGAAGGTGATGATCCAGACTAAAGGGATATCCTGGTCCTCCAGGTTGGGGGTTGGACGTAGAGGAACAACTCATCCCGTAAAACACGGTCGTTGAGAAGACCTAACGACAGAAGTCATTCCACTACAAAGGAATGCCGCCCGGCAGAGACAAGTACTGTGCAGTACTCAGCCTAAGTGGATAAACAGAAGACATATACCTGTTCACCACATCAGTACATTGCCATGTAGTCGAAAGACATAATACTAGAGGAACAGGGTCGACGGTCTTCGGTGTTCTTTAGTTCGCCAGTTGGAGAAGATACTGGGGCCTCGAATTTTTTGTCAAGTAGAACCTACTGGTCTGTTCACCCACTACCAAGATGTTTTTGGTGCAATTTATGAAATCTTCAAGTGCTTTTCATTGTGTACATGCAACTCCATGTATGTTGTAAATGTTGGGCAATATATGTACGAAACAAATTGGATGAAGTCTGGTGGGTCATCTAGACTTTCAAAGCAAAGGAATGCCGCCCGGCAGAGACAAGTACTGTGCAGTACTCAGCCTAAGTGGATAAACAGAAGACATATACCTGTTCACCACATCAGTACATTGCCATGTAGTCGAAAGACATAATACTAGAGGAACAGGGTCGACGGTCTTCGGTGTTCTTTAGTTCGCCAGTTGGAGAAGATACTGGGGCCTCGAATTTTTTGTCAAGTAGAACCTACTGGTCTGTTCACCCACTACCAAGATGTTTTTGGTGCAATTTATGAAATCTTCAAGTGCTTTTCATTGTGTACATGCAACTCCATGCATGTTGTAAATATTGGGCAATATATGTACGAAACAAATTGGATGAAGTCTGGTGGGTCATCTAGACTTCCAAAGCAAAGGAATGCCGCCCGGCATAGACAAGTACTGTGCAGTACTCAGCCTAAGTGGATAAACAGAAGACATATACCTGTTCACCACATCAGCACATTGCCATGTAGTCGAAAGACATAATACTAGAGGAACAGGGTCGACGGTCTTCGGTGTTCTTTAGTTCGCCAGTTGGAGAAGATACTGGGGCCTCGAATTTTTTGTCAAGTAGAACCTACTGGTCTGTTCACCCACTACCAAGATGTTTTTGGTGCAATTTATGAAATCTTCAAGTGCTTTTCATTGTGTACATGCAACTCCATGTATGTTGTGAATATTAGGGTTACATATAGGATATATGTATCTCTTATGATGCGTGATGTAATAAACAGCACGTTGAAAAGCCTATTCTTTGTTTTTTTATATTAAAGTTGACAGTCATTGTGTCGAGGTGCTAAGCACATTATACATTAATAGACAGTAAACAAACCTGCATTTATAATTCTATATAAATACGGCTCATGTTACATTAAAGACTGTTTAACTACTAAAACTGAAAACTCTTTCTCTCTTGCTGTAACTTTCAAGAACATAAAAAATTTCCAAGTCTATAGTAACCAGCAGGTGCTGAGAAATCTAGGGACAGTTCCGCAGTATTTTCTACACACTTCACATGAATACGGAATTATGTCTGAGAATTCCTCCACGTTAGCTTTAATTTACAGCAATGCATTTTGGGAAAATAATCAGGCAATTTCAAGATGTATAGTCAGAGTAGATTTTTAATTACTCGAACTGAACATATAATATCCACGTTATGACACGAGTCAAATTATTACAACAAAATAAATAAATAATAAAGTAACCTACAAATTTACAGTTCCACAGCAAAGTTTTAAAACAATGTTAAAAAAACACAACATTTTCATCATTTGTCTACTGAAAGATGAAATATTTAAATGTTCAACAATATCTATGGATATTGAGTGATTCTGATGTATATAGGGAAAAGGAAAAAAGAACTAAGACAAAAACTATAAGTATATAATGTAATGTCAATACGTTCAGTACTTCAAAAAGTATGAGAAAATTCTAAGTAGCTTTTTTAAGAAATTAAGCACAGGAAAGAATGGTACTTTATGAGATTGTGTGTGGGGACGAAAAATGTATGTTCGTCTGTTCGTCTGTCCGTTCGTCCGTCCGTGTGTCTGTACGCGCCATAACTCAAATACACTTTTCCGGATTTTCATGAAATTTGGAAAACACATTTATAATGTCCATGGGAAGAACCCTATTGATATTGAACCCAATCGGTTCACCAGTACCGGAGTAATGCCCAATTTAGTGCCTATTTTAATAGATTATGGCGCCTTTCTAATAGAAACTTCGTATACCCATTCATAATGCCCATGGGAAGACGTCTATTGATATTCGACTAAATCGGTTGGCCAGTACCGGAATAATGCCCAATTTAGTGCCTTTTATGTTAATATATGGGTGATTCTTCAAATACGGGAAAATTTGGAGTGTGTAAAATCCAAATTTTTTACTTTGTTTAAAAAATCTCAAAAAAATTACTAAAATACTTCAGAGGTTACTTGATTATAATATGACACCAGCAGAGCTTAAATGTTTATATTTTTATTTATTTTAATTTCTTTATTTTTTTAAAGCCATGTGAATGACATCCATGTAGGCCTACATGTGGATGGCAGAAGGCCACATTAATGACTAACTTTGGCAACAATCTGCTTTTCTTTATGTGATTTCATATTTTTCTCAGCATACTTCAGTTAATTTTGCAACAAATTTGCAAATTTGTGTGCATACTCCGGAATTAATATAATTTTAACGAGACTGTGTTTTTATGGTTTTGGGGGAGGGGGGAATCAAGCAGAAATTCATTTAATCAGTTTTAAGATCTTAAGTACAGGTCACAGACACCGTAAACACAATAGTATCCTACATTTATCATCTACATGACTTGAGAGTCATCCACATACCCCTTCATGAGACATGTGGATGACACAAAAATCAGGCATGTGGATGACAAAAAAGGAGTTTAAGTGGTCTCAGCAAGCCATTCCTAAACCTCTGTAAGCTCAACTTCAGTCAAGTACTTTGAATTGGAAGGTTTATCATAGTGCATAATCAAAATTAATTAATATTCACTTTCTGCCTACTTTCTAGAAGCCATGTTAATGACGGGGAATAAAAACGCTTTCCTTGAAAATGATGCAAAGTCCTTTGTTAATCCCAAACTGTTTGTAAACAAGCAAAATTCAACCTTACAATTCAACCACAAGCTGCCCTGTTGGCTTCTAACACTGTTGCCAGTTATACAAATTTCTCATTTCTGCAGAAAAAATTCCATTCTTTTCAGTCATGTGGATGACCAAAAACCCTTGAGGCATTCTTTATGTTCATTAGGTGGGGTGACAATTTTATTTCATTTTATTTTTTAGGGATTAATATTCTTCACACATTCATTGACAGGAAAAAAAGTTGAAAAGGAAATAACATTTTGTTTTGTGGAAAAATGCATTAGAATATACAAAACCGAGGTTTGGGACAGGGCATGTCGATGACATTTCATTTAATTAAATTCGATTTTGGAATATCAGAATTTAAAGTTAGTGACATTTCAAAGTGATAGTTGTAGTATGGAAGTAGTAGAACCAAACTTTTATTTTAATTCTTTTTTTAAGTTGAATTTGAAGGGAAATATCACTCCGGAACACAAATTTTCCCGTATTTGATGAATAACCATGTAGGATCAGGGGGCGTATATTTTCTTAGCGGACTGTAAGAGTCCCTAATACCTACACGAGATTGAAAATTTAGTTGTGCTTAACACTTTTCGTGCTAACCACAACTAATGAGATCTCTGGCGGAGGACCACCTCCATTGTATTGGGGGAATTGGATTGAATAAGCTTTATAGCATACATCACTCAATGAAACTAACGATATAAGATATAATATTTAATTATAAGCTAAAACACACGAACGAATACACTTTCACTTGGTTGAAAAGAGTTGAAAACGAAGATAGTAGGTCTTCAGCTGAAAGTCTTCTTGAAGATAGCATTTACATACCAATACAATGGTTGACAATCTTCTAGTATGTAGTGTCTGTGTTTGATGTAATATGTGAATCCATCTTAACGCATGAGATTGAAGTTATGATTCAAGGATGTGAACATTATCACCATCTACCATATAAACGATTGAATGAAAGTTTGTAGATAATGGAGATGAAAATTTAGTCTTGAAGTCACATATAATCACATTTGTGAATAAATATACATCTGTCCGTGAAGCGTGACACTTGTAGAAATAGTTTTCAAGACTAGAAACTGAATGTCAAGTCTGATGGATAAGCTATTTAATGATAGCTAAATCGCAACAATAAGATCGATGTTTAATGCGTAGATGTGTGGAAATTGGAATCACTTCTAGTAACACTAATGATTACTTACTTGAAGCGAAGTAAATGTCCTTATATAGATTGATAATAGGAGAATCTTTATCTGCTATAAGAATGAGAATATGTGTCGTGATGTCCCAGCTATTTAGCAATTAGCAAAACACAACACAGAAACGCCATTTTGCCAGGCATAAATTGAATGAATGATTAAGTCCATTTATTGATGCACTAGAAGTATTGCTTACTTGATGAAGCATATGATAAAGAAGCGTAGAACTTGTAGGATATATTATCCACACAAATAATAGAATGAATGTTGATGATCAGACTATATCACGATAATCCGAAGCACCAAAGAAAACATGAATCCTTTCATGTTTGAGTAATGGATTGTTGAATAGTGAAGAAGAAGGAAGTCAAGTCATTGAGCTATATGAAATGCATTTAAACTGCTCAAGAAATGTATCCTGAAGACTGGATACAAAAAATAATAATCAAATATGAATAATAACAGACAATGAATAGGGATAATAGCTTGCAAGATAGAAAATGTATGTTATTTAAATAGTAATATGAATAAAGTTGACTTCAGAAACAGGAAGTGACAAAGAAAGATATCCAAGGCCAACATGATAGGCTAAATCTAATGTTGTAAGTAAATGAATATAGGATGTAATGCAATAACCTAAAATCTAAACTTATAACAATAAAATTAGAGAAAAATGATGAATAGTATATACTGCTATCAAGTTGGCAACAAAATAATTAAACTTGTACATAGTTTAAAGCTATGATTGAACATAAGTTGCCCGCAAAATTATTTTCTTGAAAATAATTTTAAAATATATTAGATTATGTGAAAAGAGTAGATTTAAACTTTGAATAATAAAGAGGTTTACTCATCTTCAATATTAGAAATGGGAAGAGGAGCAAGCTTAACAATTGGTCGCTTGTAGAAACCTGTAGAGGTTCTAACTGTGACTACTCTAACTAGTCCGTCAGATCCAGGATGAATAGAGTGTACAACACCCATAACCCAACGTAAAGGGGGAACGTTGTCGTCGAGTAGAAGAACAGGAGTTCGTATTTCTACATTAGGAAGAGTCTTTAGCCATTTAGAGCGTTGTTGTAGAGAATGTAAATAGTCAGATGACCATTTGTTCCAAAAACCAAGTAGCAATTGATTCTTAGCATTCCATCTTGAACGCAAAGAAGTGCTACTAGATAGGTTTGAGGTGGGTAATGAAATCAAAGGTCTTCCTATAAGGAAATGACCTGGAGAAAGATAATTCAAGTCTTCAACGTCTTCATGAAGAGTGACAAGAGGACGTGAATTCAAAATAGCTTCAATTTGAATTAAGAGAGTTGACATCTCTTCAAAGGTAAGTATCATAGAAGTCATTACTCTTTTCAAGTGATGCTTAACTGAGCGAACAGCTGCTTCATGCAAGCCAGCCATATGGGGACTGTGAGGAGGAATAAAATTCCACTTTATGTTAAGATGTGAAGTAGAATCTTGAACTTTCGATTGATGTTCATGAGAAGATAGAAAATCTGTAAGTTGTCTGATATCAGTTTGAGCACCAACAAAGTTCATAGCATTATCCGATGTGACTGAAACCGGTATGCCTCTTCTACCAGTAAATCTGGAAAAAGCTGCTAAAAATGCATTGGAAGTAAGCGAGGTGACTAACTCAAGGTGAAGAGCCTTGGTAGACATGCAAACAAATACAGCTATATAAGCTTTAGTAGTAATCCTTGATCTAGGTCCACCATATTTAATAGAGTAGGGCCCAGCATAATCAATGCTGACGTTAGTGAATGGGGCAATAGGAGATACACGAGAAGATGGTAAATCAGCCATCTTTTGCTGAAAAGGTTGAGCTTGAAATCTGAAACAGACATTGCACTGTCTGATCACAGAGCGAATTGTTCTCCTTACAGAAGGTATCCAAAACCTTTCCCGTAAGTGAGCTATAATAAGCTGGGAACCATCATGACATAGTTTGAAGTGTGTAAAACGAATGAGGTGTTTAGTGAAAGGATGCTTAGCTGGAAGCAAAATCTGATGCTTCGCATCAAAGGGCAGTTCTGAGTGCTTCAGTCTTCCACCAACACGAAGAATACCATCACTGTCCAAGAATGGACATAATGAGTGTATTTTACTGGACGAAGGAACGACATCAGACGAAGTCAAGGCATTGATTTCATCATGATATTCGACTTGCTGAATTATTTTCACACACGTGTAGAGTGAATTTGAAATTTCACTAGGTTCAAGAGGACCTGTGAGCTTAATTTTAGCAAGCCTACAATTATTTATGAATCGTAGAACATATGCTATCATACGCAAAGTCTTCAAATGTGAAAACTTAGTTACATAGGGCAGAAGTTCAGGAGGCTGACTTTGAAGAAAGGCAGAAATCCGCACTTCTGGTAGTGCTTGAATAGGTTCGATAGGTTCCCTATGAGACCAAGTGGAATCTTCTTTAGATAGCCAAGAGGGACCTGACCACCATAATGCATTATGAATTAACTCACAAGGAGTTGAACCTCTGCTTATTAAGTCAGCAGGATTATCTTTAGAGGAGACGTGAGACCATAAATAGTCAGCAGTTAACTCTTGTACATCAGCTACTCTATTAGCTACAAAAGTCTTTAACGTAGTGGGCGAATGATTGAGCCAACTCAAAACTATTTTAGAGTCAGTCCATAAGTATGTTTTAGCAATGTTTAACTGTAACGTAGGTACAACTTTATGAGTCAGATTAGCAAGCAAGTGAGCTGCTAATAACTCAAGTCTAGGTATGGTAACTAGTTTGATAGGTGCTACCTTAGACTTAGCACAAAGTAATACAGTAGTTACTTTATTATTACTGTCAATAGATCTCAGGTACAAGCATGCACCATAAGCATTTTGACTCGCGTCGCAAAAACCATGTACTTGAATTAACATAGCTTCTGAAGGGAGAGCTAATCTTGGAATAGCTATTTCTGAAATGTTAGGTAATTGTTGATGGATTGATAGCCATTGTTTAGCTACGCAATCTGGAATGGGTTCATCCCATGTCTTAGTCATTTTCCATAACGATTGAAAGATCATTTTACAATGAGCTACAATAGGGCATATCAAACCTAAGGGGTCGAATATGGACGCTATACAAGAAAGTAGAGTTCTCTTGGTACAAGTTATAAATGGTTTGGAAGGATCTATTGAAGTTTGTATCTTTAACAGATCACTTGAAGGTTGCCATAAAAGACCTAATGCTCTTATTGCATTGTCATTAGATTCATCGAATGAATGAATATCTTGTCTTTCATGCAATTCGACTGGAATGTTATTCAGAAGACGTGGATCATTAGACGTCCATTTTCTAAGTTCGAAACCACCAAGAGGTAGCAATGTAAGAAGTTCTGATACCATCCTTTGTGCTTGATGGATATCAGCAGCACATGACACTACATCGTCTACATAAGTTGAATTATTAATTATTTGAGAAGCTAAGGGAAACTTATCACCTTCGTCAATGGTGAGCTGCTTTAGAGATCTCGTTGCTAGAAATGAAGCAGGAGCGGTACCATAAGTAACCGTTTTCAAGTTGTAAACACTGATTTGTTCCGTGGGAGTACTTCTCCAGATAATTTGCTGAAGAGGTTGGTGTTCTGAATGAACTAATATTTGGCGGTACATCTTTGCGATATCCGCAGTAAATGCTATTGGATTAAGTCGAAACCTGAGCAAAATAGAGAATAGGTCAGGCTGCACAACAGGACCTATAGCTAAAATGTCATTCAAGGATTTTCCATTGGATGACTTAGCTGAAGCATCGAAGACTACTCTAACCTTTGTAGTAGTGCTACTAGGCTTAATTACTGGGTGATGAGGAATAATGTATTCACAAGGAGCATTAGTAATGTGGTCAGCTCGTTGCATATGACCTAAATCCTCATATTCTTGCATGAACTTGACATATTCAGTACGTAAGTATTCGTTGGATGACAGTCTTTTTTCTAAGAGCTGAAACCGTTTGTAAGCTTGTTGCTTTGTGCTACCTAATGTTTCAGGAGGAGCAGTAAAAGGAAGTTTAACTATATATCTTCCAGAGTCATCTCTGGTGGTATTTTGAGAGAAATGTCTCTCACATTCCGATTCATCATGGAATGGAGCAGAATTATTGACAGCTTCTAATTCCCAGAACCTAGGTAATTGTTCATCCACAGCTGATTCTGAGTGCAAGAAAGCAGAGTAGTTTGAATCGATTAATGAGTCAGAGCTAGGGAATGAGAGATTAGAATGAGTTTGCTTGACACGAGGCTTCTCACGCCTATTAGCTGCTTTAGCTTTGCTGTGAGAAGTCATTTGCTTAGAAACATTCATATGTTTAGAAGCAGTATTTTGCATAGGAATACTATGCTGCGAAGAAGTAACAGGTTGAGGGACTTTACCCATAAAGTACCAACCAAGTTCTGAATTATGTATGCCAGGCAGATTATCAGCCATGATTTTGCCTGATAACAGTATTTGTGAAAAAAGCTCTGTACCAATGAGCAAATCTAAGTACTTAGGTTGGTTAAATTTAGCATCTGCTAAATTCAAGTTAGCTGGAATATTCCAATTGTCAGTATTTATGTAAGCACGAGGGAACTTACAAGTAGCTATGCATGGAATAACCAAAGCATTCGTTTGGCACGACCAATCAGAAACATTAGATTTCAGTGACAAAGATGCTACCTTGCAGAGAGTGCGCTTTTCAAACACTACTCCTTGCAAATATTCTCTACGAGAAGTTGGTTTAAGTTTGAGGCGTTGAAATAATCTATTTGTAATTAAATTACAAGTCGTAGCTGAATCAAGAATGGCTGTAGCCTCAATGTACTCGCCATTAGCATCTGCTATTAACACAGTTGCTGTAGGGTATAGAATCTTTGAAGTATCTGGACCACTTCTTAGCATGGCACATGGGTTTACTGGTATGGGAGCGTTTGAAGGGTGAAGCAAAGTACTATGTTTACCTTGACACTTCATACAAGTATAAGAAGAGCAGGCTTGTGAATGACCACCTATTCTCAGGCAGACATTACATACATTGTTGCGTTTCACAAATTCAAATCTTTGGGGCAAAGCGAAAGCTCTGAATGCTTCAAAGAGAAATAATTCATGATCACGAGGGCGATTACAACATATACAAATAGGTTGAGACCACGAAGACTTTTTCTTAGCTTCAGTGGACTTACGATTGTTGTTAGAATTATTATTAGATTTCGCAGTCACATTTTTGACTGGAGATTGATTCGACTGGGACTTGATAGCTAAGTCAGTCATTTGAATGACTCGAACTTTGGCCTCAAGGAAACTGAATAAGTCCTTGAGTGATGGAAACTTATCAGCTTTAAGCGAAGATTCCCAATCTCTAATAATAGCTGGAGAAAGCTTATCCAGTATTATTTTTTAGATAATAAGATCAGTCAGCTCAATATCAATGTGCAGTGACTGAAGCGCGTGGACAGTACATATGTAATGATCTAAGTATCTCTGGAGCGAATCAGCAGAGTTTCTATCAATAGAAGGGGGAGAAAATAAATTCTCTAAATGAGCATTAGCAATGAGTCTGTCATTGTCAAAACGCTCTAACAAAGTTTGCCAGGCAATGCTAAATGTGGCAGCACTGACAGGAATATTATGTATAATAGTCATAACCTCAGGGGTTAAGCATGACTTTAAATATTGAAACTTGTCCATCTCTGACACGTACTGATTCTGCAGTATTAAGGATGTAAACGTGTCACGAAACTCTAGCCACATAGTGGGATCGCCTGAAAATGTCGGTAATTTTATTTCAGGTAACTTAGGAAGAGAAACGTGGTTTTGCTCAGTCAGCACTGGTTGCGGACTAGGCGCAGACATAGGATCTGGATCATATATTTGCTTGTTTGCCTTTATGGAAGCTTCAAGTCTAGTAAGTGCTTTGTAATAGGCTTCTGCAAGCTCATAGTGTTGAATTTGCCTGTCATTGAATGATTCAATGTCTTCAATTGAAGACTGTTCAGCTTGATAGTGCTGAAATGATTGTTCGAGTTCAGCGCATCTCTTAATACCTTCAATCTAAGATGCCTGATCCTCTATCATAAGCTCGTTTATTACTTGAATATGGTTTAAGAGCTGTACTCTTACTTGTTTAAGCTTTGAGAGATTAATTAAAGTCTCTACCTTAGCGATGGTTTTGAAATATGCTGTTTCAACTTCTTCACGAGAGTTGGCCTCAGCATTCGTAGCATGGAGTTGTTCGAGCTGGGTTTGAACCAATTCAAACTCTCAAATAATTGTTTGAGTTTGTCTCTACGAGAGAACAAAGCATGTAACTCGATTTCACGAGTTACAGTAAAATCTGATATTACTTGAACTTGAGTGAATAGTTGAGCTTTGATTTGCTGCAGCTCAGAAATCTTGTTTGAAATTACCTGCTGCGTTTCAGCAAGTTTAGAAAGAGTTTCTATCTTAGATTCTGCGATCTTAATTAATGTTTCTAGTTTAGAAATAGCTTCGATGAAGCCATTTTCGACTTCTTCATGGTAATTAATTTCAGCATCTGTTGGCTGAAATTCTTCTATTTGATCTTGAATTAGTATGAACTTATCAAATGTTTTTTCAAGAATGTCTTTACGCTTCAATAATTGTTGGAGATTGAGTTCACCTGACTCATTAAGATCAGTAATATAATTACACTGACGTGTAAGTTGTGCCTTAAGAGGAGGGCGTTTTCTTTTGAGGTCTTCGACCTGTCTTAATGTTTGATCTTCCATGATTCATAGATAGGTATACGAAGAATGAAAACAATGTAGAACCTTGCCCGCTTGCGGGGATACAACGAAGCAATGCAAGTGAAATAGTATGCGAGAAGAACAGGATATTTTGCCCGCCTATGAGATTCAACTTCTGGACAACTTATTGTCAAGAAGACAATGAAATATATGATAGAGCAGAATGATTGCAATTATTTGCAATAAGATGGGTATTAAATTGCAAAGAACGTTAAGAATCTTGTTCGTGTAAGAGAATTGTGTGTTAATGTACTGTTGACAGAGTGTGTTGTGTGTCTGTGACTTACATTGATGTCACAATGTTTACAATTGATATATATATATATCATACAGTACACTTTGAAGTTTCAATGAGTGATGGCATGTAGCTCAAATGCTTATTTCAGAGCACAACTCAATGTTAAGTCAATCTTTAATTGCTTAAGTATCAATATATATCTCTTGAGATGAAATAATAATGCATACATGAATGTGAGCAAAACAAGAAGGCTCTTGTATGCAACCCAAGTCTGTCTGTGACACAGAGGGTGAATAATGTATGAGTATTATTGTATTATTACAATCTTAATAGTTTGATTATGGTCAGAAGGACCAGATGAAGAAATAAGTTATTAGTACAGTCTTGCTGGTGATATTACAGATGTAGGATAAGCCTATTAATACAGTCTTGCTAGTTTTATCCTAGATGTAGGCTAGGCCTATTAATACAATCTTGCTGGAAATATCACGGCCCGAGAGGACCAAATGTAGGATCAGGGGGCGTATATTTTCTTAGCGGACTGTAAGAGTCCCTAATACCTACACGAGATTGAAAATTTAGTTGTGCTTAACACTTTTCGTGCTAACCACAACTAATGAGATCTCTGGCGGAGGACCACCTCCATTGTATTGGAGGAATTGGATTGAATAAGCTTTATAGCATACATCACTCAATGAAACTAACGATATAAGATATAATATTTAATTATAAGCTAAAACACACGAACGAATACACTTTCACTTGGTTGAAAAGAGTTGAAAACGAAGATAGTAGGTCTTCAGCTGAAAGTCTTCTTGAAGATAGCATTTACATACCAATACAATGGTTGGCAATCTTCTAGTATGTAGTGTCTGTGTTTGATGTAATATGTGAATCCATCTTAACGCATGAGATTGAAGTTATGATTCAAGTATGTGAACATTATCACCATCTACCATATAAACGATTGAATGAAAGTTTGTAGATAATGGAGATGAAAATTTAGTCTTGAAGTCACATATAATCACATTTGTGAATAAATATACATCTGTCCGTGAAGCGTGACACTTGTAGAAATAGTTTTCAAGACTAGAAACTGAATGTCAAGTCTGATGGATAAGCTATTTAATGATAGCTAAATCGCAACAATAAGATCGATGTTTAATGCGTAGATGTGTGGAAATTGGAATCACTTCTAGTAACACTAATGATTACTTACTTGAAGCGAAGTAAATGTCCTTATATAGATTGATAATAGCAGAATCTTTATCTGCTATAAGAATGAGAATATGTGTCGTGATGTCCCAGCTATTTAGCAATTAGCAAAACACAACACAGAAACGCCATTTTGCCAGGCATAAATTGAATGAATGATTAAGTCCATTTCTTGATGCACTAGAAGTATTGCTTACTTGATGAAGCATATGATAAAGAAGCGTAGAACTTGTAGGATATATTATCCACACAAATAATAGAATGAATGTTGATGATCAGACTATATCACGATAATCCGAAGCACCAAAGAAAACATGAATCCTTTCATGTTTGAGTAATGGATTGTTGAATAGTGAAGAAGAAGGAAGTCAAGTCATTGAGCTATATGAAATGCATTTAAACTGCTCAAGAAATGTATCCTGAAGACTGGATACAAAAAATAATAATCAAATATGAATAATAACAGACAATGAATAGGGATAATAGCTTGCAAGATAGAAAATGTATGTTATTTAAATAGTAATATGAATAAAGTTGACTTCAGAAACAGGAAGTGACAAAGAAAGATATCCAAGGCCAACATGATAGGCTAAATCTAATGTTGTAAGTAAATGAATATAGGATGTAATGCAATAACCTAAAATCTAAACTTATAACAATAAAATTAGAGAAAAATGATGAATAGTATATACTGCTGTCAAGTTGGCAGCAAAATAATTAAACTTGTACATAGTTTAAAGCTATGATCGAACAGACCATATAAGAAGTCGCGATAACTCAAATAAAATTTAGTGTGTATTTTAAAGACGCGGTAACTCAAATACGCTTTACCGGATTTTTATGAAACTTGGTATACACATTTATAATGTCCATGGGAAGACGTCTATTGATATTGGATAAAATCGGTTGACCTATTTCGGAGTAATGCTCAATTCAGTGCCTATTTTATGGTAATATACGTACCGTATTCGAAAGAATTTGTGAAATGCAAATCAGTTATCATGACAACATAGTCAATTTTTTACTGTGATCTTATAAGGATTTGGCAATTAAAATACAGTTAGCTATGACAAATAACACTATTGCTGTACATGCGCTTATCCAACTAGACCATTTTCTTTATTTTATATTCTGCATATCATAATTGCAATCATAACAGATTAAACAAAAACATACTGGCACTTTGTTACATCAGTTTACCTGATTTTATTATTATTATAAATAGAAGTCTGTTCTAGGGTGCTTGATGTCATTGTTATATGTAGCATTCTTTCTGATTGGATAACTTCTTCCTCCAAGCAAATCCTATGCATTGTAACAACACTAGACAGAACTTGAGGAAGTTTCACCCCGCTATAGGAAGGCTATTATAGGCTATTTGCCGGCGCGGTGGCTCATGCTGTAGCGCGTGAGCCTGGCATGCTTGCGGTCCTGAGTTCAAATCTCGGGGCCGGCGGGTGTGTCATTCGTGGTGGACGAAGGCGTGCTTTTGTGGGTTTTTCTCGGGGTTCTCCCGTTTCCCCCTTTCATTCCACCAACACTCTCCACTTCATCTCATCTTTCCCCCTTTTCATCCTCATCCCGTTTCCACTTCTGGTATCGGCAGTCAGAGCCCTTTGGGGGCCTCTCCCGTTCTCCCCGCTGCTTGTGGTCAAGAGGTTGTTGGTGGTGTGTGTCACGAACCTGTCGGGGCTCCCGGTTGGAGGTACCGCAGGGGGTGGCGCACACGTGGCATGGTACTAGGCTTGTTGGATGTAGGGGAGTTCCGTGGGGGCTCACGGGGGGCTTTGCAGATCCGGGGCGGCCTGTGGGCACGCAACTCATCCCATCCCGGAGGTAGGTACAATAAGTCGGCAACGGCTGCGGTGCTTAGGGGCGTTCTCACCCCGCCTCCCCGCCTTAAGGGGCACAAAATAGAATAATAGAATAGGCTATTTGATCATGAATAGTGAGAATTCGCTTCAATTTCATTCGTTATGGATCCGTTGTTGTCTGGTCGCGCTATTGTTCTGCACTCCAATACAGATCTAGTAGTTCCGTGAACAGTAGACCTCCACCAGCAGCGCTCCTGCGAATTTGAAACCAACGTCATCCGTTTCTTCATTGTTGTCACATCAAAGACCGTACCCCATTATCGCTTTAGCTATGCGTCTATCCATCCCTTAAGTGCCTTCAGGACCGTATCTGACTCCATAGTGAAAAGTTTTGTTAATTGAAATCAAGTTTCATTACGACGAAGCAAATTGGAGCAAATTTGAATCGCCCTGCCGGTCATTTTCAGAAAAATTGCATTATTGTACATACTTAGTTTTTATGATGAAACAAGTTATCTATAAATCCAGAGACTCTCGGATCTATTCCTGGGTGGATAGAGGACGTTTAACTTTGATTATTCTCATCTCCAACACCGGCAGCAGCACGGTGCAATTGTTATTTGTGTGCTACACTAATCTCACACTGAAATAGAACAAATATGGAATATTCTGCTTACTATATGTTATTAAAAAAACTGAACTGCTTTATTATAGACTTAACCGTAGGTATATCAGGGCGTGTAAAGATTAAGGGCTGTGTTCACGAACACGGATAAAATTCTCGGTATCGTGCATAATAAAATCTACGATCAATCCATTATCTCAAATAGTAAACCTTTCGGGTTTCACCACATAGTTTGTCTCCTTTGTTTTCACAAGTTTGGTTTTTATACTATTTGTCTAACCCTTAAATTTTTCATAAGAGAACCAACGTCATCTGGCAGGTGTTGTGTGAAACACCGGGGGGGAAAAATTGCCTATTGGCTGCATCCGCCGCTAAATGTACATGTTGCCATAACAACATGAAAGTTTCCCCTCACATTGTCTCTCGCTATTAGTTCTACAAATGGTCACTAGATGTCTCACTATTTTGGGAGCGTGGTGTGTAGTAGATAATTTCGTTTTCCCCTTGAATCTTGTGCAGAAATTGATGTCGTCATAGATTTCCAAGTGAGACGTCCGTTCCTTTAACCATTAGGGTGTCTTATTCTGTGTTCTGCTTCCCACTCCTCGTAACTGTGATAATATCTTATGTTGATCAGATGGTCCAATCGCCTACGCGCCATCTTGATGTCGCAGTTACCTTGGTTTATCCTGCTTTTTTGCTGGCCGATATTTCACCGGTAAAGCATTGGATATTGTCGAAAAACCAAGTTACTGTACCTGGTGAAAAGTAAAATAGGCAATATCGCAGCTTTTCAGTCTAAAAACCAGGATCAGACAGATTATCGGCGTTGGTGAACACAGCCCTAAGTATTGGAACTCGCGTAAGAACGTATAGTTCAGACGAAGTAGTTCCAAATTCCCACATCAGGCGTCGTAGCGATCATCATCTCTTAAACTTGCGAGCATAGAGAGCTGTGTATTAGGAAGTTATCACGCCCTGTTGTTATGTAATGTATTTGACAATTGTATTGAATGTATTAATGGAAATTCCTTATAAACGTAAATTACATTTGCACTTCAAAATAAACGAAATTAAGTAAATATTTGTTATTTTAAAAATCTTACAAGGAAGTTTTGACACTTTCCTTGAGGATTTTGCGGTCGCTCTACATTTCTTTTCTCTTTAAATTTCTACAGCGTGGAAAATAAAGCGACGTTTTATATAATGAAATACTAGTTGCGGCTGATATAAAAATAAATGATTCCCTGAAGAACATAAGCTCGAAAAACTGGCCTGAAAACAGGCTATATCGCCCCAACTGCATCTTCATAACTTTTCTTCAATGATAATATCTAATTTTTTTTTTGGCAATGTCGTAAAATTACACAGAAGGATATTTGAGGAATTAACATCCATCTTCAAAGTCCGTTGTGTTACGATGAATGTTAATACCTTACAAATCGTGGGTAGGTCCATGTTTTCAAGTGTTAAACATTCCTTGTAATTGATGTATATTCTTCCTGCCGTACTAAGCAAGTGGCCACGAAGGTAATACGTAATATTATTACCTGCTATTATCATTAAGTGACATGTCTAAAGGGAATAAGTTTGGATCAGTAGGTATTATAGAAATTAATGTTCTCTCTTATTTGTCTCTGTCTTATGTAAATTGTCTTTACATGCCTATTTTTAACTACATAGCATTTGGTGACTTAAGGAAGTCTGCTTGCTATGAATTGCATCTCCACAGTTTACTTTAGAAGAATGGATTACTTTTAAATATACATATATAGACTGAAGCAAATGTAAATTGAAAAAAGTATATTAAGGTAGGTTGATATTCAAGACCAAAAAGCCTTTCAACCGGATCTTTGCTTAATTTAGTATTAAAAGATATTTGTAGCCTCATGCCCAAAAACATTCAGCCAAATGAAGGACGACATGATTTTTATATAAAAGCCGGACAATTTTTAAAGTACTTGTTGAAACCTGGGGAATTTCAAGCAGGGAAAAAATATTTTGACAACAAAATTTAGTGAAAAGTAAAATTAATTTTTTGTCTCATGCATACAAATGATCTCAAATGGCTTAACCTTTTTCTGTAGACTGCTATAGATAGTAATTTATACCGCAGAAGTAGATGCCTCGTTGCCGCTGTATTTTTTAAATGATATTTTATTATAAAAGTCAGTACACGATACCCCATCAAAGTGTGTTTTCATATCAGCAAGGCCTTCACTGTTGCAATTTTCATTTTTTTTCTCACCACAACAAGCACAACAAGTTGATTAGAGAGAAAACATATTCCTCAGCAGCATTGGCCCATAAAACTGACAGACAAAACTCTACCAAATAAAACATAATATGTTTTATGTTCATGTTTGTACGATTGAAATAGGCAGACATTTTACACAATTTTTCAAAAATAGTTTCAATGTTTCTTGTAACACTGTCTTCAATTTTTTAAAGTAGTTCAGTACGCATGAAAATTCATCAGATATTTCGTCTTCATTAGAAGAAACATTTGGTAAAATATTTTTAACAAAAGCTCAGTAATCCTAAATAGTCTTCCATCTCAGCTGCTTCTTTTAAAAATCACCTAATCATATAATCATATAAAAGTGTGAGAAGTGACATATACTCAAAGCAAAGTAGGAACAAAGTTATGTAGCATAAAATGCAGTGGCCAAGCGGACTCACAAAAAATCGGACAATTTGAGAGTCCCCCATAAAAATTTCGTGACAGCTGAACATTTTGCCAAAAAAGGGGTCTGTCCCGGGAAGAACGGGACGAATGGACATCATAATGTACTGTCTCATCATATTGAACGCCGTAAAATATGTAGCTAGCCTAAAACGAATTAGTATAATACCTACGCATACAGCCAGCCAGTGATGTCGGAGCTATCGCGGGAACGGTGAACTACGCAAGCCACCACTTAGGGCTGTGTTCACCAATGCCGATAATATGTCTGATCCTGGTTTTCAGACTGAAAAGCTGCGATATTGTCCATTTTGCGTTTCACCAGCTACAGTAACTTGGTTTTTCGATAATATCCAAGCTAATGCTTTACCAGAGAAATATCAGCCAACAAAACAAGATAAGCCAAGATAATTGCGACATCAAGATGGCGCGTAGGCGATGGGAACATCAGATCAACATGAGAGATGATCACAGTGACGAGGAATATGAAGCAGAACACAGAATAATTCACCCTAATAGATAAAGGAACGTATGCCGTAATTGGACATTTATGACGACATTAATTTCTGCACAAGATTCAAGGGAAAAACGAAATTATCTGCTATACGCCACGCCCCCAAAACAGTGAGATATCTAGTGACCATTTTTAGAACTACTAGCTTGAGACAGCGTGATTGGAACCTTTCCGTTGCTATGGCAACGTTTACATTTCACGTCCGGACGTAGCTAATAGACAGTCTTCTCCCCGCTGTTTCACACGACTGCCACCAGATGACGTTCGTTCTTTTATGAAAAATTTAATGGTCAGACAGGTAGCAGACAAAAACCAAGCTTAAGAAAACCAAGGTGACAAACTAAGTGGTGAAACCCGAAAGGTTTACTATTTGAGGTAATGGATTAATCGTAGTTTTTACTATCCACGATAGCGAGAAATTTTATCCGTATTGGTGAACACAGCCCTTAATGCTTTACACGCCCTGTTTATATCAAATACTCTCAATAAGAATACCGCCCACCAGCAGCGTCGCCAGGAATTTTATTAAGGGGAGGGGGCAAAATCAATTTCGGACCTCAATTTCAAATGATTAGGCTAAACACATTAATATTCACTTAGTAACCGGATCGTTATTTTGAACCCAAGCTGAATTCGACGAGGCTACAAAGTTTTTTAAGTTAACAGAATACGCTCTTTTGATCAATGGCCTTGGTGAGATATAATTAAAATACATTTTATAGTTATAATTAGTTAATACTTGCTAACTCATTATAAAGTAATTCTACTTTTTTTATTCTCCATACTACAACTGTAGGTTGACAAAGAGTACCACAAATAAATAAATGAATCCTTAAGGCAATCCTATCTAACGAAGAGGTCTTAGAAAGAATAGAGGAGCAAAGAAGTCTATGGACGACACTCATTAGAAGAAGGGCCAGACTAGTGGGGCACATTATGAGGCATCCAGGCTTGGTCAACACTATATTAGAAGGAACAATAGAGGGGAAAATTGTAAGGGAAGGCCGCGATTAGAATATGCAAAACAGATTATTGGCGATGTTGGATGTAAAAAATATGTAGACATGAAGAGACTGGTTCAAGATAGGAAGAACTGGAGAATTGCATCAAACCAGTTGTAAAACTGATGACTACAGAGAGGGAAGGCAATTCAGAGGGGGGCAGTTGCCCCCCTTGCCCCCCCCCATGCCGACGCCCATGCCGCCCACACTACTTTATTCCCTTTGTTCAAAATGTCCACTAGCACAGAGGTGCCATCTGTTGAGTAGGAATGGGCAGCAGTCTCAGAAGCTACTTAATGAACCTATATAGCTGTAGAAATAAATTTGTTTTTCAAAGTCCTGATGACACAGTAACTTATTTTTGTGCTCGATAATGCAGGAATTAGGTCGGGAAATAACATAATTTACACTACCGCTAAAAAAACTAACTTAATTAAATGACGATAACGCTAATTTTTTAAGTAAAACTTCTTTAGCCGCGGTAGGGGTAAATCGAGAGCTAGTGTAACGCTCAAAATCGTCACGAAATTAGTGAGGTGTGACGGAACGGACTGCACAGAAAACAATCAACTCAATGATTAGGCTTGTCCAAAACTGAAAAAGTCCAAAAATTAAAAATAAAAAAATCCAAAATTTAAAAAGTTAAAAAATCCAAAATTAAATTATACAAAAAATAAAAAGTCAAAGATCCAACATTTAAATAATCTAAAATTTCAAAATAAAAAAATTCAAAGAACCAAAATTAATCCAAAATTTAAAAAATAAAAAATCCAAAATTTAAAAATCTTAATATCCAAAATTTAAAACATAAATATCCAAAATGATAAAATTCTAAAATATAAAAATAAAAAAATTTAAATTTAAATTAAAAATTAAAAATTAAAAAATCCAAAACTAAAAAAATTAAATGATCTAAAATGTAAAAAAAATTAAAAATCCAAAATTAAAGAATTAAAAGATCAGAAATTTAAAAAATCCAAAATCTAAAAAATCCAAAAACCCAATATTAAAAAGTTCAACAATCCAAAATTTGAAAATCCAATAATCCAAAATTGAAAAAATAAAAAAAGTTTCACTTCTGCCGCATGGCGTTCCACACACACTTTTTTTTAATAAGTATCAAAACTAATTGTTTCACTTTAATACATTTTCGTGAAAATCAGCTTTAAATTTTAATTCATACGATTTGCAAGATACTTTGTACAATATATACTTTTTTTTTAATTTGAAATTTTTACATGTAAAACAATTCGGATGGTAAGCCAATGAACATCTGAATGAATCAGTCTTGTACACACTCTAATTAACGATTTTACTTATTTCACTCTCAAAATAACTATTACAACCATAGACGGCGCATATCATGCCACCTACATAACCGGACATTTTCTTTAGGCCTATGTTGTATTTATTATTTTACTCAGGGGTGCCCACCCCCAAAACTTCATTGCTCACCCCCAAACTTCATTGCTCACCCCCAACCCAATTGCCTGTCGACAAGGGCGCCCATATGATATTTTCTAGGGGGGGGGCAGTTTTTTTAATTAATTTATTTTTTGTTGCTTTAACTTCTTGGGCCACTTTGTATTTTATATTAATAATATAATAAGTAGCCAGAAAATAATTGCGGGGAGGGCCGGAAGTTCCGTAGGGTTTGGAATACCCTCCAAAAAAGGGGTCGGGGGTCCATCCCAGAAATTTTTTAAATATTGAACTAATGAAAATAACATTTTACGCTATTTTAGCATTAAAACACTATGAGAATATTATAGGAGAAAAATTCCTCCGGCACTGGGACTTGAACCCAGGACCCAGGACCTTTTCCTGTCCTGGGTTCAAGTCCCAGTGCCGGAGGAATTTTTCTCCTATAATATTCTCATGTAGTGTCCAACAGAGACAATAATCTGTGGCTCATGAATGCTTATATATCTATTCAAAAACTAGTTAAGAAATTTGTTTACCATACTCTTAGACATGTCAATGTAAACAAGAAAATGTTACCTAAGTCGGATGTCCACCCCGGGAAATTTTTAAATATTGAACTAATGAAAATCATATTTTACGTTAGTTAGGAAATTTGTTTACCATACTCTAAGACATGCCAATGTAAACAAGAAATTGTTACCTAAGTCGGGTGTCCACCCCCGGGAAATTTTTAAATGTTGAACTAATGAAAATCATATTTTACGCTATTTTAGCACTGAAAAACTAGTTAGCAAATTTGTTTACTATACTCTAACACATGGCAACTTAAACATGAAATTGTTACCTAAATTATAATACTTATTACTATTTATAAGAAAAGTTAAATAGCACATGGAACAGTGTACATAATAGGCCTACTCATTATGTTATGAAAAGAAAATAACTGCTATATCATATTTGACACACCATCAAATCTTGTTTAATTAAATAAATATATTTTTTAAATACAATATAGAATTTTGGGTTTTGACTCTTGGGGGTCTGAACCCCCCTTTCCTAATCCACTGTGGATTCTGCTTCCATGTTGTCGATTTGGTAAAACTTCTGCAATTCAAATAATTGTCTTAAAAGAAAAACACCAGACTATAATAATTAATAAAATACATTTTTTTCCTTGCGCTCCCCCCCCCCCGGGTATGGGCGGCCATGGCTGTCGAAATTCTTCATCTTTATATTTATAAAGAATTAAAAGAGACCTTTTGAAGTTATAGAACTTGACCGTTTTTATTTTTAACATATAAAACTCTAATTTTGCAACAATTTTCAACCCCCGGCCAGAAAATTCATAACACGATAATATCCCCCCCCCAGAAATTTCAATGACGCAGTCTGCGTCTTAACCCACCCCCCCCCCCCCCGTGGGCACCCTGTTTTACTAGAATTTATATTATATTTTCGTACACAAAACACAACAGACAAACGTTAACTATATCAGCTGACGAGTACAGCTCACTTGTACAGTAAACAAAATGCCCATTCCTGCTCACTGGCGGCGCTAGTAGTAGCGTGTCCCGGAAAAAGACAGGGAGTGGACGGTATTACTTATTGAGAGTATTTGGTTATATGTTAAACTCGCACTGCTGGTATGAAAGGAAGTGTTTGTCCTTCTGTCTGTCTCTGTGTCTGTCTGTGCGCGATGCTCAACAAAATCTACTGGACGCAGAGATCTGAAATTTTAAATGTAGATGGACTGAAAGTTGGGGAAATCCACCTTGGACCCGGACTTTTTATTTTTGCTTTAGTTCGCGAGTTATAAATAAAAAACTGTCTGAAAACTTGCATTTTTATCGCTATCGAAGCAACAGTTTTCAGTAATACATTTCATTTGTCAGGTGGCTTTGCCGTTTTCGTCACGATTTGGAAATAAAATAATCGCTTCATTTTATCAGCCCACCCTGGTCAATTAATTTGTTTATAAAGCCAAGGCCCACAGACAACTGAAATTTTCAACGTAGATTGAAGAGGGATAATGAATAAAGGCTTAAATGAACAAAAATTTATCAATTTTGACGGAACTCACTATGCAGGGGTTTTCTGAGCCAGAGAACTCTAATATGATGTTTTTTTTTTCCAGGCGGCGCTTTGTAATCGTGTAATTCACTTCAAAGCTGGATTTTTTGCTGTTTCATTATTATTAATTGTTTAGTTTAGGCCTATGAATGTTTCACATGCAAGTGTTAGTAAATATAATGTTTTAATTATTTTGCTCTTAATTTTTAATTTTCCATTAATTATCGCGAGCGAAGCTGCGGGCACTTGCTGGTAGCCTATATTATAAATTGTGCTTGTCCCAACAATTAGCCCATGATAACATAGAACGGAGAATGTGAACAAATGCAATTTTTTTAAAGGAAGTTTCTGTACCAGTGATATTGAATTTATATACCTAGAAATTATGTAAGGGAGAAATTACGCAAGCCGAATTAGAGGATGAAACTGAACAGGAAGCGCGTGGGTGTTACAAGCAATGAGTAATTAAAATACGAAGTCAGCAGATTCTCCGAGAAGCAGGGGATTCACCAGTAACTTTCGTTAAATGGATATAGCGTCTAGTTTCAAGTTGGTTCGAAGGTGCTGTAGACCCCGGATTAAGATCTTGACCAATCAATGAATAGATCGCGAATGAAATAAGGGAAATAAGGGGTGATGAGATAGGAGAAGCACAGAGAAGCTTGCAAACGTAAAATTACTCAGCATCAAGTACTCGGGGTAGACGGACGTTAAGTTGACCTGCATTTAGTAAACCGGGGAGGCGGACTCGCAAATATACAAGTATCATTAATGCCGTGCCGACCAGAAGAAGTATTATTATAATAGTGATTGGAAACAAGATTCATATATAACAGGTAATTCCTAAAACATCCATTCCCTGTAGTATGGTCAAAATAATCAAAGGTATCAGTTAACTAATTGCATCCATCATAACCGCTTACATTATTAGTGTTTTTACACAGAATCAAGATTACAATAAAAGAAAAGTGATTATAAAATATTACGGTGAAGTGATTTATATATATTTATGCATGATCGTAATTTGCAAAACCACACACCACTTGACCTGAGATATTTAAAATGCTTTCCGATGACGTTAGCCTACGTCGATTGCGTCGTCAAGCGAACCGAATGACAAATTTAAATTAAATGGCGCGCCAAGTGGTGCTCGAACACTAAAATACAAAGATAAACTATATACATAAAATTTGCGTAATAGTGCAAATTAAATGGCTCCCATACGTGTGGCCTGAATAGACAATTCTGCAAAGTGGTAATTGAACATTGTGTGGTATTTTATAAGAAATAATGCAAATTATATAATTTTTCCATCGCTGAGCTAAATAGAAAAGAAAGTAAAAAGCAATAAATAATAATTAAATCGTAAGCAATTAATAAAAATATAAAAGACCATACTAAAAATTTTTCCGTATCCTACACTTGTGTACAAAATTGGTACCCCAGTGCATCAAAATAAACCTTTGCTGCAAAGCACTTATTTCAAAATTCTCCCAATCCTAAATCATACTACGAACATCCTACAACAACAACACTAGTACGAGACAACTTCATCGGAAGAGATTGCCGCATCCAGGAACGTGCCGAGCCCAGCTGATGTTAGTCAACACATACGAATCAAGGGGAGTGCTGAGACATCTAAACATCATTCCACCTAAGAAAACAAACAGAACACCAAGTAAGATAGTGCATATTACAATAAGTGAAGGTCAGATAGACAGAAAAATACAAGTGTTATTTATAGTAGATGAAGTTAAGGTCAGGCAAGACGATGGCTAAAATTCAGGATACTTCAGATAGTGAGATGCAAGTATATATACAAAACGGGCAGGACATGTTGACAGATAGTGAAATTGTAGTAATTGAAAATAGGCAGGAAAATATTGTTCTTGAAATGCAAGACAGGGCTATGGAACGGACAGTCAAATTGAAGCTAATCCAATACCTACTAGGAGCAATGTAAAGCCGGTAGCAGAAAATATACAAGATTTGTTAAAGAATATGTTGACAGAGATAACGGAGCAGTTAGGGAACAAAATAAATAAACAAATTCAAGACAGTAACCAGAAATTAGATGATAGGATGAATAAGGTAGACGAAAATATTGATAAATTGAGAACTGAATTAAAATCAGAAATAGGTACTGAGGTACAGGACAAATTAAGTTCTTTCAAAATTCAAATTACTGAAGAGGTGAATAAGAAGGTTGTAGAAATAAATGATAAAGTAAATGATTTAGAGGTTAAAATTGTACAAGCAGAAGCTGTTGTGAACTTATGTAAAGATCAGGTGGGAGCTATGGATAATGCAATTTGTGGTATGGCTAGACTAAATGATACATATAGAAATGAGTTTCACAAAGAACTAATTGCTGAAAAAGAATATGTTGACCAGACAAAACAATCTGTTGAAAAGAAAATAGATCAAGTTGAATCTAAAGTTGATAATGTTAAATCTAAAGTTGAAAATGTAGAATCTAAAGTTAAGAAATCAATCATGGAGACACACGAAGAAATGACTATCTTAAATAGGGAGACTTTGTAGGGAGACTGAAAATCTCACTGATACAATCATTGTAATTGAAGTTGTTCAGAATAAGAAAGATGAAGTAAATTCCGAATTTGTTGGTAACGTTGATCATGTTAATTTCGAATTTGTTGAAAAAGTTGAAGTTGAATCGAAGGTTGATTATATTGGATCTAAGGTATATTGTACTACCGGCAAAGCGAGAAATTATGCTTTTGTGTTTGAATACAAATATGGTAATGAAAATTTTTATAAATTCGGGAGTGGGGCAAAAGTCCAATATGCTAACCAAATTCCCAGTAACAATCAGGAATATACAAAATTCCAAGGAGGTCCAATCAGAAATAAGAATAATGTCAGAAAGCAAAATAGAAACAAACTTAGTCATATTGATGTCCAAAGAAATAATTGCAAAGGCCAGAATAGGAAGCAGAATAATCATATTCAGTTTCAAATGTGTGATTATCGCAGAAACAATGAGAGAAATAGTCAACATGGAAGTGAGGCCGAGCAAGGCAACCAAAATGAGAATTTAAATTAGAATGCTAATATATTTAGGATAGATAAATACCGACGTCCACGACAAATGTAATAATGTAGTAAAATCCATCTAAAGCTTACCAACAAGCAAACAGCCAGAAAATATTAAACAAGATAGAGGTAAAGATAACGTAGAGATAATATTGAATCCCCTAGATTTGTTATGAATATTGGAAATTAATGAACGAATTATTTTAACATAAATTAATTTTGAGTAAATTAAAATTATGAATATTTATGTCTGTGGTATTATATGATTGATCGCTTTAAAGAAGTTGAAATAATCAGTTAAATTACTACGTATGGTTGATGTTCGGAACGATAAATATAAATAAGGTTTTCATCATAACTATCTATCACGGAATTTAGAAGACGGAGTTGTAAAAGTTGTATTTGTGAATCCTCCGATATTTTATTTCTTGAGATAAGAAAAAGCAGTGCAGCATAATGTATGAAGTAATTATCGTAAAGAGTATTGTTTTCGAAGCGCGGAAAGTAAAGAAATATATTCCACGAAATGTGAGGTCATGAGTGCTTATGTTACGTATCGCGCAGAAATAAATAAAAGTTATATTCCACATGAGGATGTGAGGTTATGAATTACGTCGATTGCGCTGAATAATAAAGTTATAATTCCACATAGAAGAAATGTGAGGTAAATATTGAAATACGACGAATACGTGAAATAAATGAAGGCTAAATCGCGATATTTGCGCTGAAATTACGATATAATTGAAAATAAATGTGAATTGTGTTATAACTAAGCTGCTAATTCCGAAATAAAGATAATGAAATACAAGAGGAAGTTAAAAGATAAACTAACTGCTGATTATGATTGACTTAAATGAGAAATAAAGTTGATTAAGAATATAAGATGAATTTCCGAAAAGATATATATGTGACTGATATGAAAATAAAATGATTATATGCGATCGATGGGAAAATAGTGCTGACGAATATAATTAATGCTTAACAAAAGTAAATGCTATTGATAGGAACATAATAAAGACATGGGTAAAATGAAACCATTTTAGTACTGATATTTGATACTACCACAAGAAGCAGACAAAGTAATACAGTATATGTTAAATTTGGGATGATATAAGTTGATAGAAATTCTGACATCCAATGATATAAACTCTATTTGTTGAAAATTAAGCAAATAACACAGACCTGCTAATTAAATGAAATGATTACAATTAAACTGAAATTGAAAGTTCGTAGGAGAAGTTAAAAGGCTAAAAAAGTTCGTAAGGCTTGGATGTGGTTAAATGATTGTAAGACGTCGAGGCATATGTAGCTGAATCTTGAGATGATAGATGATAATTGATAAAAGTTTAAAATGTTGAAAAGAGACCATTTATACAATAAAGTGCAGAACAAGAGGGTAAACTTATATAGAGGCTATTATGAAATTACAATATATTTTAAGCTTAGAGAGAAGAGAATGCTTATATGTTATTAGTGAATGAACAGCTGAGTAAGAACAGACACATGTTAAAGTGTTGACGAATATATTCTTGAAGGTCGTCATTAAGAAAAGTAAATAAACATTGACGGAGAGAAGCAAGGAAATGCTTAGTGGGAGAAAGAGTATGATATAAACCATATGTTATAGATGAATGAAAAACTCTCCAAGGGAAAATACAAAAGACACTATTCATTTGTATAATGATATTTAATTGATATAATAACTCATAATATAGTTATTCCATTTATATGTGTATTGAATAGTTAAAATAAGAAGGTATTTAACTTCATGTTTCTTTAGTATTGTTGCAATATAATATGTAAATTGCATCAATCAAGATAATTTGAACATACTACAGGAAGAGAAAAATCATAAAAAAAAATATGAGCTAAATAATTCAATTCGGGAGTATAATATAATATTTAATTAATTCACTTATAGATAATTAATGAAATATTATCTTGGGGCATTTGATATTGAATTTATATACCTAGAAATTATGTAAGGGAGAAATTACGCAAGCCGAATTAGAGGATGAAACTGAACAGGAAGCGCGTGGGTGTTACAAGTAATTAGTACTTAAAATACGAAGTCAGCAGATTCGCCGAGAAGCAGGGGATTCACCAGTAACTTTCGTTAAATGGATATAGCGTCTAGTTTCAAGTTGGTTCGAAGGTGCTGTAGACCCCGGATTAAGATCTTGACCAATCAATGAATAGATCGCGAATGAAATAAGGGGTGATGAGATAGGAGAAGCACAGAGAAGCTTGCAAACGTAAAATTACTCAGCATCAAGTACTCGGGGTAGACGGACGTTAAGTTGACCTGCATTTAGTAAACCGGGGAGGCGGACTCGCAAATATACAAGTATCATTAATGCCGTGCCGACCAGAAGAAGTATTATTATAATAGTGATTGGAAACAAGATTCATATATAACAGGTAATTCCTAAAACATCCATTCCCTGTAGTATGGTCAAAATAATCAAAGGTATCAGTTAACTAATTGCATCCATCATAACCGCTTACATTATTAGTGTTTTTACACAGAATCAAGATTACAATAAAAGAAAAGTGATTATAAAATATTACGGTGAAGTGATTTATATATATTTATGCATGATCGTAATTTGCAAAACCACACACCACTTGACCTGAGATATTTCCATGCTTTCCGATTGACCTTAGCCTGGGTAATTTGCTTCGTCAAGTAACAAGAAGGACAAAGAAGTTTCCATATCGCATTTGAGGTAAGTGGCGCCTATCATTAAAACGTACCCAGAAAAAGAAATATTCTTACCCATGCGAAATTAAATTGACAACCCCCAGACGATTGCACCAGTAGTTCTGTAAACAGTGGACCTTCCGAAAAATCTCTTTATAAGTCAATATGGCTACCATCTCGAATCGTTATAAGAATAAATCCTTAAACATGCAATCGTGCCACGAGCACAACGCGTTTGTAACACCTAAGTTCACTGTTAAATTGGAGTTACATAAATAATGTACTGGAACAAAGCTTTAGAAAGTGGAAGCCTGAACAAGTTTCCTGGAAGCTGAACACTGCAAAACGAGACCACTAAAATGACCACTGTCTCGAAATGGAAGATCAAATCTGGATGTTAGAACTCTTGGCCGGTGACTATTCAAAAGAATGTCTATATTTGGACTGCTTTACTAACTTTAAACTTAAGAATAGATATCGATTCGATTTAAATATACATATTTACGGAAGGAAAAGGTCTAATTGAAGGAAATTGTTGAAACAACCACAATTAGATAATACAAATGTGAATACATTATTTTGAGAGACAATTGGTGTGAATAATACATTTATTATTATCTGTTTTTTATATAGCTTTCATCCCTCTATTAAAAGCTAGCTTTTAATTTGTAGATACATTGCGCCCTCAAAACGAGTTCTCTCTATAAACCTAAACTGTGCAAATTACGTAAATATAGTAGCAAATAACATTTATTGTTATTAATATTACACTATAAGTCCTTTTAGTCCCTTTTAGGAATAACGTAAGATAAAATAGTTAAGAGGTCTTAAATTTACAAAACGAATAGTAAAATAAAATCAGGAAAACTGATATAAGCAAGTGACAGAATGATTTTTTTAATCAAGGATAATTGTAATTATGATAGGCCCATGCAGAAAAGAAGTTATTTTTGTAATAGATCTCCGAGTTGAACTCCAAAAATAAAATGCGCTGGCAATAATATTAATGATGCAATAGGCCTACGATTCGCTGGCATGTTTGTTTCAAGTTTAAAGCAGCTTTATATGTTATGAATGAATAAAAAGTCAATCTGAAATCTATCTGGCAGGAACTACATTATGTACATTGCTGCACAGGAACGAATAAGAAAAATACTCACATTAAAATATAATGTAGATATCGCTATCTGTAGAATGTACAATATAATATCAATATTCAACGGCTAGTTTTGTTTTAAATCTCTTATTTTACTATTATTTACACTGACATCATTATGAAGAAATGAATCAATCAAGGCGGGTGAACAATATCATATCACGATTGGCAATTTGTTACGTTATGTTTAATATTATATTTTGGGCCAGGCCATAAATAATATTGTAGCGTTAAATATCCATTGGAAAATTAATATGATGTACTCGTTATTTCGGTACCGATCAACCGATTTGGTCCAAATTCAATAGGCTTGTACCCTTGGACGTCATAAATGCGTAGGCCTATGCCGAGTTTTATGAAAGTCCGATAAAGCTTATTTGAGTTATTGCGCTTTTCTAACATATTACCATAAAAATAGGCACTAAATTGGGCATTACTCCTGTACCGGTCTCCCGATTAGATCCATTATCTATAGGCTTCTTTCAATGAACGTTATAAATGCCTATACCAAGTTTCATGAAAATTCGGTAAAGCGTATTTCAGTTTTCGCGCGTACAGGCACACGAACGGACAGACTTTTTCCCGTCCCCACACACAATCTCATAAAGTACCGGTACCATACTGGCAATTAATAAAACATAATCTAAGGAAATGGATAAAGTTTTCCCAATATTTACTCAACCGGAAAATTTGGGGAAATAAGAGTTGAACTGGCTTATTGCTGTCTATGGAAAGGAAGACATTCAAACTATAGCAGTAAAGTTTGTAAGATAAAATCACTGTACTTCATTCTCCATACAGAAATAGTTCAAATCTTGCACTATCTGAACTAATGTGGTTCAGTGACATGTTGGGATGTCCGTACTCACAAAAAGCTCTATTATTTATTTTTTGATCTCCCGGCCTCAGCGGAAATTACTCCAGCTGTCTCTTTAACACCCAATATACTTTTAAATTTTTCGAATACTGTTAATTAAGAACTTTCCAAAAAGGCAACCGTCAGCCTCGGTTGCTCAGCAATTATCGTACAGGTTTTCTGTGCCCAAGGCTTGATCCCGGCCCAGATCACAGCAATTATGTGTGCGGGACTACATTTCGGCACACCGTCGTTAAATAAGCATAGAACCACTAACTAGAAGGCACATCAGATACTTCTGTACAAATAATTTTTTGTTGCTCAATCAATAAGAAAGGAAAATAGCCTATATTCAATAATCTCTCTCTGTCTCTCTCTCTCTCTCTCTCTCTCTCTCTATATATATATATATATATATATATATATATTTATATAGCCTATGTATATATATACACATATATACATAGACATACATACATATATACATATATATGTATATGTATACATAGACATACATATATAACTTATATATATAAGTCAAAACCCACTGGCTGACTGATCACAGTATCTTAAAAACCAAACAACTTAGGAACGTGAAACTTGATACACACATTGATCATAGGATCTAGAGGCGCACTAAGAAAGGATTTCAAAATGTTTGCCTCTAATGGCCAAAATGGGGTTTTCAGAATTTCTGAATTCACCAAAAGGAATTCATACTGCTTGTACACAGTCCCCATGACAACATTTTTTTTCTTCAGACTACACAGGTGGCTTTGCTTGACACTATGATTTTATGTAGGCATAATAGATATAAAATGAGAAAGGCTATCGGTAGAATTCAATTGAATTTTCTTTTTCTTGCCTATTAAGCACCAAGGTACCCGGGTTCGATTCCCAAAATTTTGTGTATATTTACAATATGTATCTTCTCGCCCCTAGACAAACCTTTTTCTAGCACTTTTTTTTTAATTGGTGACGTAAGTTCTATAGGCCCTGTCTCGCAATTTTCCTCTATGATGCGAATTATTAGAGACTATGTCCATTACTTTTACTTACAATATGTGGTGTACTTCATCACACCTTATGTAAATGAAAGGTCCAACTAATTAATTAATTAGATTATGAAATACGTCTTGTATTTAGTAATTAATGTCACTTGTTTTTCTTCATAGTCTACAAATTTGTCAAGGTAACGATAAAAATAAACGATTTTTTTTTCTTTTTGCTAGATATATGTTGTAAAACATATAAGCCCATGACATAAATACGAAAGCAAACAACTCTCTTAACAGAACTTATTTTTTCACAATTGCATAAGATATAAGTAATCCTACGATGTGTGCGAATGGAAGTAAACATCTGACTGAGCTTGTCGCACTATCGTGAAATATGCGTTGGTGCGATTAACCAATGAAACGACAGGACACAGTTAGTCAAGGCAAGTCTTTTGTTTACTTCTGCTGCGTTCACATATCTTGGATCAGGTATAGTTGCATGGTACTTAGTTCTTGCGTGGTAAGTAGTGTGGTAATGAGTGTGGTAAGTTAGATTGCCGGCTAACATTCCACCATGATACCATGAACGGAAACTGGATGAAAATCACTAAGCATATCGTAGAAAAGTTTACTTGTAGCGGAAAGAATAACTATTATGATTGCATTTTATCTTTTACTGGTTCAACATTTTATTATTGTGCACCCTGTGGACGATGATAATATTATTGCAGTGTATGCTATGGGCAAGTTGTCTGTTTGCATGTGAACAGAGTCACTTGTTCGGAAACTAATTTAAATCCATAGCAACAAGTTGTAAATAGCTGATAACCACGTTTCAAATATCCTGGGTTCATCCACCAATAGTTAGAGAATTACACAACATTGTAACTGTATTTGCCTTGCTGTCAATCCCACATGTTCTAAGCTATCAGAAATTAAATCTGTTAGCTTTATACATGGAAAAATCTTTTCCAATGCAATAATCACATTATGCTGATCACAGTAAGTGGATAAACATGTATATTCTAAATTTCACCTCGTTAATTATTTACTGGACTAATACAAAATACACTTAATCATTACAGTTTAACGGGTAACATAATATGAAATATATAAGACTAGGGTATGAATATATCAGAATAAAATACCTCCAATTTTATTAAATGCTTTATGAACAAACGAATCAGTGTTTCTTCTTCTAAAAAATGAAAACAGAATTTTATTTGCAGTTTTCACAGACATGCAGTCAAAATTATTCATGGTTAAAGTTGTCTTTTCTAAAGAGTTGATTTTCCTTGTGTTATAACGCTGTACGTGAAAACCATTGTATCGTAAATCACAATTTACTTTTTGCAATAGGAAATCTTTGAAAGAAATGCCAGTCTCACATTATTTTTAATTTTCAACAATAATGTGTTATAGCAGTAAAGCTCTACCTAAAGGATAACTATTTTAACAAATTCAACATTTTAACCATTAACATTCTTCTTCCTGATTTCAAGTGTAGAGTTGACACTGTTGACTGACTGACTTGTTCCTCTAACACCTATGGTGGGACATAGGGCCCCCAAGTGGAGGTTTAATTACCTACACTAATTTTGTTTCACTTATTTTCCGAGAGAGGGCAGAGGGACACGTGGTAAGCCCATCGCCTCTCAACCCCCCTCCGGAAACCAAGGTATTACTTGGACGATAAAGGGGCTAGAAATGTTGTGCAAAGGCTCTAATTTAGGCTTGGAGTTCTTTTACTTGCCGTAAATCTACGACATGGGCCCCCTAGCATAAAGTCCCTCCCGGAGGACTACGTGCCCAGGATTTTTACGTCCTGAAAAATCCATCGCGGTCGGGTTTGATTCCGTGACCTGCGGATCTAGAGGCGGGGATCCTACTTCTAGACGCTACCTCTAGACCACCGCGGCCGACGTTGTCACTGTTATACTGTGGAAAATCTTAATTCTTCCAGCTCCCTCTTCCCCAAACTCATTGCATGATTACGATTCGAACTTTAACAATTCCCTGACCACACTATCACACATTCAAAATTATTTTCAATTATCTTCTCTGCATGCCATTTCTGGAAACGTAAGGCAATTTCATTTGCAGCACGTTCTCCTACGGTTTCGTCATACATTATACATCAACGGGTTTCAAGAATTGGATCCTTGAAGTTTTACTGTCTTAATTAAAAGCTCTGAGATTTGGTATAAGGTGGCATTAGAAGATCCACCATTAACATCTTCGAATTTTCTGATTTTTTACATAAATTTTTGTCTCCTCTCTTCCGTTCATATCGATTTGGCGCTTCGTTCAATGTTCTGACTTTTCTATTTCGTACAGTTTTCTTTCTTCATGTTTAACCTGTCTTCAATGCTACCACAGATGCCAGAACTTTGTCAACGTTGGATTGTCAGGTTGCATTTCTGGTTTAAAATATTGTTCTAATGAAGCATGCTATACACAAGATTTTTAATTTCTTTTACGTTCTTCAGTGAAACTCAATTGTGATATTACATAACTTTTCTGCGTTTTCTGTTTACTGTAATGATTTTCATAATCTGGACATCTCACACACTCACTCACTGGCTTTACGGCCCTTCTAGGGCCAGTGCCTGCCGAACTATTGAAGCCCACAACTTCCTGTCCTGTGTCTTTCTTCTCCAACACCTAACTCCCAATTCTTTAATATCCTCCTCCACCGCTTCCATCCATCTCTTTCTTGGTTTTCCTACATTTCTTCTCCCGCCAGGTTTTCCTTTGTATATCCTTTTTAATAATGCCTCCTCTTCACTTCTCTCTACATGTCCTAACCATCTCAGTCTGGAACTTTTTATTTCACCTATTATCTGTGGTTTACCATATTTCTCGTAAATTTCTTTATTATTTCTTACTCTCCACTCACCATTCTCACAGACAGGTCCATACATTCTCCTCAATATCTTTCTTTCCCATGCCGCAATCTGTCTCGCGTTTTCCTTTGATATACTCCATGTTTCGGAGGCATACATTACTACTGGTCGTATCACCGTTCTGTAGATTCTCTTTTTCCCCCTTACTGATAATTCTTTGGCTTTCATTACATTTAATAATGCTCCATAGCATCTATTGCAGGCCTTAATTCTTTCTTGTATTTCTTTTCCAACATCATTATCTTCTGTGATAATTGTGCCAAGATATTTATACGAGCTTCTAACTCTCTCAAATTTGTGCCTTCCTATCTGAATATTATCTACCAAATGATGGAAGTGACCATGTTATACGTTCGTTAGAACAAATGTTTGAGGAGTTTAAATTATCCATCCAATATGAAGTGGGTGAATTAAGAAAGTCGGTTGACTTTATCTCAAATAAATTCGACAATTTTTGTTCTGAATCGTCAGATACAAAGGAAGAGTTAAAATGTGCAAGAAGTGAACTTGTGGCTCTAGTGCGTGAAAATGAAACCCTAAAGAAAATCAAAATGATTTGGAACAATATTCTCGTCGTGACAATCTGATTATATTCGGCATCCCAGAAAATAAGGATGAGAATGTATATGAGGTATAATTATTATTAGAATAGTTTATATTGTTTCTTTACACTTTCTGGAGTATTTTGATATGTCACATGACATATCCACTCTATGTATTGTGTCCATATTAAATCTTATGTAGTTCGGGCAATTACTTAATTACTGATGGTTAATTACTTATTACTGTTTAATACTAATTAATAGTCTGTACAACGTTAAAGTCGGTTACAGTGCAAAATTTCATGAACTTCTTTTGTTATTGTATTGGTCACTCTGTGTAGCCAGTTGAGTTTGCCATATCGCTGCTAATTTCTGCATCTAGCTGGCAGGTCTGTAGATATTACAAAGGTGTGTTTCATTCCCTCTCTTCTTCTATTTTAGGTCGGGAATATTTTAAAGAAATTCTGAATATCTCATTTTAATGATTGAAAAAAACTTTAAAACTGTCGAGTGCTTTTCTTCCCTCCAGAGAATTGTCATTATGTTAATGTGGTGATTGCAGTGTAATGTCAATTCTAATTTGAGTGATTTAGAATGTGGCCTACGTTTGATTAAAACATTTCTATTAAGTAACAATAATAAAATCGGGTAAACTGGTATAACAAAGTGCCAGAATGATTTTTTAAACAGTGATAAATCCATTAAACTCGGTCTTATGGAGTCGAAATATCATCAACAAGACTAAGAAATTAATATATAATTCCATACTGCAAAGCATTATGTTATACGGAGCAGAAACATGGACTATGAATAGGAGACACGTGGAAAGATTAACAGCAGTAGAGATGGATTTTTGGAGAAGGTCGGCTAGGAAATCTCGGCGAGAAAGGATACGGAATACTACGATTCGACAAATTATGGAAACTGAACGAACGATAGGTGAGGTAATTGAGCAAAAGAGACTGACGTGGTACGGACATGTAAGAAGAATGGAAAATGACCGGATCCCAAAGATGGTTCAAGAATGGGAAGCAGAGGGTCGACGAAGAAGGGGACGACCACTGACCTCATGGAAAGACAACGTTTACTGCTCAATGGAGACGTTTGGACTAACACCAGAAGACGCAAATAACCGGAATAGATGGAGAAGGAGAATTGATAGACGAAATTGATTGTATGGTCGCAGGGGAAACCTCGATATGAGGATTATCCTGGAAGAGAAGAAGAAGAAGATAAATCCAATTATGATATGCAGAAAATAAGTTATTTTTGTAATATATTTCAGAGTTATGTTCCAGATCGATTCATTAAGCAGGTCTTACGGAAGAACAAAGGTCTAAAGTTTGATTCTTAATCTTAATTCGTATTCGTATTCACAAAACGTCTTGGGTATTCACTCATATAAGAAATTCTTAAGATATGTCAATATTTTGCAAAATGCACTGGCAATTATTTTAACGATGTAAGTATAGGCATACGATTCGCTGACATCTTTTTTTCAGGTTTAAAACAGCCGTATAGATTATGAATGAATTAAAAGGTTTGTTCCCAAAGCACTCAGAAACCATGAACACATCGTTCGCGCATGCGCTCTTTCTCCACACGCGTTCCCAAAGCGAGAATTCGTGATTCTGATTTTCAATCTTCTGTTCCATGAGTTCTCACGGACAGTTTATGTACTATAAGAAAAGTTTGCAGGCTCCATCATGAATTGTTATCAGAGACATGCGCAGTAACCGCAACCCATATTTTCACGCGCCTGATTCCACAATAACCTTGCACCTGATTTATAAGCATAGGCTACTTTATGTATGAGTAATGGAAGATAATTAAAAGTTTCCCAGATATAGATTATATTGGCGATAATATTGCATGTATAACATGTTAAAGGGAAATACATATTCTATTCGTATATTATATCGATTAAACGCAGAAACTATCGAGTCCCAATTTATCTAACCGTTTCCAAAGTGCAAAATCACGGATAAGTTATAGACTGGACTTACAGCAAATTCACAAGCAGTCATGGGTTTGCTTTGGGAACAAACCTATTGTCAATCTGTCAGGAATTACATTAGGTATATTGCTTGCACAGGAACGCTTAAGAAATATACTCAACTTAAAACATAATGTAGATATTGGTAGCCTACATTTCAAAAGAATGCATAATAATATATCAAAACAGCTGCGTTTAATTATTCAACGCCTAGATAGGCGGTAGAGAATTTGATACATTATGTTTAGATTACTGCGGGCCATGCAATATTATCGTAGCATTTTGTACCCATTATAAAATTAATATTGTGTTTGTTTACTGTCAAATGGACAAACAATAAGATTTATGTAAAGTACCAGCTGCATAAAGCTTCTGGAAATGAAAAAAAATGTTATTTAATAAGCAATTTTCACATATTATTTCTACTTACAGAAACTGAAACTTCTGAACTTTTCTTGTTTACATTAGTTACAGTAGCTCGACCGTTGATTGCCTGTGCGTGGGTCAATCAAAATTCTTCGGATTTTCGGAGAACGAAGGTTATAATAATAGATGTAACCGTTAATTACTCGTTATTTCGGTGCTGGTCAATCGAATTGGTCCAAATTCAATAAGCTTCTTCCCGTGGACGTTATAAATGCGTATACCAAGTTCATGAAAGTCCAATAAAGCGCATTTGAGTTATCGCGCACACACGGACGAACAGACTGACAGACGGACAGACATTTTCCCGTTCACCATTCTGGCACTTAGTAATAAGTATATTTTCTCACTATTCAGTGGCCTATCTTGCAGCCTACATTGCTAAAGTTCCAAGAATTTTTTCAACATTTAGAAGTGATTTTAGCATAAAAGGTGTAAACTTGAAAACAGGTAATATGTAAGCTTATATGTTGCTACTGTTTTACAATTTTACTATCACGTAATTATAAGTAGTTTCATTTTCGCCATCAATAATTATTAGTTCATCTTGTTTCTCGTTAAATAGCAAAACCGAACATTTATTGGCGGCTGTCGATACAGCAAGAAGTGAAGAAGATTAATGGAAACAGGCATCCAGTACGAGTTCATAGTTTGAGAATGCTAATTGTTTTACAATAGACTTTTAGCATCGATTTCCTATCGACGCTAGGCCTGGAAGTTATCACAGCTTGTGGTAATGAATGTGTGCTCAAGTTATGCGTGTTTCTGTGTTTGTTTCGTCCGTAAGCGTGTTCGATTATCCCGGTTATGGATGCTGTGTCCGGCAAGAAGTGAGCTTTCTTCCTATAAATGAACATTAAATGCCTGGAATAAGATGTGATGTGAACAGACAGGAAAAAAGTAAGTTTCTTAGTTACAAAGAGATGAGAGGGCTGACTGATAGCCATTGGATAACTTTATCAATTGTTATTTATACAGAAAAACTCAAAATTACTTCAGCTCGTCTCATGTGCAAATTATAAAAAAGGTATTACACGGATTGTACTATACACTAAATAGCTGTTTTCCATGACTATTCCACTCATACGCCGCGTGTTTGATATTGACCAATAACGTTAAGCAATTCTTCGGATATAGACCAATCACGGCCGTTTATCTTTCAATATTCTTGTAGGGATCGCGAGGAGGCCGTTTTATCGGAGTAAAATCGTGTACTCGTTACTGGGCATGTAAGTATCAGTGTGCAGTGATTGCTGCCACTAAGAACGAAAACAGATTATTTTATACAACATAACTTGTTTGGAAATTGAAATAATAGAAACGTACATTGATTAAAACACAATTTCGATTCGGTGCAAGCCAGTTGGTGTACTTTTGTTCTATTCAGCTGTTAGCTTACCTGAATGAAGTTAACTATGTCTTATAAGCATTATTGGCAGCACTGCCACAACATTCATGGATGGTTGAATCATAGTATGCCGTGATCTCGTAACTTTTAGTTTTATTAAGTGCCAGTATGGTACTTTATGAGAATGTGTGGGGGACGAAAAAATGTCTGTCCGTCTGTCTGTCTCTCCGTGTGTCTGTACGCGCCATAACTCAAATAAGCTTTTTCTGATTTTTATGACTTGGAAAACTCATTTATAATGTAAATGGGAAGAACCCTATTGATATTGAACCAAATCGGTTCACCGGAACCGGAGTAATGCCCAATTTGGTGCCTACCATTAATAGATTATTATAGAAAGGCGCCATAACTCTAACACGCTGTATCGGATTTCCATGAAACTCGGCTTAGGAATTTGTGACGTCCATGAGAAGTACACTATTAAATTTGAACCTAATCTGTTGACGGATACCGGAGTAAAACCTAATTTAGTGTCTATTTTAAAGGCGCAATAACTCAAATACGCTTAATCGGATTTTTATGAAACTTTGTATACGCATTTACAATGTTCATGGGAGGAAGTTTGTTGATACTTGACCAAATCGCTTGGCCAGTACCGGAATAATGACCAATTTAGTGCCTCTTATGTTCATAATTATACAAGAAGTCGCGATAACTCAAACATGCTTTATTGGATTTTACTGAAAGATTGTATACCCATTTATAATGTACATGGGAAAACGTCTACTGATATTGGACAAAATCGGTAAACCGGTACCGGAGTAAAACCACATTTAGTGCCTATTTTAAAGACGTGGTTACTCAAATACGCTTTACCGGATTTTTATGAAACTTGGTATACACATATACAAAGTTCATGGGAAGACGTCTATTGATATTGGATAAAATCAGTTGACCTGTTTCGGAGTAATGCTCAATTTAGTGCCTATTTTATGGTAATATACGTATTCGAAAGAATTTATGAAATGCAAATCAGTTATCCTATTGTTTTACTGTGATCTTATATGGCTTTGGAAATTAAAATACCGTTAGCTATGACAAATAACACAATTTCTTTACATGCGCTTATCCAACTAGACCGGTAAACTGATCCAGGTGGCCGAGATGGTAACGTCTTGGCTACACATTCTGGAGTTCCATGGTTCAGATCCCGAAACCGGCCAATTTTTATGTAAGTGTGCGATTGTCAAGATATCACAAATCTGTACAGTTCAGCTGATGCTGGAAGATTTTAATCTGATTAAAAGTAGACCTTTGTTCTTCCGTAAACCCTCCTTAATGAATAAATCTGGAGCTTAACTTGGAAATCAATTAAAACACATATTCTGCATATCATAATTGTAATCATAACTGATTAAACAAAAACATACTGGCACTTTGTTACATCAGTTTACCTAATTTTATTTTTATACAACAAAGCACGAAAGTAATTATTATTTGTATAATCCGCTTCATTTTTAGGCCTATTCATGGAATTAATCCAATTCTCGTGGGATTACCTATGATAAAGTGTATTTTTTCATAAATGGCCTTCATTTAAAAAGTAAGCTAATCACAATTAAATTATTCGTTTAAACAAAGAGCAACTTGTGCTTGTGTTTTTTTTCATATTTACAATAAATGAAAAAAACAGTAAACACTCTCGCTTTTAGTAGGTAATAACCCACTATTTAGTTAATATAACTAAAATGTAGCATTCATTCCCTATTAAATCTTTACGTCTAAGACAAGGCGTGACGTAATAAATTTACAAATTAATTTTTCCAGACTTAACGTTTTTCCGTTACATGCGGTTTTAGTTAGTGACTCCCGATTTTAAAGACGTCTGTATGCCGACATTTTTCCAGCTCACTTTTACTGTCATTCAGTTCACAACATGAAACGAAATAAGTATTGTTGACTATAGCGAAATTACATGAGCAGGCGGATGTGTTGCTGCTTGACAAGCCACATCAGGTAAAATGTGGATATGCTAAGAGTCAGTTCTGTTTCATCAACCCCTTGATACATCAAAGAGCCTTTGTATGCAGACTTAAACAGAAATATAAGATGGAAACCATTGAGAAGGTACTGATATAGGAAATAACAGAACTGCAAATACCCGCTACATTGCCTTCTGGTATGCCCAAAGAACCTAACACGGGATATGATCTATATGTTAAAATTGTATAAATATAGCTAAGATAAGCAATATTAAGTACAAACATGTCCACACAGTTCTTTCTCAACAATTCAGTTGGGTCCTTTTTGAAGTTTTGCTCTTGGCTTGCGCTTGGAAATACGTTACGATACCTTTGTTTCTGTGATCCACGGCGAATTTATCATAGGTAATCCCACGAAAGTTGGAAAAGTTTATCAATAGATTCGCGACTGCGCAGCAGGAGTGAGTTTATCTGATGAAACTCGTCTACTCGAGTTGCATATTTTAAGACTATTCCATGAATAAAAAGTAACGGATTATACAAATAATAATTACTTCCGCGCTTTGTTGTATATAAACAAAACTAACAGCTGCGCGATCATGGCCTACTATGAATCAACCATCCATGAATCTAGTCGAGTTACCACGTTGTAACCAGGGCTACCAGTGGTGCATAAAATACATAGTTAACTTCATTCAGGTAAGCTAACAGCAGAACAGAATAAAAACACACGAACTGGCTTGCACCGAATCGAAATTGTGTTTTAATCAATGTGCATTTGTATTATTTCAATTTCCAAACAAGTTATGTAGAAAAAGATAATCTGTTTTCGTTCTTTATAATAGCAACATGAAGAGCTTGCATTCATAAACACGTTTGTCCATGAAAAATGAAACGGAGAAAATGAGAAAAACTGTAACACTTAAATAATGCATGTTACATTTTTTGTGCATTGTGCCAATAACTCGGTTAAGTAGGCCTACTCAGTGAACAATGAGCTCACACCATAAAATGCCCTTCCAATATTTAAAGTCTCACAAAGGAAAATGTTCAGGACTTACAAAGTTTTGAAGGAAATGTGGACTGAAAAAAATAACAATCTAGACACGAAAAAACATAATATTAACATTGAAACTCTCTCTGACGTAATACTCATGTTTAGAAAATGGTCTACAAAAAATGTACCTATCATTAAATTAAAAAATTAACCATATTTTTATAGTGTGACCCCGATATCGTCCTCTTCATAATCACAACAGCTTTGATCATCTTCTTTCCCTACATCATTATCTCCAGTAGCAAGCAATAGTGGTTTGTACCATCCCAAACCTAGTACGGTACTTCATTTTCTTGCCAGTTGTCTCCTGCAAAACTTAGCAGAATCTTCAGTATATAATTTCTCTTTTCCTGTGAAATAGGATGATGGAGTGGATCCACAATTTGGATGGATCCTGCGTTCTGTAATATGGGTCCATCATTATTTTTGACCAAACTATGGCCTCTTGAATTTTCCTTCTTAATATTATACATTATTTTCATATCTCTGATTCCTGGTACCTTTTGTAGGAGTTACCATGTTGTAAACAGGATTTTAATATCATATAATTTCCAATCATCTCCTATCGCTTCCATTTCTCCAACTTCCCTATATCTCTGAGGAGTCAGTCTAGTATTTTCTTTCCTTAACATTTTCTCAACTCGTCCAAAGACACGGTCCGCTGGTAATTATGAAAGCCCACGGACTAGAAATTTCAAACGAATTTCATTTACATTTTCTGGTACATCCACATACATCCACAGTGACAAAGCATGAACAATGTGTGTGTTCTTGTTTCGACCCTAATATCCATCGGCAAACAGTTTGATCATTGTAGTGTCCCTTGGTATTTGCAAGGTCCTGAGACAATGTAGCAATGCTGAGCCTACTTCATTTGGTTCTCTTGCAACTTCAACTTCTCTCCATGTATAAAAAATGGGATGAGAATTTTGAACATCCGTAATGCTCAAGGAGTAGAACCCAAGTTGTCTGACATAAAATACTCCTTGTAAAGATAGCTGTGGTAAGTTTTGTACAACACAATGATAATATTGCCTCATGTTGTTCCTTCATTAGAAAATGGAACTGTTTAGCTCTAAGAGTATACGCTCTAAGTCCAGTCATTAATTGCACTTTGACCTTATCATCCTACAACAGAAACTACATTCATCGGTAGCTGGCGACCCAAAACCAATATTAAATTGTGTTGAGAAAACTTTGAAGATCATGCTACATTTCACTCAGAAACTCTCTTCCACTCTCTGATTATAAATTCTGGTAATGAGCAATATTTAAATTAGGACTCAAGTAAAGGCGTTTAGATTTATTCCTTGAATAGTGACTTTCCTTTGCTTCTAACGTCTTAATAAATTCAACACCTTTCATCTTTTTCTCCTTGTTGGTGTGAGATTTCCTGTCTGAATTGCAGGAAGATTGTGTATTGTGACCGGCAATGGACTACGAAGTTCAGAAAATAAGAAAGTTCTGGACATGCCTAGTTTGACCGAAACGCTATATTTCTCTCCTATATCACAGTGAGCCTAACAGAGTTGTGATCACGAAAGTTTTTCCCAAAGATTGGATCACATTCCCATAGATAACTCATTTTTGTTCGTTAGTGGACAAACGTGTGTTTGAACGCAAGCTTCTCAAATCTGACGTATTAAACACTGCACACTGATTCGTTCGTGTCCAGTAACGAGCAGATGGTTTACCCGAAAAAATGCCATCCTCCCGATTCATACAAGAATATTGTAAGATAAACGGCCGTGATTGGTCTATATCCGAGGAATTGCTAAACATTATTGGGAAGTATCAAACACGGGGCATTTGAGTGGAATAGTCTAAAGAAAAATGCCTAAGTAAAGAAACTGTAACATTTATAAATTTTATAGCCATTTGGTTTAGGACAAAATGTCTGATGCTAAAAAGTCTTAGGTAAATCGTCTAATTTCACATTCTTAAATTTTTAAACAGATTTCGTATTTTATCGTCAATGTATACCAAACTGGAAAGGAGGAAACTAGCCGTGATAAGGAATGAATATGCTTTAATGATTTCGCACCTTATCACTAGTTGATATTAGTATCATCTCTATTTATCAGACTGATGAGGGACAACAGTTGATTGCGAAGGAAGCTTGGTAAATGTACGAAGCTCGTGGGAACGAAATGTGTAATTAAATGAGGTTTTGGAATTAATTCGGATTAGCAAGTGAGGGAGAAAGGTATGGGATCAGCACCATGTGGTGCAAACTCGAAATGAAGTTTAAAACTTCCACTGAGAAACAGCGCTTTCTTCTCTCTTGGATGTAACAGCACAGAACATGAAAACTTCGACAACTTTCCACTGAATGGAATACATTTAAGCGTTTAACAATGTTATTCGCAGTCCTTCTCATCTCTCCGTATTAAAATGCTGATATATGCAAGTTTTTGTAATGAGTCGGCGTGGTGTTTATAATAATTGTGAAACGACTTATGTCAGAGTAATTACGCATATTGTGGAAGGTCTACCGCCGTATCTATAAATCGCTACCAGGCAAGCTTCCTCTACCAGCTGTCTCGCAAATGATTTATAAAAGGCTGTCACGTTCCAAACATCACCTACATCTTATTTGAAGAAGACCGGATCCTCCTGGCTTCTTGAACATGCGTTTCTTATAATATGATTTCGTAGGGTTCCGCGGCCTGGGTTGACAATAGAATCTTCTTGGGTTCCGGATATCTACCGCAGACATCTTCAGTATGAGGCGACAGATACCCGAAAGCCAAGAAGATGCTAATGTGTTTCTTATGATCTTTGCCAAAGGCATTATTGGCAGGAGGATGTTAGCACAAGGTATTCGGATAGGCCTTCATACCAAATCACTATGGCCAACTTCCACTTTGAATAATACAGTGTTCTTTTGCTTATTACTTTTAAGATAGTCACTTATAATAATAACACGAGAGGATTTTAAGAAAGTGTTTAGTATTCCTCATAAATTTTACCAAAAGAGTACAACTAGTATAAAAATGTGTACGGACTTCTTCCCGGGGTCTGGATTTTTGCGTCCCAAAACCAATAAACTAGGACTTTTGCGTCCTTAGATCCTCAGATCTAATGACCGGTTTGCGTCCCTGGTCTCTCTAGAGCAATGACCAAAATGCGTCCCATGGACTACAGGTAAAATTAATAATTGGTACCATGCAGTTCGTTTAGCATTACCCAGGGTGCACCGCGAAGAGGCGAACTGCTACACACCCCAAAAATTTTAATCCTTGCATTACTGTCAATATTAACTAAAATTTGGATATCAGTTTACTTTCTTGTGGTTGGTAGGAACTTAAATGATACTGTTCCCACATATTCCAGTCTGCTGAGTGCTTCAGTTCTATATTCAACCATTTTTTTCCTTTTTTTTCGCATTGATAACGGTTGTTGAGCGTGTGTGAATATGTTTCTGCTTGTATATTCTTCAAACCTTCGATTAACTGGAATAGGTGACGGGACGCACGACGGTTGTTTACGTCAAAATGCACCGGACGCACTGGGGTTGTTTACGTCTAATTGCAACGGACGCTCGAGGGTTGTTATGATGAAGCAACCACTCGCTTTGGGACACAAATGGGTACGACCCTTCTTATCTCTCGTGTTGGTCATTATGATAGCCAATTTAGCCTGATGTAATGAATTTATTTATTTATTTATTTATTTATTTATTTATTTATTAATTATTTATTGTACTAAGAATATTACAGGCTAATGCCCAATTACAATATTCTCGCTTACATAATACACCAGATTCAAAAATTCAAAAATTCAAGTGACATTCAAAATAATTAAGCTAATGCTACAACAATAAGAAAAAAAAAAAAAAAAACACACAGAAAAGAAAACAGAAAAACACAAACACAAAACAATATGACAATTACACAAGGGAACATAATATGAAAAAAAGAAATAATAATATAATAGTTTTGGAGGAAAACATGTCAGAAAGATTCAAGTAAAGAAAATGACATGGAGCAAAATTTATTAATTATTATTTTAAAATTTTCAAATTTTTTTCACATATATTTTTAAACCGCTTAATGTTAGTATTAAAAATATCGATATTGTCCATTTTGTGCAACTGATTGTATAGTCGGAGTACATTATAAAGAGGAGAATTATTATGAGAGTCAGTGTTTACTTTTGGGATGAAAAAAAGATTATGCAATTTATGAGATCTATAACGTGGAACATAAAAATATATTTCTTTGAGAATATTAATATCATCTATTTCATTATTAATTAATTTGTATAAAAACAACAATGCATGAATGTTTCGTCTGTGTGATAATTCAGGGATATTGAAATACTGTAACATAGTTGAATATGATTCAAATTTAGGATAGTAGTTAAACTGTCTGAAATACGTATATTTTAGAAATTTATTTTGAATGGACTCTATCAATTTCTTGTATTTAATGATGGTAGGATTCCAAATTAATGAGCAATATTCTAATTTTGGTCTGACAATGGTTCTGTATAGTCTAAATAATGTACTTATACTACAATATTTTGAGTTTCTGATAATAAATCCAAGATTTTTAAGAGTTTTACAAATAATATTATTAATATGATTCGAGAAAGTTAAATTATTGTTAAATAATATACCTAAATCATTCATAGTTGTAATTTTGTTCAACTGAATACCAGTACCCGGGGTACGCCGTAGCGTAGTGGTTGAAGCGCTGCGCTACAAACCGGAAGATCGCGGGTTCGATTCCCGATGAGGTCGTTGAGATTTTTCAATTGGCCTAATGCTTCTGGTGGCACTATGACCCTGGGGTCGACTCAGCCTCTAACAGAAATGAGTACCAGGAGCAATTCTGGGGGTAAAGGCGGCCGGTGCGTAAGGCTGACAACCTTACCATCTTCATGTGCCGAATGTCCAAATCTGGGAGCCTCAACCTCCTGGAACCCTCTGGGCCTCCATGGCCTGTATAGGGATCACTTTACCTTTAATGAATTTACCCAGTTTACAAACGCTGTAAAATCCCTTTAGTAGCTGGCAAGGCTTTATAGAATCCATTCAACAGCAGACCACTAAGGGAATGCCAGGTACGTGTGGGTATGTTTCCATACATGGCAAGTGATTATAGATTTCATGACATCGATGTCAAACGCTTCTAGAATTTTGGTAGCTCATCTCCGGTTACCGGGTGAAACAATAATTTCTCCCGGTAACCTATATGCTTAGAAAGTATTTTGTGCGTGTTCCGACAACGTTAAGATTAGCGTTATGTTGTGTTACAGAACCAACCATTTGTGACATTTGGTTACTTTTCATATTTCCATGTGCCCAGTACTCATAGCTTACAACAAGTTTGTTTCCACTGTCAATTCGTAAACCGTCTAGAACCACGACACAAGCGCACATTGTAAGTTTTGCTGCACGTTTTACACGTATTACACAGTACGTGACTTCGCTTTAGGAACAAACCTGTTATTTTTCTTATGTGATTATTAAAATTGTCTTTGTAATTCTTCGTAGCTGAATGAATAATTATTAACTTCAATTGCGTTTCCACCCGGTGGTAGTTACATATAAGAGTTTATTACCTATAGGCCGGCACTAAATAGTGCTTACTAGTACTAAAATCTAATATTAAACTACCTTCATTCTATTTAAATCTAAACATTGACACAATGACAGGAACGTACTTATATAACACGCTTACAACCTGTCTTTGTCACTGTCACTATACATCACTTCCAGTATTAAAAGTCAATTGAACTACTGGAGAGTGATTTCAGCCTATTTTTAAACGCCTTACCACTCCTCGTAAAATCATTTAGTACGTTCGCATGTCAATCATTCCAATCATGAGAGTCCGGTTTACAAAACAAAACTTTATATTTTTCCTACGAGGGATAAAACTGCGTTGTATAATGTGTATGATATAACATCTATTCCCTCGTATTCTTTTACAAAATGTTGTTGTTGTTCTGTTAGCTTCATCTCTAAAATATATAATCGTTAAAATTTCAAAACATTGAATGAATAATAATGAAATTAAAATCTTAAAAATATTACTATAGAGTTTATGAACTGCATAAGAAATGCCTGATTTTAGTCGACACTTAACTTCTGCCTTAATATTATTTGTGTCTTTAATTATTCCTCGCAGATATTTGCATTTCTCCACTTGTTCCAATGATTTACCGGCTATTCTGATAGCCATCCGACGTAGCTCTACACATTATTTGTACATATTTGATATTTTAATAGTACTGATTCTATTTAAGTGTAAAACCATAATACAAGAATAAGTACTACACGTTCACTTTAATTTTACAGACGGCAGAAAGAGGAACTACTATTGTTTTGAATAAACACAGCCGAGTGTACAGTCGACAATGCACGAACAATACCGAACTGCAAGCAGTACGTCAAGTGATACGATACAAGCGTCTCACGTCCCGCCTTCCAAGCGGTAGCGCCAATAGGAACCAATGTATACAGTTCGCAGCGCTCCATCACAATCTGCAAATTTAAAGTGAACGCGTAGTAAAAGAACTGTATCCTTAACTAACATTACTAAATATCAGGACATAATTTAGTAGATTACGTCATATATAGTTCTAACCTAACTTACAAAGTAAATTTATACGTGTAGTATTTTTTAGACCTTTTTTCTACACAAAACTAATTGCTATCAAAACAAAAGTTTTAATAATTTTTTTAACATTTTAGCACTGACTTATGACTTTTAATAAAATGCTAGAATATATAATATATTCATGGCTATTTGTTCTTCACAGTACATTTTAATGTGCAAATTATTATGTGATGGGGTATGAAAGTACAATTTTTAGATATGAACAGGTCAGATTGTAAGGACAATCATATATGAATAACAGTATCTGTAAATAACTCTTACTTGCAACACTGTATGTACCAAGAACACAATAGCATTTCTCGTACATGTATTATTATAAATAATAATTTTATTAGCATACACATTGAAACAGTGTTACGTGATATACGTGTAATCTTGTAACAGTGTAGTAAAGATTGTTCCAAATTGAACTTTCCGTATATTTTAATATTTGGGGGATAAGGTGTACCTTACATTGCAAATTTCATTATATCGGACATTATTATTACACATGCATAAAGTGTAGAGAAGAAATTATTTTAAAACATAGAAATTGGTATGTACAAATATATTTTAATATCGATGATGGAACCAGAAATGACATAATGGAATATGATTTAAGTTGATTTATGTTTGGAAGCAAAATGAAATTAAATCAGTTTTATTGTGCTTCAGAAATCCATAGTATACTTTTAGGCTCGAACAGTGGTATATTTAGTTTTTGTTTGGAAATCTAAATAGAAGTTTTGGTGTTTATTCGGATTAGTAATTTGACATAGATACAGTATTTTTTAAGTTTTCTCATTTATAACATTAGGTAGAGTTTCTAAAAAGTATTATATACTAAGGTCTTAGAATATTAATGGAGTACCGAGGAAGAATTATTTCAATTAATTTCGAAATTCACGCGGGCAAGAGCTAATATTATTATGTATCGATTGTCTTGCTGAAGGCTATTTCGCTTACAATGACACTAATAGTGATTTGTTCTTATTCATCTTCGTGGTTTTAATTATTATTAATTACGTGCTTAATTTGCTAAATAGCCACAATAAATATAACTCGAGGTCCGAATACTCTAAAAATTAATTCATAAATTTGTTTTATTTTCAGTTTCCTAAATTCCTTGTATGAGATTATAAGGTTATTCAGGTAACCATTTCTCTTTAAACAAACCTTTATCATTTTTTATAATATCAATGTGATAAAAACTCTCCTTATTAACCATTCGTCCCTCTAAACCAATAAACTTGCATGGAACTGTACTAATAGAGGTATCAGGGCGACTTGAATGGAAATCTGCCATCGTTTCAAAATGAAGACGTCTGAAAAGCGCCAGTTGCAATGATCGTATGCTAATTGTTATCAGTCACATCAACATTCAAGCTCTACCTATCTCTTGTATATCAGATCTATGTGTTTACCTCCCACATCTCTTCATTAATATTTCTATTCCTAAGCGACAGCTGCGACTGTAACATGCCGACATGCAAACACTCCTGCAGCATTCCCAAGAAATTTAACAAGTCTCACGCAAAACATAAATTTTGAGGTAAGCCGTAATATTTTCTGATATCTTTACACAAGGTTGTCGTGTAGGCTACTTACCACGCCATGTGTTCAGTTATAAAAGTGATGGAAATATTGCCGGCAAATAAATATTATGTGAAAACGAATAAGAAACTAATCGATAATGTCTGTGTTATTTTCAAGTGAAACTTCTTTAGCCGCGGTAAGGGTAAATCGAGAGCTTGTGTATAGAGGTGTACATATTCTGATTTTAGCTTGCCTGCCCCTTTGAAATTCTGCAACCAGTCACAGCTTTTAACTTGCTTGACTTGAAAGCAAGCCATTTACAACGATGATAAGAAATACTGTCGCTATGAGTCATAAGCTCTTCATAACTTGGTGGGTTGCTCAGGACCTAAGAAAACTGCAAGGCCTGGTGGAAGGAATATGAAACTGGGTATAGCAGTGCACTGGTAAGTCGTGCAGTTACGTAGTTGAGGAACTTCAGATGTATTTAGAGAATTTTACCCTGAAGGAAGCCGAGGAGAATTAATTATCAATGAACAAAAGTACTAGTCCGGCATGGGAAAACTTTTCAAACATTTTCGAGAAAATATCATAAAATCATTAATAACAATAACAAAAATCCCTTTAGGCAAGCCTACAAGCTGAGGTAGATTTCGAAGTGCTTTTGTTTTAATTTACTGTCTCTGCGTAGCACTCTTCTTCTTTAGCCTTAGCATGACAAACCCGCAATAATAACTGCAAAAAAGAGGTAAGAGAACTTTTTAAAACATTCAAATCTCGCCTTATATGAGAACTATCAAGAAACTAGTTATTGATTTGTAGAGTACTCATCAAGAGCTTTTCAACGATACCCCACAAGACGTAGTTTCGAAAATTTCGAATTTCCATCCCCATACCCCCACCCCCACTCGTACTCCCAAAACCCCCGAATCGTTGGTGTCACTGTGAACTCCATAAGGAGTACTCTAATTTATTCAATCAAAGTTTCCCTCTATACTTCATAGGGGCCGAGATATAAATGTTTTAAAATTTCAACCCCCTCCCCCGACCACCCCCTTAGGCCAATTTTGCTCATTAACGAACTTGTCTGAACTATTGGGCCTACAAATAACATAATAAAATTTGATTCAAATATCTTGAAGATTATGGCCGCTAGCGTGTAAAGATATATATGCATATATATAAATATATATATATATATATATATATATATATATATACATATACATATACTGTATATAAATATAAATATCACAATTTTTTTTTAACAGGCGGTGGTTTCGTACTTAGGGAGGCATGAACGTAACGATATGAACGAATAATAAAAATAATAATTGTGTTAAGACGCTAAAACGATTTTTAATACTTTATCCACCTTTTATTTATCTGCATGGTGAATTTCTTCTACCAGCATGTAGAAAAGGAAGAAAGTATTACCTACACTCAGCAACTACAGTTGTTTAGCTGATAGGAATGTCGCAAGCTTATTCTGACTTGCCTAGGCTGGGTTTGACCTGACCCATCGGGCTTAAAGAAACCTGCCTGCTTCCTAGCTATGACGCTGGCAACTTGCTTGCCTGGCGTTCAAGCGGGTTTGGGCAAGCTAAAATCGAGATTTGTACACCTCTGCTTGTGTAATGCTGAAAATCGTCACGAAAATAGTGTAACGCTCAAAATCGTCACGAAATTAGTTAGATGTAACGGAACGGACTGCACAGAAAACAATCAACTCAATGATTAGGCTTATCCAAAATTTAAAAAATAAAAAAATTAAAAATCCAAAACTTAAAAATCTAAAAATCCAAAATAAAAAAGTCGATAATCAAAAATAAAAAAAATAAAAAAATCAAATATCCAAAATTTAAAGAATCCAAAATGCCAAAATTACAAAATTCAAAGATCCAAAATTAAAAAGCCCAAAAATCCAAAATTTAAATATAAAAAATTCAAAATTAAAAAATCTAAGTTTCCAAAATTTAAAAAATAAAAAAATTCAAATTGAAAATCCAAAAATCCAAAATAAAAAATAAAAAATCCAAAATTAAAAAAATCCAAAATTTAAAATTTAAAAATAAAAAATCCAAAATTCCAAAATTAAAAATTAAAAGATCAAAAATTACAAAATCCAAAATTAAGGTAGTCCAAAAACTCAATATTAAAAGGTCCAACAATCCAAAAGTGAAAAAATCCAATAATCCAAAATTGAAAAAATCCAAAAATTAAAACAAGTTTCACTTCTGTCGCGTGGCGTTCCACGCACACTTTCTTTAATCTGCTAAAGCACCTTTTGCAGCATACAATACCTAAACTATTTGGCCTATGAAGATATTCTCTTTGATTAAGTTATTACATTTGTTAAAATTTCACAATTTACAGGCGTGTTATTTATAGATTTTATTACCAGTTCTTGCATAGGGAATAAACATCTGGGAAATAATACTATCTTACATAAAAATGGGTTGAAGACCAGTATCGTACTAAGCATTAGAGTGTGAGATTCGGTTCTTTCACAACTATATCGATACAACTAAATGAAAAGAGCACAAATCAAATAAAAGATAAATCCATAAATTAGAAATTTATAAATAAAATATTAAATATACCTTTGAAACTGATGTAGTGTGACAGTGAACTGAAAAAAAAATTATATGCTTACCTTGAATCTTTTCTATTAACTTTATATTTTATTAATCTAATATATAAAGTGGAATGTGTGTTTGTGGATATGTATGTATGTATGTATGTTTGTTTGTTCCTTATACAAATCTACATTTCTTTACCAATTTACACGGAATTTTGCACACATACCCAGTTAAGCCCGGGAAGTATAGCGGTCAACATTAAAATTCAAACAAAATACTCCTTCCCTTGAAAATTATATAATTTCTGAGAATTTTATACTGAAAAAAAATGAATGTTGTTCAGTTCACATGATAACAGTGTATTGTTTACTTTGATAACATTGGGCTTTGGCGACTATAATTATAATGCTGGACTTTAACGAATTATGATTTCATCGATATATTGGCGAAAATAATTACTGAAAATGAAATCCACGAAAATAAAGCACAGTGTGATGCAGTCACATAACTTTCTCTACCCTCGACATAAGAAATATTTTCTCACTTCACATTTTTATGTCGAAGAATAGGTCGTATTGCAAGGGACAACTTAAGTGTGTGAGTATGCTATATCAGAAGTCTGTAAATAATCCTTTCCCCTTATACCTTATCCATAGCTGTAGGCTTTGTATTAGTTGAGAAATAGGGATGATTATCATAGGCCCTAAGCATGGGGTGGAACATTTTGAGTCCTACGCTCGCAGTATATTATGTCCCGGGTTTTAGGGGAGGAACGTATGAAAGTGGTACTGCATTTCTCTTTTATTTCAGCCCGAAACGGTTGTATGATAACATGAGAATGAGAAATAAAATTTTCCGTCAAGTCAATACAATCTTATTTAATTTATGTTTCTTCTTATTTCAACCCCTCCCAAGCATGATGTGTAGAAGCAACGGAATGCAGCTTTCGACATCCTCTATGAGCCATAAAAAGCTATATCTAGCATTTTCTGATGGAACAGTTTGAGTGTGATAAATCTTTTCCTTCATTTCAAGTTCTACATACTGTACATAAAGTCCTTCATAAGTTAATTTCAAATTAAAATATACAAAGCCCGGGCGACGCCGGGCCTATTCAGCTAGTAGTAATATAAAAATAAAAATATCTTACGACCTTATAACTCTTAAAATTGTATATGGAGAATACAGTGACAATAATGTCTGTGTGCAATTCACTTAAAAATAAACATACTGTGGGTATTTTCACCATAGATTTTGAACTATCTGTCAGAGGAATTGCATAAGTTGAGCTTGTCACCTTGGCCTAGAACACAGCAACAATGTCAATGGTGAATAAGATGTGACTGCATTATCATGCACAGTGTGCGATAAGATTATTTTATTGTGAAAATATAATTGTCCTGTAATAATTAACCCGCAGTTCATGGCAAGATAAAATGCTTTTTTTTTTGTAGTCACCCCATGTAGTAATTTGAATTACTTGCCTACTGTAGCTGTATGAGATATAGCCTAACTTCATTCATATTTATCAAAACACTCGCGCAAATATGCAATTTGCTTTTAGTAATTAATCATTTTGTATTCCGTAAGAGTATATTTTTATTTTATAAATGAGAACCAGGCCTATCAATTACTAGGGAACTGGTGTGTGACTGGATTAATATACACACAGTTACTCTAAACTAGCATCGTTTCAATTCGTTGTAAATCTCTAGTAAAATAACGTAACTGTTTTAAGCTATTCGCGTATAGCTAAATTGTCTATATAATATATTACACTCTTTATCATAACAGTCGTAAATGTCAGATAGTTATGTCTTGGAGTTTAAGGGAGCTACGTACTGTGACTTTAACGACGGTGCATTAGAAATAAAATTGTGTATAAGTAGAAGACTACGAGAAGTTTCCTTCATCATTAATCTTAAACATGAGTTTCAATATAAATATGGTTCTGTAGGTGCCTCAGGGATCCGTGTTGGGCCATCTTTCTTTCTTGATTATGATCAATGAGCTCCTAGAGGCAAAAAAAAAGTTTGTATTGTAACAACACGTGGATTGGTGGAATGGTCTAACACATCTTTCATATTTCTCATTCAGGAAGAGTTCTACACACATTTCCCTCTCAACCATTGTATTCAGGATGATAAAGTTGGGATAAAACCGTGTAAGATTCATTAAATACATTACTGCGGAATACATTATATTTTATGAACAGATTCTATCTTGGCCATGTGCTGATACATTATTATGCTCAGTATAAACATAATTTATAAAGAAAATTCGACATGCATATAATTTAATTATTAAGATATGAGTACGTTTATGAAACGAGCTAATGTTTTGTGAAGTAATTCATAAGAGGCTGCTTTTCTTCGACGATAATTAGCAGTGGCGGATCGTGGATGTAGGAACAGGGTGTTGCACTATTTTACGGGAATTATAATTCCTTTATTGCAACCAATGGCCATAGTATGATGAATAGAGCTCTGATGGAATATGTGGCAGGGGAAACAGAAGTACCTCGAGAAAACCTGCCCTGACCCCATTTTGTCCACCATAAATTCCACATGGATCCGCCAAGATTCGATTCCGGGTCCCAGCGGTGGAAGACGAGCAATCTAACCACTCAGTCATGGGGGAGTGGTTTTACAGGAATTAAATACATAACCAGATAATATATAAATAGTAGCTTTTCTCGTTCGGGGCTCTACCTCCAAACTCCCAGTGGGGCTCTGCCTCTCTGTGTGGTTTTTTAACTGACACTTTATCGAAGATACATTCATTGTATTTAGACTGCCGTAGCCCATAATAACTACTTAGCCATACTAAACCTTTAAAAAATCTGCAGAACGACTTTAAGATTTTCTGGGGTAAACATTTAAAATTTTGAACATTCTGGAATTTTCTCGTCGGTTACACGCTAAAAGCTGTCAAATTTCAGACTTCTAGCTCATGTGGAAGTGGGTCAACAATAATACCTGTAAACATTTTCGAAGTTTCTTTTTGGAGGGTAAAAAAATAACATTTTGAACTTTTTGGAATTTTCCATCGGTTGTAGGCTAAAAGCTGCCAAATTTCAAGATTCTAGCTCATGGGTAAGTGGGTAAACATTAAGTTGGGTTCGTTCCTCGGTACTTAATCGAATTTTTCTGAAGTAGGGAGGTCTGGAATGGGGTGTACTCAGCCTCCTGATACAAATTGAGGAGATACTTGATTGAAAAGTAGGATGTCGGATAGTAGGCCTAGTCCCTCTAGGGATGTAGAGGCAGGGAGTTTAGTTTAGTGTCTAATAGATAGATGAAATTAGCAATATAGTGACTACATTGGCATTTGGCATCTCTGTGAGGGACTTCATAGTTCATAGCTCACGCTCTTACTTGCTTGCAGACAGCAGCCGACGCGACGTGCTCTAGCGGTGAAGACAAGAATCACGCCTTGTTCGCATACTGAAAGCGACGACGAAAACCTTTAAATCCCGGGAGTATTACCACACAGTCAAGCCTCTCGCACCCGTTACTAGCCGGCAAGATGAGGCAGCAAGTCGTGGCTTTCGGAGAGCGACGACTAACGCGCATTTACATGTTTAAATGATTTAAAATTGTCAAATATCAGGTGTAGCATGTTTTCAGTCGATAAGAACCCATCACAAAGACGATTTCGAAGTAGTTTAATAGTAGGCATATGCAGTACTATAATAAAAAATCTAAATACGAGTATTCTTACATTAAAAACTGGTCGTTGTGCAACACTGCAACATGACTGATAACACTGATAAAAAAGCTGTAGATATCTTGCATGCTGTATACCTTTTCTAATGCAGTTTTTTATGCTGATTTCAATTCTGCAAACCTTTTGCTCTATCACGTCAGGTTTTGAAGATATCAACAAAAATTAATTTTCATTGAACACCGTTCATAAAAATCTTTATGTAGTTTTAGTAATGTTTCATGCAACGTCATAGGCCTACATTGTTGTGTCATTTGTGAAACCAGTTATACTTAATGTAATATATCAAAATACGTTTGATATCGCATTAATATACTTTCATTTGTTTCTTTTTATTTTTACATTAAGTGGATATTAAGGCTTCCAGAGGTTGTATAAATCCACCAGACCTGTTTTGCTATGTGTATGGCTATCTGACAGACAAATCCCATCGGAAGAATTTTACACCGTGTTTTAAGAAGGCATATGAACTATACTGTACTTCGATTCAAAGGTGGATACTGGTAAATCGTGGGCACCACAGTTTTTTCGTTTGACATGTTCATGCAACTTGCGAGGTTAGGTAAGGAAGGCGAAGGAGAATAACCAACTGGCTTTTGGAGTTACTATGATATAGCGTGAGTCAAGCAACCACACCACAGACTGTTATTTCTGTTTGGCAAATGTCACCGGATTTTCCTACAAAACTAGTACATCTATGTGAAGTATCCAGATGTTCCCACAGTTTCTAAACCAATTCCACATGATTCCATCACTTGTCCAATACCAACAGCGCCTACAAAATATACAGTTGATGAAGAAACACAAGAACAAAGTTCTCTGTCACCTCCTAGCAATGATTCGGACTCTGACTATCAACCTGGAGAGAATATCCATTTCATAAACAATGCTGAACCTTGCGACTTCGTACGGGACCTGACACTAACAATAGGGCAAGCTGAACAGCTCGGTTCACGCCTTAAAGAATTTAATTTACTTGCACCGGGACAGCAGAGATAGAAAACACCACTACATAAAGAAAAATTGGCCGTCAGAGACAGAATGCAGCCAGGAAATAAAAATGTCCATCGTGTACCGTTGATTGACCGTGACAAAGTTACCTTGTCACCGCTTCACATCAAGCTGGGGCTCATGAAGAATTTCGTGAAGTCACTAGACGATTCAGATAGTTTTCGGTACTTGTGCAACAAGTTTCCGGAGTTGAGTTATGCAAAAGTGAAAGAAGGTGTGTTCATAGGTCCACATATAAGGAAGATATTTGCTGACGGCCACTTCCAAGATTTACTGAACGGTACTGAAAGACATGCATGGGTGTCATTCAAATCAGTCGTGGCCAATTTCCTTGGAAATTATAAATCTGGTGACTATGTGAATGTTATGAAGAATTGCATTAGTGCATACAAACAGCTGGGTTGCAACATGTCTCTCAAAACTCATCTCTTTGATTCACATCTTGACTTCCCCGAGAACCTTGGTTCAGTCAGTGACGAACATGGTGAACGTTTTCATCAGGACATCTCGGTAATGGAGTCATGGTATCAGGGTCGATGGAGTGCAGCAATGTTGGCTGACTACTGCTGGACGCTTCAGCGTGACACGCCAAATGCTCATCACAAACGCAAGTCTACAGCCAAGAAATTCAAACCAAACACAGCTTACATTAAGAAAATATAGCAATTTACTTTATGTGTATTATGCCTTTAACTACATATTTATGTACAGAATATGTGTCCTGTGACTCAATCGCACTATTTTCTTAGCTAACGCCATGTTCATTAGTACTCTCTGCATCAGTAAGTGTTCTAATGACATATAAATAGTTGAGTTGTATATTAAAAAACCATGGGTGATAGAGACAAATGGTTTGCATATTCTGAATCAGCACGTTTCAATTGTCTTAGAACAAGTGTTGGATACCAAGATACCCTCCGATTCTAATTTTTTATTTTTCAGTGTAATTGGTCTAATTGTTTAAATTTTGACATTTTAGATTCACTCAAACAAACGGCAACGAGCCTAAAATGCCTTTCGCGTCAGCTGATTATCGTACTTCTAAGTCTTCTATGAGAGATGGCAGGCCATGTCGTCGATCCATGTTCGATAATAATCGATACCACACCGATATCGGAATAAAAACCAGTTTCGAAATGAGTGTCATTCAGATATCGTTACGTCACACGTAATAACCGCATATTAGTACGGTCGAACAAAAAATGTTGAAAACTGATGTAAGATTAATGATCACTGATCACTTACTGTAGTTATATATTTAATAATCTGTAAAGTGTGCCAGTGGTGATGAATCAAACAGAATTAAACGTGACGTAGGAGACTGCGTCATCACCAAATGAATTCGTCATGAGTTAACAGGGATTCGACCCACAGCCCCACGAGTGGATCGCAAGTGGTTTAATCATTGGGGCATGACGCAACGTTTAACAGCGAAATTATGCATAATTGACATCTATAGCTTTTTGATAGCCTGAGCACCAATCTTGGGAAGCTTATTGTTTGTACAGACCAGTAAACTCATGCATAACTTTCACACTTCTGCCCTCTCCCCTATTTTGACAAGAGCTCAGGAAGAAGGGAATTCAGCTAAGTGATTAGTTACCCTTATACATCTCTTTAATATATGTACAGATTGCACTCGAAAGTAATAATAAGATTCACTGAACAAGTACGTTATAGCTTTTTTTGCACGACTTAACTAATTAGTGGTACTTACGAATGTTGTTGCCGTGGATCCTAAGTTGACATTCCCACACGCAATCTTGTTGCTATGTGCGGTAAGAGTTTCCGTGCTGTTATGAATTTACTTACGCCACACCTCAATACAAGCCTTTATGGACAAGGCCCCACCAGAACAAATATTCGGTTCGCATAACAACAAACACATGCGAATCACTTTCTGAAATAAACAGCTATCTTCAATAGTGTATATGCATAATATTTTCAGGTAATATCTCAATTAATATAATTAATATATTAAATAAATATATTTAATAAATAATCATCGTGCAAAAAATAGCATGCAATAGCCGTGCCGTAAGCGCATAACGGATCTCGGAAATTGAAATAAACTCGACGCAAGCGCCTCGTTTTTTCAAACTCTTTCCTCGATCCGTATGCACCACTTACGGCACTTGTATCGCAATATACTATAGTGCGGCCGTACAGGTTAGGACAGGAGTACAGTGAATCACCAACAAGCTGTAAACAGTGAATACTTAAAAAAAAGTATGCCCAAGGGTCTTTAAAATGCATTGTATGCTGCTAACATTAAAATTTGGCGTAGTTTTCCTGAGGATTCAATAAATTTACGGACCATAGAGAAGTTAACAGTTCGATTTAGTGATATTTTAAAACATATTTTAAACTTGAGCCATTCATAATTTATATTAAACTAAAATTAAGGTTTAATTAATTCTACTTTTCGAGTTGATTTGTTGAATGAGGTAGTTTTCCTGTGGATTCAATAAATTTACGGACCATAGAGAAGTTAACAGTTCGATTTAGTGATATTTAAAACATATTTTAAACTTGAGCCATTCATAATTTATATTAAACTAAAATTAAGGTTTAATTAATTCTACTTTTCGAGTTGATCTGTCGAATGAGGTAAGCACTGTATAATCCCTATTAATTACCTTTTGTTTAGTTGTTAAGAATTGCTCCCCTAGGGAGCTTTGGATCGAGATATCGAAATGTACATTTTGTTCTACTTTAAAATAAAGCATTTCAAATGAATATTTTAGCTTAAATAGTTATTGAACTAATCGGCATGCAAACTAGCAAGACCGCAAAAAAAAAAAAAAAAATCGATTGTCACCTTAGTCGTACATATTGATCTTGACCAGCAGTTCCCAACCGGTGGGTCGTGACCCACTAGTGGGTCGCGGAAGGTTACAGGTGGGTCGCGACTCGATCCTAAAACTATCAGAAACCATCAAATAAACCATCACAAAAGATAAAAATCGAAACAAATGAAATTCAACAACATTTTGGATGGAAACGAGGACAGTATATCCAACCATATCCGTAACTGCATTGAGGTTTCTGATGGTATTCACCACTTCGTATTTACGTGAACGTACTTTTTCAACTTTGGTTTTCCTAAAAAAAAAAAAAAAAAATAATAATAATAATAATAATAATAATAATAATAATAATAAACAGAAATCAACTTAATGTTGGAAGTTACTTACGATTAAAAATATCTCATTCAATCCTGACATTGACGTGTTAGTTCAATTGAAACAGTCCCAAAAATTTCATTAATATAGTATTCTTACTTAAAAACACTAATTTTGCCTGAAAATTATAATGGTCTTTATGTACTTTTATAATTGTACTTTTTATCTTCACCTAGGAACACTTGTTAGTGAGTATGAAACCACTTGTTGCATATATTACAAACATATATCTATTGTTAAATAAATAACTGTTTTGCTACAAAATGCTTATATTTTGTCAACCGTTTTCAAATAAGAACACAAATTGTTTATCAATAATCAATCTGTATCGTCAAAAAAACATATATAAGGTTATATATATATTTGCAATATTTGATGGTAAATTATATATACGGTACATAAGGAAGGGATGCGATACAAATAAGGTTTTTTACTCCACCATGGGCCGTGGAGGTATTCCGATAAGGAAAGGTGGGTCTCCAGCTGAAAAAGGTTGTGAACCACTGATCTAGACAACAAAAATAAAGTAGGCCGTGATTATTATTTTAAGAAAGTCCACAAGATGATATAACGTTGTTATAATGTCACAAGTGCCTATTTCTGTGAGAACACATCCATAGCTCAGTATAACACTGACATCCAGGCAAAGGAAATCCATTGGGCAGCTCCTTCAGTTTCTAACGAGATGGATATCACTGTAACTGTAGAGGAATAAGACACAGAAGTCATTATTCATTTAAAAGTGATGAACTTAAATAGAAATAACAATCTCTCGTGCATCTCAATTCCAAATCTTTTGAAATGATTGTTCACTACTTATTCGTTTTGCAGGGAAAGAACAAGTTTTGTGTTTGTTTGTTAAACAGATTTATTATTCTACATTCCTTACTCATAGGAAGCTTTTGTTATTACCCTCAAGTACTGTAGACAGTATTGGGGACTAGCTACACATCAGATTGTAAACAACTGTAATAAGTATCTTATAAAACAAACATAAAGGTCCTTTTGGCAACCTTGACACAATACATAGTCCTAGCGTCCCTCAGAAAGCGGTAACACTTTTGCCTTACAGAATATTCGATCAGCCTTTTAATAAAATATACAGTCACAACTGTAGGCACCTGTGTTTGGACATAACGAACTCTTATTTACTTTTCATCTCCACTCAATAATTTAATTCCATTAATCAAACACTCTGTTGGATTCAGTATTTTAATTAAAGCTATAGATTTCTATTCTGTAAACAATAATTCGAGATATTCATTTTCCACATCCTACAGATACGTCCGCAGTGCCGTGTTCATTTTTCAATTATTAATCTTCACTACAGCTTCAGATTACACACATAAAAGCATACTTTTATTGGGTCATCAACTACAGGCCTAGTATAAAGCAACATGGTTGACTCATTCTCTCACATTAATGTTAACCACTTCCAGATGAGACGGTGGCTTGTATCTCTCAGCCTGTAACTGGCGGAAAAAATATATAAAAAATTCATTTTTTTATATTTTCACCAAAAAATAAAATAGCTGACACTAATTTCGAAATAGTGGAAGACTATTATATTTCAGGTTTATATTGGGTAAACAATAGGTCCTACCATAAAGATTTCACCAGCAGTAAATAATTTTCGCAAATCCACAAGATTGGTCCTAAGACTGTTTTTTGTGTCTCCATCGGTTATATCTTGGATAGAGTTAGATTTTCTATTTCAGGTAAATTTTCGTAATTTCCACCAATTATTTAATTTCTTTACATACGTAGAGGTCAGTTAGCCTTATCAAACTTGACAGGCCTATTTGGCATAATTATCCAACTGCCTTCAAATGCAATGCTTCTAGCTGCCTTATTAGTAGTCAAAGTACTGTGTAGTCACTCACTTATGTAATGTTTCCAGATCAACTGGAAACGTGAAATTTAGGTTTAGCAAAGTAACCAACGGGAAAATTCTAAAAAGTGCTACTTTTGTATTTATAAACCCAAAAAGTCAAAATAATGCCTAGCTATTATATACATTGCCCAGGAAAAGTGCAAAACACATTTTTAAAAATTCCCAGGCATTTAAATAAATCCTCAATTTCAAACTTTACTGATAACATGTTGTTTTACATGGTATTTATTGTGATGAGACACAAAAAAATTAATATGAGAATGCATGTGTCCACTCAATCCCAAATGTTTGTTAGCGTTGTGTCCATTCGTTACTTTAATGATGAGTTTTAATTGTCTCGACGCACTGAGATTATCAACTCCGTACTTGAAAGCTGAAGTAATTATACACAGAATAGTAAAATCAAGAGACCTCTTCAAAACAACGGGTCATTATTTTTGACCTCCAACAAAAAATGCACACTTTTAATTAGAAAATCTCTTCCCGTCGAGACTGAGGTCACTTGTCCCAATGTTATAAACAATTTGTAAATGGATATTTACGGATGAAAACCTGGCATGGAGCAATTAAAATACAAGTTCAGATAAAATAAACAGCCCAGTTACATACAGCCTAATTTCTCTAGTGTAAAATCCACCATGGGGATATACAAGAGTTATTACAACAAATTTACGGAACAAACCTCGACGCATTGTATTTATTAATACTGAATTTGATACTTCATCAACTCCAATGAATCGATTTCAACGATATTTCAAGTATGAATTTTAATATAATTTTGTTCCTCATTATTTACAATGCAAACTTACTTCATAAAAATTATAAAATTAGTGTGAATTAAATTAATTCGTATTGTTGGTAGTGTAGTTTGCCATCATGCTGGGGAACAAATGATCCAGTAAATACTGTGTTAACGTGCTTAGCTTGGGCATTCATTTTATTAATGTATATAATTTTAACCTGGTGGAGTTAAGGCCAACTGACTTAACTCGACGAAGTCTACAAGTAAAGATAAGTTTGCAAGTTTAATACATTATTGATATGACAAAACTAGGTACAGAGGAAATGCAAGTACTATTAAAACAAAATTCTCCGGCTCGCACCTGGGGTATGACGACATGCATATTGCAATCGGACTTACACGAGGAAGGAAGGTTTATTCAGGATATAGTAATACCCCAATGCCGCCAGTGCTTTTCTTGCGTTGTGTCGCCAGATGAATTTCTCAGACTAACTTTTCTTTACTTTATTTACTTTGGGAGCTTGAAAGAAGAAGATGGTAATGTTGTATCTAATATGGTTTAGTTTAAATGTTTCAAGGACTGCAATTTTATTCAGTATTTTTCTTCTTAACTGCCTGTTACATGTATTGTAAAGTTTTCTGTTGACACATGGCAACATCTCACACTACATTATATTTACTTTCTACGCAACATTTTATTCCTACAAGAAATATAATTATACACTGAGATATGATTTTGTACAGATACTCTGCTAGAATTGTTTGCTTAAATGTTTTATTAAATATTAAGATACCATGATACTGGATAATGAAATTATATGGATTGACGACATTCGACAGATTTGAATAAGTGCAGTCGATAGTTGCTTTGCAGTTATAAAGTGTAAATATTGACCATGTCTAACACAGTAACTGATTTTTACTTACTACGCAACCATTGTGCAAATCGTGTGATGCAGCATAAAGTTAACTTATATTGGAGTTGGTGGGGTCAGTAAGCGAATATTTTTAATGTATAGGGAAACAGTTGTACATTTCTGAGTTTTCTTACTACTTGAAAATACAATTTTACTGGTGATGGTGTGTTCTATGATAACTAACATATTTTACAGTCTACGTACGGTTCAGAAAGTTGAGAGATATCATCATTTTCATTAGACACTAGAACTTCTTTTTGTTTAGACTTGTGTTGCACTTGTGTAATATAATACCTCTACTGCAGGTAAGAGAACCATTCGTTTCAGTAATTATGACATCTTTCTTTCTTTCTTTCTTTTTCGTAGTTTTACCTCTCCCTTTTAGGATTTAAGCGACCCAAGCCGCCCGGGCCTTACAGGGCCGCGACCTGTCGGGAGAGGGATTACCTTTGGATCACATACATACTTTTTGACCAGACAAGGGCATGGAGGGCCTCCCCGGATGAGTGATCAGCCCAATGCCGGGGCCACCTCCGAGACAACACGAACACATAGGACGATACACACCAATCACACACACACTCACTCAGAACAAGGCGAGGATGAGGATGAAGATGATAATGACGGTCAGATGATATCCGGGGACCACAAGGGCCTAAAGTTACCTGACATTTGTCTCATAGGTGAGGGAAAACCCCGGAAAAACCCTCACCTAGGTAACTTGTCCCGACCAGGAATCGAACCCGGGCCCGCTGCGTGAGAGGATTGGACGCATCCCCTGAGCCACAGCGGTGGACAATTATGACATCTTATGAAAAAGTATTTAATAGTAGCAATTTTATGTATAACTTTTAATTATAACCTCCAGTGGTTCCTCACTTACCTCAGGTATAAAAGTCACAATGCTAATGATTTCATGTGCGGTGTAGTTCAGAAGATCGTTCCTTACCTAAAGTTATGCTGGACGTTGATCTTGACTACAAACTTTTGGCACCACTTACACAAGATAAATATTGCTTCAGGGAATAAATTAGCAGTACGAGGCGCAATTGGTTCAACACCCCTTTGAATATAAATGGGATCAATATCCCATTTTCTTCATCAGTGGGGCTAGACCATTGTTGCGCCGATCACCTCAATTAGGCTTACTTTCACAAGTTAGTTGTTACCGGAAGTTTCAAATGCATCATGATATTTCAGCGGACTTCACTGATACAGGCCTACTGTAAATACAGCGCCACCGTTAGAACACGGATATTGGCTGCGTCAAGCAGTAAATAGCTGTTAATATGTAAGAGAAGCAGATTGGTGTATTGGATGAAGTCAGTAGGCTCTATCGCCTTCATGGGAATTTCCTTCCCCAGTCTTTAATTTAACGCATCTGTTCCATCTCTTTAGTTATCCCAGTGTTTGCGTTGCGCAGGTGAACCTGAATTTAATTGTGTAATGTAATTTGAATGTCATTATAAGAAGTCTCTTCATTATTCGAAGATCTTTTCTGGTTCATGGAACATTAGCAACGCCCGTTCTGACTCTTTAATCTAGTTTTTCAAAATCCGTCCAAAAGAAAAGGAGTAAAAGAGAAGGAAGCCCTTTAGATATCTTACTTCTCTCTTGTCCTCCTTTATTCCTACTTTTCTATTCTGGATGTAAGTTTTGTATAAAAGAAGTAAAACATTCCAAATTCGTAGTCGCTGTTCTATTCTTCAAAGCGGGGCGAAATCTGAATTTGCAATCATGTTTTGTGAGACAAGGGATAGGTATGGACTGTATAAAATGTTTTAAATTTATCTTTACAACTCAATGAATAATGTAAGTTGGGCTATGGAAACAGAATAATCTTGTGACTACAGTTTACAGATCTAGGTACAAACGTAACTGAAAGCATTAGAGACAGTTTTCTATTTTCCGGTTTTAATATTGTTGAGGACTACTTCTGGATGATCATTGGCATCAGAGGCATCATGTAAGCCGCAATAATAATCCATACTGACAAATTATTTTAAATTGTCTTCGTCAAAAAAAAAATTAATTTACAAAATACCAATGACAATAATTGTACTACACTGGTATAAAATCAGGTTTGTTATATTTTGGTTTCATGTCGCGAAACCCGAGATTTCGAGCTGCTTTCGAGAATTCGCTGAACTTGATATTGAAGACTACGCGTCTTACAACAAGTTGTACATATCTTTATTGTATTATGCTATTTGCTTGAAAGAGAATCTCAAAATGGACTAATTTTTCTTGGCGTGGAATTATCTAGTCGAATACCACTTGTGTTGATTCAATTTGACTGACTAATAAGATGACACGTGTAGAATCTTCTCACTCCGTACAACTGGAATTGCACAAATATGCCGATTGCTCATCATTAAGATATTTTTGCCTCCAAAACCAAAGGGAGGGCACGCAGTATTTTACATTGTTTGACGTGCAAACGTCCGGTCTTGCTAGAACCGCATGTAACGGAAATACGTGAAATATGAGCAAATGAATGATATGCTTATTTTTCGAGAGGGGGCAGAGGAACAGGTGATATGCCTGTGGCCTCAACAGCCCTCGGAAGGGAACTAAGGTATTACTTGGACGTGAAAGAACTTGGATTTAAGTGCAGAGAGTTGATTTGTCTTGGAGTTCTTTAACATTTCGACAGGACACCCGCGGTTTACAGTCTCTCCCAGAGGACTTCGTGCTCAGAAATTATACATCCTGAAGAATCCATTTACCACGAGGTTACCTTCGAATCCAGAGGTGGGCATTACCTCTACACCACCGCGGCCGAGATGTGTTAAAATACCGGTACAGCTATATTAATTTTAAAATATTAGCTAAATAGTGTACTCTAACCTACGGAACAGAGCGTACATACTGGATTTTATAATTATTGAATGCATGAAAGAAGTGCTTTATTAATACCAAAATAAAATAACTATATATACCGTGTTCCAAAATGATGGGTGGTGTTTCAAAGTTGTTTAATTTCTCTTACTTGCAATATAGAAGAACAAACCTTACATGGGATTAAATAGAAGCTATCCGAATTTCATACTATCTCTATATATATAAGAGGCTTTGTCATGACTGACCGACTGAAGTAATGACAGAGAAGAACGCAGAGCCTAAACTATAATAGATAGGGACTTGGAATTTTGACAGTACCTTCGTTTCATAATGTAAGTGCTCACAATGAAAGGAGTTTGCAAAATTTTGATTTTACATGCCAAAAATTAAATGTTTTTGAGAATACTTAATCCCTTTTTACACAGAATTATCAAATCCAAATCACAGTTCCCATGACAACAGTGTATTGCTGGCATTGGTTTCAGGTGGGTTTGGAAATAAATGAAATGGGAGTTTAACAAATTAGAGAAGTTATCAATATATTTCATGTTATAAAGAAATATTAAAGAATGAAATCCACGAAAATAATGCAGTCACGTAACTTTCTCTACCCTGGACATAGACGAAGCAATACCAGGTATGGTAATGTGTATATTATTATATCGCAGGTTTTTGGAGAGAGAAGTATGAAAGTGATATTGCACTTCTGTTTAAATTGATCCCCAAAACGGTTTTATGGTAACATGAGAGTGAGAAATAAAATATTCAGCAAAAAACAATACAATTTTATGTTACCGGAAATTCTATTTCTTCTTATTTGAACCCCTACCAGGCTGTTTCTTCTTATTTGAACCCCTACCAGGCTTGCTGTATGCAAGCGATGGAATAATAAATTCTACATTCTTTATGGGCCATAGAGCGTTTTCTGAGGGGATAGTTTCAGTGTGATAAGTCGCTCTTCTTATGTGAAATCCTAAAGCCTATATAATGACCTATAATTTATAAATCGAAAGTCCTTTATAAGATAATTTCCAATTACAAAATAAAAAACCCGGGCGATACCGGGCCTTTTAAGCTAGTGCCATATAAATGTTCAATACGAGCACAATTCATCACACGGCAGACATCTAGCCGATAGTCGAATTCCTCCCAAACGTTTTCCGCATACCTGAGCATATCTATCAATCACAGGCTACCATGGGCATTATCTCTACACCACTGCGGCCGACTGTATGAAATTACCACACAGTTGTTTCAACTCCATAACAACTTAAATACTTTGCAATACGGCCTCTTCAGTATGTGAAGTGAGATAGGAGAATTATCCAACCTTATGATAAAGTGAACGAAAGACATAATACGCTATACTAAGAGGCAAAACTTTTATTTTCGCAGAAGCTGTATGTTTCACATAAGATTATTCGTCCGAGAAGCCATAGTAACTGACATATTATGAGATTATTACTCACTTTCAGATAACGAATTACATAGCAACCAAAGCTAATAACTAGGGTTCGGATATTTATGACCTAAAAATGTGAAAAATATGACTGCAAATATGCCCTTAAAAATGAATAAATATATCCCAAAAATCCTAAATATGATCTAATAAAATAACGTATTTTCAAAAAATAAATGCTCCAATTTAAAACCGTTTAATGACACTAAATTCTTACATCACATGAATTCAATCATGTAATCTCTTTTTTTAATATTTTACAGGTGTTTTTCAGTTTTACTTGTAAAGAACTTCTGATCTGTTAATATTTTCAGATACCACTGCAAATGTGAACAGAAAATATTTGTAAAACATGTCTATTGGAAGTTGTTAACAACAAGGAGAAAGAGGTAATTGTGCTATTACTTGTTATTGACCTTTCACATTTCAGTTACAATAAAAAAAAATATCCCTGACTCTTTTTCAGAAAAAATTAAATGCACATACTGCACAATTGTGCTCTTTTACCGAATTTATAACTGAAATATGACGTTAAATTACAAATATGACCGAAAAATGACCAAGACCATGAAAATGACCAAAATATGACTTTATATGCAAAATAAAAACGGTCCTTTTGGGATAACAAATGTGCAATTCATGTTTAATTCGTGTTTGCGGCGAGAATGGAGGTCAGGGTAAAAATATGACATGTCATAAACATTCGAACCCTACTAATAACTATTGTTTAGTATTGTACAGGATGAGAGTAGATCGTCCTTTTCCCTCAAAATAATTTGAATAATGGGAATAGTAATAAACTAGTAGTTGTAGGTTGAAATTCATTCAAACACCTGGGTTCCCCTTTTTCAATAAAAATGACTTGCCTTAATAAATTCATTGATGGTGGTGCCCTAACGGACGTCCGCCACTGAGTACTGCCGAAAACGCACTGGTTAGTGCTGGTGCACGCTACGGCCAGTTGATGACGCCTAGTCTACACTGGCTTCATATATATATATATATATATATACACATACACGGTGTTAATGAATAACACCGAATTATTTTACCATTTTACCTCTGTAAAGGAAGTACATAGACAAGCAAAATTTATTAGGAGATGTTTGCTCTATGGATTAAATGGTCAATATGTATATATATTACCGTATTCTTAAAATTAAAATGAATTTAAAGGATCATACAGTTAGAAGTGAAATACATGAATATTATACTAGAAATAGATACTTAGTAAATGAAGCACATGTCAGATTAAGTAAATCTAAACACTGGTGCAAATCTATGTCTGTGACCTTGTTTAATAAACTACCATGTGAAGCACATACAGTGAATCTTAATAGATTTAAAACAGTTTTATATGATTATCTGGTAAAGTAGCCAATTTATAATATTAATGAATTTTTGGATTTAACTAGCCTGAATATAGTATTCTAGGTTGTTTAATATAACGACGTCTATTGCAATGCATAACATGCTTAATGACTAATAAATGTTATTATTATTATTATTATTATTATTATTATTATTATTATTATTATTATTATTATTATTATTATTATTATTATTATTATTACTCGTATTATTAAATTTTTCCTATTACACCATAAAATCTCCCAGGGTATGGTCGCCACTGATGTCTAACATTCAAAAAAATGGAAAACAAAGGAGCTTCATTGTTAATACTGGAGTTATGAATAAAAAAAAAACTAATTCAGTGGCGGCCAGTCATGTGGTTAGTCTGTAAATTTTGCAGATTATGGAAACCCTAAATTATGATATAGCTGTTGATGAATGATTAAAAATAAGGATTTTGTCTATATCTAAGAAGGTGTTAAGTCAATCTAATGAACCCTATTTTGCTTCATTATTGACTCATGATGTAATGACTTTAATGCCCTGTAGCATGCACATTTTACGTCATAGAGAAAAAATCTCCTAATAAAGTTTCCTTTTCTATGTCCCCTCTATACATAGTTAAAGACTTTGATGTTAATAATCAACAGCCTATATATATATGTATATATGTAAAAAAAATACATACATAAGAGGCGCGTCCATAAAGTAAGTTTCCCTTGCACCGTTTACAGAAACAAGACACAATTTCGTGGACATATATATTCCAATAGATACAGCAAGTATTCAGCTATTATTCAACATATTTGCCACCGGAATTTAATGTCATTTCGTGGATTCAACTTTTGAATGCCTGTATCGTACACGTCTGACGCCAGGCATTTGAACCACTGTGAGACAAACATCTCCTCCTTTCTGTCATTCTCTGTCATTCCCTGTCACCTCTTGAGGTGTAGGAAAAGATGGAAATCACTGGGAGCGAGGTCCGTGCTTTAGGCTGGATGTTTAAACAGCTCCCAACCGAACTTATACAGGAGACTTGCTAGGAGGTCCTTAAAAATTCACCTACAGCTCGGACCTCGCTCCCAGTGATTTCCATCTTTTCCTACACCTCAAGAAATGACAGGGAATGACAGAGAATGGCAGAAAGGAGGAGATGTTTGTCACATAGTGGATAAAATCCTTGGCGGCAGACTTGTACGACACAGACATTAAAAGTTGGTTCCACGGTATGACATTCAATTCCGGTGGCAAATGTGTTGAATAATAGCTGAATACTTACTGTATCTATTGGAATATATATGTCCACGAAATTGTGTTCTGTTTCTGTAAACGGCCTCAGGGAAAGTTACTTTATGGACGCGCCTCGTATATATAATGTGTATAGGTTAATTTTACTAATTAAGAAGGATCCCAGATCTTTTCATTGAGACATGTTGTATTCAAGTAATAATTTAATAATGATAAAATAATAATAATAATATCTTATATTGCAACTGACTGTTTTTACTGTGAACCTCCATGGCCTGTATAGGGATCACTTTACCTTTACCTTTACTCTTCAAGTGTGTGTTGAAGCGACTTAGTTCAGATGAGCCACTTGTAATAACTGCTTATTGTAACATTGTAAGGTTGCTTGAAATTTCTATTGAAGTAAATATATTAGGTTAATTAAATGAAAATTATCATCTTACCGAAGTTTATAAATGTATTTTCAAGATAAAGAAAGAAATTTAAAGCAATCAAAGTTGATAAACATGCACTTTTGGTAAAACGGTCTTTAGGCCTATTTGCTTTCTTTACGGAGGATTATTGAAACTGAGTGAAGAACTGAGCGCATTTGTAGTAAAATTACAGAAACTTTTCTCAAAATATTTCATTCACTAGGAACTTAGCTGTCTCATCCCATATTTTGGACTCGGCCGAAGCCTTGCTTTGCATACTTTATTCATAAATAGCGATTTCTGCAGTGTATAAACATTAGATTTTATTTTCGAATGGCTTATTTAAATATACAACCTTTTTTTTCCAGGTGACCAGACCTTTCTAAGGGATCTGATGTACAAAGAACGGAATTCTGGATGGTTTTAATAATGTATTTCACTCTCTTTGTTATTTTTATTTGCAGATGAAACGGCCAGTAACTTAGGCCTACAATTAAATCCGTTAGTGAGCCTCTTGGATCTGGATTACAGCTTACAAAATGATAACTTGATAAGGTATCCGCATTTACTATTATTATTATTATTATTATTATTATTATTATTATAGCTTGTACTATGGACAGTAAATTAGGCTACAAACTTCATTATTATATTATTTCAGTCTCTCTTCTGGACTTTACAAAGTTGTTCTTCTCTTCTTAATAACTAAATTCCAGTTTGCGACTGAAAATAAATTATTAGCGAGTGAAGCCAGGATCTGCATAACATTAACGTGTATAAACCTCTGAGTCTGTGTTATCAAAGATATGAAACTAAAGTTACGAATGGCCTAGTTACGTTTTCGGTTTTGAGTCAAGATGTTAATTCAATTTATTGAACTTGTATAATATAAAGCAAAGCCTTCAGTGCATTGTCCTCTCAGATTACTGCAATTTAAATCTAGGTCATCCAGTTAATTATTCCAGAGGTCTGTGTTTCAACTACTGCCCTGAGGTGTTAAGGGACGATTTTCTCTTGACTATTTAACTTTTGAACCAGTGACGAACCCAATACCACAATATGTGGAATTAGAAGCAATCGCAAGTGTTTATTTTCATATTTTTATTTTTGTCACTTCCATTTTATCTCACCTGTTAGTACTTGCTAGGACTGAACATAGAAACATTGATATATGTAGCTACTTTCATAGAAGAAATATGAATCATTGGATGTAGACCTAATAAAGCCAAGGATACAGCAATATAATGTACAATTTTATGTAAACTGAAACTTTATAAATCTTGTGTAACAGTACAACATTAATAGCAATGCATCTAGATCAAGAAATTATTAAGCAGTTATATTTTCTAGTGGAAGTTCTATGTTCTGTGTTTTTACCGGAAACAGTTTAATTCATTGGAATAGGACCATTTGCACTGGAAATCAAAATACTCTAAACCAGTGGTTCCCAACCTTTTTCAGCTGGTGACCCACCTTTCCTTATCGGAATACCTCCACGGTCCATCGGTCCATGGTGGAGTAAAAAACCTTATTTGTAGCGTATCCGTACCTTATGTATATATAATTTACCATCAAATATTGCCAATATATATGCTTATATATGCTTTTTTGAAGATACAGATTGATTATTGATAAACAATTTGTGTTCTGATTTGAAAATGGTTGACAAAATATAAGCACTTTGTAGCAAAACAGTTATTTATTTAACAATAGATATATGTTTGCAATATATGCAACAAGTGGTTTCATACTCACTAACAAGTGTTCCTGGTGAAGATAAATACTACAATTATAAAAGTGCACAAAGAACCAAGAAAACAATCAAAACACAATTTGATTTGTTTCGATTCTGATGGTATATTCGATTGTTTCTGATACTTTTAGGATCGAGTCGCGACCCACCGGTTGGGAACCGCTACTCTAAACGTTTTGGACAGGAATATAAGGAATATTTAGTGAGAAATAAGAATGCAAGTAATTAGTATATTAATAATTCCGCCTTTTATTTGATAAATATTCAAAATAAATATACTTGTAATTCGGGTTCCTGAATTTCTGAATATAGATTCCCGTATTTATATCTGCCTATCTCTCAGTGATTAATGAAGCTTTATATGGGCAATCTACACATCCACATGTGTGTTCCAGCACAATCCCTCTTGCCCCACATTCTGCCGTACCCAGAAAGCAACCATTTTATGTAAATAAATATTTTTAAAACTATTTTGTAACCCTTTTTAATTGATTCAAAGCAATTCGCATTCTATGTAATTTACAACCATAATTAAACTATAAAATTAATGAGGTAAACAAGAAATATGTAGCAAATTATTTTACCGGATAATTTTGTGCTGGAAAATTTAATTAATATATCTTGACATTGTAACTGCCGTATTACTGAATAGCGGAATTTGCATTAAAGTAAGAAAAGATTAAGATTCTGAAGTTTTAAATGATCCTTCTTTAATGTTGGACCTAATTGCTACATGTTGTAACATTCATTATGTTACATTAGTGTCAGCCTACATGATTTCGGCGATATGTGCATTGATCTATTTGAATTGGTCCGTTATTTACAGCAGACGAGTAAAGCAATTGCTTAGTGCGATATATATAATCTTTATATAATATAAGAGGCTTTCTCCTGACTGACTGACTTAATGAATGACTGACAGAGAATGAACGTAGAGTCTAAACTATATTAGGTAGAAACTTGAAATTTTCGACAGTATCTTCGTTTCTTAATGTAAGTACTCACTAAGAAAGGATTTTGAAAAAAAAATTATTTTAAATGCCAAAAATCAAAAGTTTTTTAGAATACTTAATCCCTTTTTATACAGAATTATAAAATCCAAATCACAGTTCACATGACAACAGTGTATTGTTGGCATTGGTCCCCGGTAGGTTTGGAAATAAATGATACCGGACTTTGAAAAATTAAAGAAGCTGTCAATATAATTCATCTAATGCACATGTGATGCAGTCACATAACTTTCTCCACCCTACACATTGAGAATACCGTACGAGGTATGGTAATATGTATATTATTATATCCCAGGATTTGAGGAGTGAAGTACAAAAGTGATACTGAATTATTTATTAATTTCATCCCCGAAACGGTTGCATAGTAACATTAGAGTGAGAAATAAAATGCTCAGCAAAGACAACAGAATTTTATTTTACCGGAATTTCTGTATCTTCTTATTTGAACTCATACCAGGCTTGTTGTGTAGAAGCGATGGGATGGAAAAATCTACATCTTCTTCGAGCCATTGAAAGCTATATCAAGCGTTTTCTGAGGAAATAGTTTGAATGTGATAAGTCGTTCTTCTTCATTTCAAATTTTTAATACGTATATAAGGACATAGAATTTGAAAATCGAAAGTCCTTCATAAGTTAACTTCGAATCACAAAGTAGAAAATCGGCGACGCCGGGCCTTTTAAGCTAGTATAATATATATTAAAAACATATTCATTTAGATAAATAGGTCCACACAAATGTCCCCACTTACGAATAGCAATAATTAGAGTACACCTAAATCATATTTATATTGACTTGTTTCGTTTCCACTCTTTCTGTTACTTATTTCCTTGTGTAAGGAAATCTAAATCTGTAAAATGGTAGGAGAGATATTATTTATCCAGTTAACATGTGTGATGCTATAAGGGGAACAATTCTGTGAGATCCATGAATCTATTTCACCTCAAAGTTGTACATTAATTTTTAATGGTCTTTTCCAGTTCCTTTTGTCAATAAAATAAAAACCTCAATAATACAAATCTTAATACTTGTTTGTGAGAAAGTTTGTACAACAAATTTTGCTCCATTTATTTTAAGTGAGTATACAGGGACCATTTAAATAACAATTCCTGCAACAACAACAACAAAAATAATGAGTATATTTAATTCTTCGTTTAGGTATGCATCATAGGCTATTCTCCACCTCTAAATAACTATACGTCGTATTGTACTCTATTATATATGAATCTTCTCGGTATTCGTAGCTTATTTCACCTTATATTAATGCTTATTTAACGACGGGGTGTACTGTAACTTAGGCGTGTGACCGTACCCGTTGTGCCGGAATTTTATCCCGTAGGAGTTCTTTTACTTGCCTTTAATCTACAGATATAGGCCTGTCACATTTGTGCACACATAAATACTGTTGACTTGGATCTAAAGTCAATATGAATTGTTTCAGTTTAGTTCTCGAGAGAATGATAATCTTGGAAACTGTCTCGTCCATTTTTACACAGAGCTATAATGATTATCAAACCTATTTGAGCATTCTCCAGTTATGATTTCCCGTATTTCACTCCTTAAAGGCCCATATTAAAATGCGCTCCCGAAATTTATTGAGCCATTCCAAATGAGTTGTATTCTTTTGGTATTTGCATTTGCACGCCAGGTGTAGTAGACATGGACGCTATTTCCCAGTTTAATGGGTTATAGCCAAGTCATAAACCTTTGCCAATTAATTTAACCCCCCCCCCACCCGATCCTCTGCATATAAGTTAGAGATAGTTTGGAATAACGGTCTACCTAGACCCACTTAATTAAAACCACATTCATTTCCACGCGGGGGTGTGGTTAGAGGAAGCTGTCACAAGTGTGGAGAATTAGAGGCTCCTGGTTTGAAGAATATTCCTGGCAGATAAAATGTTGTGGGGATGATACAAGTTGCATGTGAATGTTATTAGCAGAACTTCGCCACAAATGCCTCGAGTTCCTTGTACTGTAAAATATATGAGTTAAACAAGAGGAAACATTCATGTTTAATTGTATCTACTGCTTCTTAACCACTCTAACTTGCATATATTGTTTACCACACTTATTGTATTAGTCAACTAGTTAACTAGTACTGGTCTACCACCGTGCAACACTTGTAGAAATAGTCATGGAAAACTCGCATGATTTCATCATTCGTTTCGCTCATGTTATAACTAGGTTCTCATTTTTGTTTTGTTTTTGTTTCGTAGTAGTCTATATCGAAATTTTATTAATGTACTCCGAAAAAGTGCAAAAAGTGAACTTGCCAGTAGGTGTACATTTCTCGACCAATGTCTACTCGCATGTTTTTCGCCAGTATACCAGGCGTACAACCACTTGTTTCCAGTAACAAGGAGGGAAATCTCTCTCCACTTGTGTACGTTTGCGATTATAAATGTGCAGAAGCAATATAATAATAATAATAATAATAATAATAATAAAAGGGGTTGTGCTAAGATAAATAATTTGTCAGACAAAAATGAGATAAAGGTAAAATAAAATAACTTAAACCGATATAACAAAGTGCCAATGGAGTTAATAGGTAACATTTATCATGTTTCTGCTATAAATGACACGAACTTTGTATTATCAATTGTACGGTATCAGGACCGTGAGGATCAAATGTTAGGGATCGGACGGAAAATATATCCGGTCCGAGAGGGCAAATGTTAGGTTAAGGTACGTCACAAATAGGAATAAAATGTTGCTTTTAGGTTTGGAAGGGACTTCAGTTGGAAGTGCATAAGATAGGAAAGATTAGCCACCTCTGAATAGCTAGTGAGGACCAGATTCAAATGAATCAAAAATGAGAGCAAATAGACTGTAACCTCAGGACTCTGGTATCAGGAATCCACGGACTACTTAAGGAGAACAATTGAAATATGAAATAATCACAACTTACTAGATTCACACACAATGATTATTGAAACTAATTTAAAAGAAACACTGATACATAAGATGCAAGAGTACGTTATCACACGTGGTTGTAAATATTAATTTCTTGGAAAACTTGATAAATAATAGCTTAAAATGCGTAGATTAAAATGCACTTGAAGTTAACACTAAACTTTTGTATGTAGTTTAGTCGTAAAAGCTGATATAAGCACTGGAACATGTAGCGTTGGTTGCACAACTGTTGCGAAATATCAAACTTCTGTAATTCGGAGAATTCACTCGCGAATTTGATGAATTATATGTAATTATGTATGAATAATTACTGAGAGCCACAAATGCGCACAATTGTGACTATTCGCCGCTTCCAGAGCAAGTTTAATGAAACTTGGTAGAAAAAGCGGGAATGACTCGAGCCTACTAGATACACTGTTATCTGCGTGAGGTCTCGTACAATACTAACTGGAGTGACGCTAAGCCACCTCATATAACAAAAGAAATTAGCAAGTCATGCATGATCCCACAATGCCTTGAGGCGGGAATAAAAGGACAATCAAAGCGGGACATTGCAAGCGGACAGTTTGAAACATTCTAAAGTAGAAACATGTTGCTTGCGCGAACATACCGACCCCTTTGAACTATTTAGTTCAACAAAATAGATAAAGAGCAAGCTATAAAAAATACATTCAAATGGAGAAATAACATAAAGAAAAACACTTATTATATACATCACAATAACACAGTTTATCTCCGAAAAGTAAAACCTTATTGTGTAAGGAGAAAAACCAAAAAAACACTTATTACAATGTAACGGTTTGCCTATACTATAATTGCTTGTAAAACGATAAAGAGATATGAAATATTGATTGCACTGTATTACACTTATTATTGATCTGGCAATGGACATAATTTCACTACTGGGCGCTTGTATTCACCACTAGGAGTGCGAACTGTCGCCACACGAATTAGACCGTCTTCTCCCGGATGCACCTTGGTGATGACGCCTATCTTCCATTGAAGTGGGGCTACGTTGTCTTCCTTCAGAATGACTAAGATGCCTTCTCGCAGATTCTCACTGGAAGATGACCATTTTTGTCGCTGCTGAAGTGTATGCAAATACTCGGAAGACCACCCTTTCCATATATGATGCAGATGATTTTGTAGAATTTGCCATTTTTCAAGAAATTTCATATCATCTGTAGGAGGATGAGATGGTAAGGAGGTGAGAGGCTCACCGATGAGGAAATGCCCAGGTGAAAGATATGAAAAGTCATTTGGGTCGTCACTAAGACGAACAAGTGGTCTGGAATTCAAACAAGCCTCGATTTGAGTGAGCAGCGTACAAAGCTGTTCAAATGTGAGGATTTGTGCACCCATCGTTCTCCTTAGGTGAAACTTCATAGATTTCACAGCGGCTTCATGTAACCCACCGAAATGCGGAGATGAAGGTGGAAGAAAATGCCAGTTATAATCATTGGTTGCAGCAAAATCTTGAACTGACTTCTGAAATTCTTCGGATTGTAGTAGAATACGAAGATCTTTCAATTTGTGATTCGTGCCTATGAAATTAGTGCCGTTATCGCTGAAGATATCCTTGCATAGGCCACGACGGGAAGTAAATCTTCTTAGCGCGGCTAAGAAAGCTTCTGATGTGAGGTCTGATACCAATTCAATATGAATGGCTTTAGTTACAAGACATACAAAGATTGCAGCGTATGCCTTGGCAATGATTTTACTTCTAGGCGATCCGTATCTTATGCTGAAGGGACCAGCATAATCTACTGCTGTGCGTAGAAAGGGCCTAACAGGAGTTACTCTGTAGTTAGGAAGATTGCCCATCAGCTGTTGAGCAGATTGTGCCTTTAGTTTATAGCAAGTCAGACACTTGTGTAGAACAGATTTCACCAGTCTGCGCACGCAAGGGATCCAATATGCTTGCCTTAAAGAAGCTATCGTAAGCTGATAAGAAGCATGTAGCAGCTTAAAATGTTCATGCTTTACAATTAGAGCAGTCAGATGGTGCTTGGTTGGCAATATGATCTGATGTTTAGCATCATATGCAAGATGAGATTTATCTATGCGACCACCAACTCGTAAAAGACCATTTTTGTCCAGAAATGGTGTTAATGTATGAATAGAACTTTTAGCAGAAGTTTCTTTCAGATTTTTAAGATCTGCAATTTCACTCTTAAAAGATGAATGCTGAGCACTTTTAACACAAGTTTGTAAAGCTTGTTGAAGCTCTTCAGCTGTAATAGGTCCATGAAATTTTGTTTCATGGCGACATGCAGCAATAAATCTATTCATGTAGCATGTTACTCTTTGCAGGCGTCGGAGATCTGAGAATCTTGTAAGAAAATGTTCTTTCTCCATTGTTGACACCAGACAGACATTTGTAAGTTGTTCTGATGAATCAGGAACACTTAATTGTTGTGGTTGTTTTGGCCAGGATGTCTCTGGTGAAGATAACCAGTTAGGACCGTGCCACCACAAATCGATTTCAGATAACTGCTCACAAGAAATTCCCCTTGAGACAAGATCTGCTGGATTTTCATGTGTGGCAATGTGTCGCCATGTAGCAGTCTCCGAAAGTTCTTGTATCTGTGACACACGATTTGAAACAAAGGTTTTCCACTTTCGCGCATCAGTTTTGAGCCAAGAAAGTACCACTGTAGAATCTGACCACAAACAATTTCGTGAAGGTTGTACCTTGAGGTCACTTAGCACTTTGTTATATAATTTAGCTAGCAGAAGTGCACCACAGAGTTCAAGGCGTGGAATGGTTTGCTTCTTTAGAGGAGAAACCTTAGATTTTGAACATAATAATTGAACAGTAGTTTCACCTTCATTATTTACAGAACGAATATATATACAAGCTCCATACGCCTTCTCGGAGGCGTCACAGAAACCATGTAATTGAATGTCCTGCACTGTACCAGATGTAAGCACATATCTGGGAATACGCAAGGTGTGAATAGTAGCTAATGTTTCACAGATTTCCAGCCATTTCTCCACCAGATGCACAGGTACGGTTTCATCCCAGTCTAATTTCTCAATCCAGAGAGATTGCATAAAGATTTTAGCATTTATAACAATAGGACTAGCCAATCCTAGCGGATCAAAGATAGATGAAATAAGTGAAAGGATATTTCGTTTGGTTAGTTTACCTTGCACATGGGTTTGGAGTGAAGGATGTGATTGGATCTGGAATTCATCATTAACTGGATGCCAAAGTAATCCTAGGGCATGTATGTTTTCATTGTTATCAAGTGCCAGGGGCAATTGAGTTTCTCGATGTGAAGGAGGTACTGATTCCAATAAAGCTTCATGGTTGGAACACCATTTTCGCAGAGGAAATCCACCACAATTGAGCATATCTGTAAGCTCCCTTTGCAGTTTCAGGGCTTCTTGGATGTCATTGTGGCCTGCTAAACAGTCATCAACATAAAATGATTCCCGTACTGCCTGAGCAGCAAGCGGATACTTCTCTTCTTCTTCTAGCGCAAGCTGATGTAAAGATCTTATGGCCAAAAATGATGCAGATTTGGTACCATAAGTGACAGTAGTTAGAGCGTAGTCTTGTATGGGTTCATTAGGACCTGAACGCCACACAATTCTTTGAAGATTCTGATCTTCTTTATGCATCCTTACTTGCCTGTACATTTTAGAAATGTCTGCTGAAAATGCATACTTGTAGGTGCGGAACCGAAGTACAATAGATGAAAGATCGTCTTGTATAGTTGGCCCTAGTTTCAAGATGTCGTTCAATGACTTGCCTGAAGACGACTTTGCTGAGGCATCGAATACAACTCGGGTTTTCGTGCTAGTTGAACTAGGCTTTATAACAGCATGATGCGGCAAGTAGTAACATTTCTCTCCAGGCTGAGGAAGTGAAACCTTCTTCATGTGGCCTAGATTTTCATACTCTTCCAGAAATTTGGAATAGTCTTCTTTTAAGCTAGGGTTAGCTTGAAGTTTGCGTTCTAGGTGTCCTAAGCGTTTTATAGCTTGTTGCCTAGAATCGCCCAGAGAATCTACAGGTTGATTCTTGGGGAGTTGCACTACGAATGCACCATCAGTTGCACGAGTGGTGTTTTCTACGTAGTGTTCTTCACATTCACGTTCTTCTTTGGTGTGTACTGCGCTGGGGAAGTCTTCCAGCTCCCAAAATTGCCTTAGTTGCTTGTCCACGTTGTCGACAGTTACAAACAAGTTATGCTGTGAGAACGTCACCTTCTTGTTTTTAATGGCAGACTTAGGAACTGTACCACTGATTATCCAACCAAGCTCGGTGTTGGTCAGAACAGGCTGATTTGGTTTAACTATTCTTTCGTTTGTGATTAATTGGAAGAATAAGTTGGCACCAATTAGCAATTGTACATCACCAGGTACATGGAATTTAGGGTCAGCTAATGAAAGTTCACTGGGAATATTGAATTTGTATGGGTCAATTTGTACAGCAGGAAGCTTATTTACAATGTGAGGTAGAACTAGGCAGTTTAGGTTAGCTTGGAAAGCGTGGATCCTGGATCTCATATTAATAGTGATGCTGTGCCCACAAGCTGAGGTGCCATTGATACCTCTTATGTGAGTATCCACTGCGCTAGTTGGTAATTGTAATTTCCTTGCCAAATCTTCCGTGATGAAATTAATCTGACTACCAGAATCAAGCAAAGCTCTGCATTTTACAAGTTTTCCATTTTTGTCTTCTATTTCGACCACTGCAGTTGCAAGAAGAATTTCACATTGGCTAGCCTTTTCTTTTATAGAACAGTAACTAGCTGGAATGTTTGTTGCCGTGCTGGCTGTAGAACTTTCTGAAGAAGGACTCTGGCGAGAAACCTTTTCACTTGAATGTGTGTCATTGTGTAACCATTTACTATGAAAGCCTTTTCCACATTTGCAAAATGATTTTAGCTTGCACTGATCTCTTCTGTGGTTAGGAGAGAAGCAGTTAAAACACAAGCGTTTAGATTTAATGACATTCCATCGTTGTGATACACTTAGTTCTTGGAAGTTCTTGCAATTTAATAAATTGTGATTATCATCGCAGCATGGGCACGTGTCTCCTTTTGTAGCAACATAAGAATGACGAGTGTGTTTCTCTGACTTCTTCTTCGTACTTTGCTCACCTTTGTGCTTAGATGGGCTGGACGTGTTGTTTACATCTGCCAATACTTCAAGGGAATTTGCCTTAGCTTCTAAAAACTTGATGAGGTCTTGAAGTGGTGTGAAGTTCTGAGAATCAATTCTTCCTTCCCATTCTTTTCGTACGCTCTCACAAAGGCTGTCCAAGATTAACTGCATGAGCATAACATCTTGTAATGGTATCCCTACATGTAAAGCATCCATAGCATTTATGTTGCTTTGGAATTTGTTAAGAATACTACGAAGATCATTCACATTTTCACTCTTCATCGTTGGTAAAGAGAGTAGATTACGTACGTGAGCTGTGGCAATAATTCTTGTATTATCGTACCTGGAACATATTAGATTCCATGCTACACTGAAATTTTCGCTAGTCACTGGTAGATTTTTTATCAGTGCGTGTGCCTGGCCCTTTAATGATGACAGAAGGTAATGCAATTTCTGTATCGGTTCTAAAGCTGCATTATTGGCTACAAGACTGCCGAACGTGTCTTGGAAATGTTTGAACGTTGTGATGTCACCAGAGAAGGTTGGAAGCTGTATAGCAGGAAGTTGAATTGGCCTATTGTTGCACTGAGAAACAGCTGACTGACAAGTATGATGTGAATTGGCACTGTTATGAGATCGCTCACTGCCTGCTGGACTTATGCTACGAAGTGGCTGTTCATGCTGAACAATGAGCGCACTAAGTTTAGATTTCAACAGATCATAACTACTTCTTATCTCTTCGTCATACTGCATGTGAACTTCGATGTCTTCTTCTTCTACTATTAGCGATTCAATTTCAGCTTGTACAGTTTCATATTTATCAAAAAGATCATTGAGGCTGTCATATTTAACTTTAAGATGAAACACATCAACTTCCTCCTGGAGGCTATCGTAGAATTTCTGAATAAAGGTGATTTTTCTCTTGATGAAACCCCTTTTCTTGATCAGATCCTTGATTTGACTCTCAATGATGATATAATGATATTATTTGTAACACTTTGAGAACTTTGTAGAGTTGTCACTGCACATGTGATGTTCTGGTGTGATGATCACTGCCTTCTTGAAGTCTTTTGAGCTGTTGTGTTTTCTGTAGTACTGAAGCACTGCCGAATAGATGATACAGAGTTTATGTACTAGAAATCGTAGCTCTTGAATACGCAGATGCCGTCGCGGTTGAGTCTGCATACAATGAACGAGATCGATAAGACGAGACAAACCATATATATGTGTGAATAATGAAATTGTTTCTTTAGTAGTCCGGTCCGTTGAGGAACCAAATGTACGGTATCAGGACCGTGAGGATCAAATGTTAGGGATCGGACGGAAAATATATCCGGTCCGAGAGGGCAAATGTTAGGTTAAGGTACGTCACAAATAGGAATAAAATGTTGCTTTTAGGTTTGGAAGGGACTTCAGTTGGAAGTGCATAAGATAGGAAAGATTAGCCACCTCTGAATAGCTAGTGAGGACCAGATTCAAATGAATCAAAAATGAGAGCAAATAGACTGTAACCTCAGGACTCTGGTATCAGGAATCCACGGACTACTTAAGGAGAACAATTGAAATATGAAATAATCACAACTTACTAGATTCACACACAATGATTATTGAAACTAATTTAAAAGAAACACTGATACATAAGATGCAAGAGTACGTTATCACACGTGGTTGTAAATATTAATTTCTTGGAAAACTTGATAAATAATAGCTTAAAATGCGTAGATTAAATTGCACTTGAAGTTAACACTAAACTTTTGTATGTAGTTTAGTCGTAAAAGCTGATATAAGCACTGGAACATGTAGCGTTGGTTGCACAACTGTTGCGAAATATCAAACTTCTGTAATTCGGAGAATTCACTCGCGAATTTGATGAATTATATGTAATTATGTATGAATAATTACTGAGAGCCACAAATGCGCACAATTGTGACTATTCGCCGCTTCCAGAGCAAGTTTAATGAAACTTGGTAGAAAAAGCGGGAATGACTCGAGCCTACTAGATACACTGTTATCTGCGTGAGGTCTCGTACAATACTAACTGGAGTGACGCTAAGCCACCTCATATAACAAAAGAAATTAGCAAGTCATGCATGATCCCACAATGCCTTGAGGCGGGAATAAAAGGACAATCAAAGCGGGACATTGCAAGCGGACAGTTTGAAACATTCTAAAGTAGAAACATGTTGCTTGCGCGAACATCAATATTGTTATATAGGCTTACCTAAAATATAAATCTGTATTTTTAATAGAGTACCCTATTTAAAATTAATATTACGTTTACTAAGCAATTCATTAGCAGTAATGTAAATAAATACTCTTCACAAACTGTAAATCACAATTACTACCACCGTATGGGTTTAACAAAATACTGACAAATACAGTGAGTCCCACGCAAGAGTTGGCCAATGACGCGGGTTTCTTCGTCGCGGCGGGCACAGCTCCAACTCCCGAGCGATCGGGTGAAATATGAAATGAATGGAAATAACCACGTACCTCATCACAAGGGATGTTGGCAACGTTCTCCTCTTGCATCCACATAATACTGGCACCTTTTGGGGAAATTTTCTTTCACGCGCATTAGTTCAGCTTCCGAGATAGAGTTAATTTCTGTTGTGATATTGTCTTTAAGTCCTTCTAGTGTATGGGATATTGACCTATACACTTTATTTTTCAAGTTTCCCCAAAAATAACATTCGCATACTGTTAGAAGAACTTAAAGACAATATCACATAGGCCTATCACACGAGAAACTGTCTCGGAAGCTGAAATTATGCGCGTGAAAGAAAATTTCCTAAAAAGGTGCTAGTATTGTGTGGATACAAGAGGAGAACATTTCCGACGACTCTTGTGGTGAGGTACGTGGTAATTTTCATTGAAATCTTTACTGTAATTTGTGAACCTGAATCATTATACCAATCGCGGCTTTATTTGCGTAGATATTTCACCCGATCGCTCGGGAGTTGAACCTGTGCCCGCCGAGACGCAGAAGACCGCGTTATTGGCCAACTCTTGCGTGGGACTCACTGTATTTATCATTAACGTGTGTTTATTTACCTTGAGTTATCTGAAGATATAAAATTTTCTCTGTGAATTGCAGATATCCAATTAATCCGTCTGGATTCATTTTGGGCAATTTAAACACTTGGACAGACTATCCGTTGGCATTATTAATATAGTACAGTCAGTAACACAAAACGTATAGGCAATTTCTCTATTTCTGTATAAAAATACAATTTTCATCCAGCAATATGTAATGAATGGCTGATTCGTGCATTTTCGCTATTGCTAGCCTGCTATAAATGATGTGTATAATTATTATGCCGTCTTAACTGAGGCGGCCGTTTTTATGGTTAGCAAAAGGAGGCAGAGCATCGTGGCTTTGTAGGAAAGTAATGATTTGACACAATAAGATGTGACCGTTAATCAGTCGTTACTCCGGTACCGGTCAACCGATTTGATAGAAAATCAATTCACTTAGTTCTATGGACGTTATAAGTGTATATACTAAGTTTCATGAAAACCCAATAAAGCATATTCGAGTCATCGCGCGTACAGGCAGAAGTACAGCAAGGATAATTGTGACAATCCAACTCTCCATGTGGTGAAGCAGGATGGATGATAATATAACCATTCAATGTCAACATAAAATTTGGTTCTTTTTGGCAGCCAACATCACGTGGCTTGTGGCAAATATGGAGTAGATTTGACAGCACTAGTGTTCACGATACTGACACTCAATGGCAATAGACAATTCCTCAGCAAGCTAAAGGAAAATTATATATTTTATGGAAACCAAAGGTTAATTGCCACGCTTACCTGAGCCCGCCATTCAACCCTATTTTGTGCTAACTCCATCAAGTCACCCCTTGCAAATCCTATTTCCCTTAAATATATCCTGATATTGTCCTCTCACCCACGTCTAGGTCTTCCAGGTGGTCTTTCCCTTTCAAGTCTCCCAGTCAATACTTTTGAGATGTTTTTCCTCCCCATGCCTCTAACACGATACGTTCCCAAACCTGGGCCAAATTCGACAAATAAGAACCCAAACACGCATTCCTGCACTCTCCTAGAACCACGACGACTACTGGGGTTCTTTACTTCATTGTCTTCATTCGTATCGTGCTTGTCGCTACGCGAACTGCTGAAGCAAGATAGGATTTTTGAATGGATACCACCCTTACACGACCTAAAATGAACGGAAACACAATGTTTGTGAGTTCACAACACTAACACGTTTTTACCCTGCAAAACCGTCAGTGATACAAGTAGACCCATCGCTATAAAGCATACATGGGCATTTACTGGTTCGCGAACCAATTGTGGTTCTTGACCTTCCCGCATAACACACAAGATGGTATTGCGGACATTCGGTGTACGTGGTAGATTATTCCCATGCATGAGTCATACTCTCTTTGCAAGCAGTGACGAGTGGCGACACAGTTCCGATTGGAAAGGCGTTATGACTAGGGCCCGGGGGTTTAGCCAATAATTCGTCAAGTTAGTGGTGCACAAGGCATAGGAAGCTTTCTGAGTTAGTAAACAACTCGCGCTGCCTGTGGCATTAGGTGGGGAGAGCAGGCAAGGAATACTGCTGTGAGTGAAGCAGTGTCGGATTTATACTTTTCATAAGTACTGGCCACTTTATTTGCACCGCCCCTTCCTCCTTCCTAGAAGTTCCCACCTATCATAATCACTCATTTGTAGGTCTTTAGTAGGTAATAAACAATTTTAAGCATTTAAACATAGGTTACGTAGGCAATGAAAAATGAAATAAACGAATTAATCAGTCATAAAGTAAAAGTAAGTGAGCGCCCTCTTATATCTGCCCCCCTTGGACACTGCCGCCCCTAGGCCGCGGCCTATAAGGCCTATTGACAAATCCAAGACTGGAGTAAGTCATACCTTCATACTTAACTTGGTTTAAATTTTCCCCCGTTATGTCATGCGACGTAGAGAGAAGTTTTTCACAATACAGATCTTGTTTGGAGGAAAGTAGGAGATCTTTTTCTTTTAAAAACTTCAAAATGTATATTTTCATTCACTGCAACAAAGTGTATGCACAGACAATTGCTTTTTTTTCATATTTACTGTGAATAATGTTACTAAATATTAATGCATATGTTGTGTATATTTATGTTCGTTTTACTAGAAAATATATTTTGTTTAGGTGATTTACGATTAAATGTGCAAACTATTCTATGACGCTGTGCCCATCATTTCACTAGACCAGGGGAAGTCAACTACGTCTTGTGATGACGTTTGTGGAGCAAGAGCATGCGGATCCCATGTGTGTGACGTCAGCAAGAGCGCACCGTAGTAGGGGTGTTTAGAGTACGCTAGATTTAGGCACTAGAGGACCTATTCACTTTAGCTCTGTGGGTAGAACAACTTCTGGTTGGAAATACGGAGCATTTTTCAAAGTTAATGCAAGATGCGATCCTGATAGTGTTCTCTCTGCAGAACATGTGTTAGTTCTGCAAAACATTCTTCTTCAGTTCGAATCGAGGTTTCAGGATGTGGAAACCTTTCTCCAATGTTTAAACTTTTTGCTACCCCATATTTAGTTAATGTCAAAGACGTTCCTTGCCCGTATCAGTTGGAACTGCTAAACTTACAATGCGACGATCTGTTAAAGGACAAATACGAACGTAAAGTGGTCTTGGGTAACTTTTACAGAAATTTCTCTGAAACCAGATTCCCGAAACTTGCCGCACGAATATTATGTAATTTTGGATCGACATATGTGGCCGAACAATTTTTTTCACTAATGAAATGTGCAAAGCTCAAATCAAGAAGTACATTGTCAAATCACAACCTAAATGTAGTCTTCGATTAAATATTGCTCAAACATTACGTCCAAACATTGATAAACTTGTTAAAGAAAAAAGAGACAGGAAAGTCAGAAAATTGTTACTGTAATCTTGTATCATCTAAGGTGCAGACGAGCTTGTATGGAATTAATTCAGTTCATTTTTTAAATTATTTTTATAGTAGTGAATTATGTTAATTCAAATGATAGTATTGTCTATTTTTGTCAAAGAACATAGATTTTGTGGAAAGGCAATTGTTCTCACAGAATAGAAAAATAGAATCATTTATAATATGTTAAACTACTGTGCTGTAATTAACCGATAAACTATCAAGAAAATCGATTGATGTTTCATTAACTCGGAAACACGTATTACGTAAGTTCTAACCCCCTAAATTCCCCCTGCCCGCAATACTAATACCCCTCTCTTCCCCCCTGTTCACTGATGCCTACATTTCACATACTCCTCGCAGAGGTACAACGCGAGCATGAGAGCAGAAAGCAGTGACGTCACAGAGCAACCTTCTGTCTTCCCCTGCACTAGACTAACTACATTGCCTCTACCACATGTCCTTTAACTTGGATGTACGTATTGAGTGCACCACTGAAGACGAGTAACCCCTTCCTCATGTTTACAAGATAGGTAGCGTAGAACTATAACCCAGTCACCACTAACCTGATGTAATGTTTTTGTGGCTAAACCCCCGGGCCCTAGTTATGACACATTCTAAGCCTTTGTATACTGAAATAATTGCACACGTAAAAGAATAATTAAAAATACAAGATTGTTTGTATTATTTGTTTCTTGTAGTGTACATTTTAAAGTGAAATTAGTGTTTCCCTAAGAATGAGCAACCGCCACTGCACTTATTGTCTGCTTGTGTCTCCATCTATCCGTTCTTTTCGAACTATGTGTAAGTTGACAAAAGTTAGCTGGTTGCGTGTCAATGGATAGGGGTTTGCCCATGTCTGCTATAAAGCATTGGACTGATCCTCATGGCGTGGGCGGTAAAGAGGCTGTCTGACACGGAAACTAGTAGCTAATGCTGTCTATTGCCATTGAGTATGAGTATCGTGAACACGAGTGCTGCCAAATATATATATAATTAGCACTGAATAGTTTCTATTAATGTTACTCTTCTGTGTAACGTACTAAGGAAACAATGTAAATCTCCCCACCAATTGTAAACCTGTCACTAACATTACTATGTTTAATTTCTGAACGTCACAGTTTCTCTGGATTTCCTATAAAATGTAACAAATCGCCATAATTCCTAATGGTTTCCCCCAATACAGCTAAAAAGAGTATCTACTTAAAATACCATCTTGTTTGACCTGAAGCGAAAGGATGTAAACTGCCTAGCAACGCAATTGACTAGGAAATTACGTAAACCTTGTGTTTCCTTTGGACTTTGATGGCTGAACACAGCACAACATCTCTCGAGCTTTAAGGCTTCCACATAATGACAAATGTTCATCTTCGACAAACGTTTTGTTCCCACTATGGGAAACTTCCACATAATGTTCAGATTATGATGTCACACGCTGTACATTTGTGGACAGGCAGGCGGGACCTAACCGAAATCGATATTCACCACCGAGGAGTGAAATTGGGAACATTGTATACAGTAGAGAAATAATCCTTAAACACTAAATTATGCAAGAAAGTATAAGAGCAAAATTAGCACTTGTTATTGGAGATATATTGTGGCAAGAGCAACAGCTGTTGTGACCAAGGCAAGTGCACAGGCGACAGAGATCCCGTGTTTATTCAACCGCAAGAATAGGAACTTTTACTAATATTTTGATTGCAAAGCTTAGACACATTTACATACACTTGCGTTTGGCATAGAATTATGATGGGTTCCATTTTTCACGATGCCTAGAAACTGAAAAATGTGATCTTGGAATGACGTCTGTCTGTGTTTCAGTCTGTGACAAGCGTAGCGGGTAAAGGGTTCATTGTATTTTTTATTTTTTTTATATTTCGTCAAACCAGAAAGAATTTTGAACTAAAATATTAAAGGAATTTTTTAATGAAAAATTTATCAAATTTGTATTATATAAAAATGGTTTCAACGATCTTACTGAAAATGCTAATTAGGAAATGTTTCTAATAATATGGCTATATTGGTTCTTGTGTTCCTCTTTGGGAAGAACATAATCTGATAGTGTTTGAAAACAGGGAATTAGGAAAATATATAAGCCTAAGAGATGAAAATGGGGACTGAGGAAAACTGCATAACGACGAGCTTCATAACCTGTACTCTTCACCACATATAGTAAGGGTAATTAAATCACGGAGGATGAAATGGGGCAAGAAATACAATTCTCAAAAATATTGACTGGGAGACCCGAATGGAAAAGACCGCTTGGAAGACCTAGACGTAATTAGGACAATATTAGGATTGATTTAAGGGAAATGGGATTTGCGAGGGATGGTTGGATGGAGTTAGGAGAGAATAGGTTTGAATGGCGGGCCCAGGTAAGCACGGCAATGTACCTCCGGGTTCGATTAATTATATAATATTCTTTTACCTTTCTTAGGAATTGTCTATTGCCATTGAGTAAGTAATTTTAATGGTGCAGGGTTGTTTTACTCTTGTCCATTTACTCGATTACAGTGGGCGATCAGTAAAGTTGTGAAGGAAGTTATAGTGAACTTAAAAACATTCCTTTTTTAAATCAATAAATATGAAGACAAAACTTAAATAAATATGACTTAAGTGCAGACTGTAAGGACATGTATCAATTAAAACATAATGATATCTTTTTGTTTTACATAGTATTAAGAAAACTATACTTAACTTATGCAGTGTACCTGACTCGTAAATAACACTGGAAACCAAACGGAGCGAGATAGTCGAGGTACAAGTTGTCCTGGGTTCAAATCTCAAACCGTATGGCCGGCCAATTGACCTGGGTTTTTTATTGCAAAGGCCGAAATTGTGGTATTTGTTTACTTTCCATAACTCATCACGCGATATCATCGTTTCTACTGATGGCAGTCAACAAGACATCACCGACCAATAGAAATAATGCATAGGAATGAATTATTACAACAGACTACCGATCAAGCTAAACACGTGATGTAGGTGGTATAACTCGATCGGTAAAACCTGAGCCAAACACTCACAGATAGCTTATCGTCCGCCGGTAGCAATGGAGTAAGGGCAGATGAGAATGCATATACTGTAGCCTACTATTCATTCCAAACTATGCGGTTCATAACAGTCAATAACTATTGAAAAAAAAAATAAAGCGAATAAAGTATTTGTTTTTCTACTTATGAAATATTATTTAAGTAATGGTATGTAACTCACAGAATATCGCTGATGGGTCTTCACTATTGAATGCTGTGAGGCTAACTAAGATGTTTTTATACGGTCTGTACAGTATGAACTAGCAACTAAAATCGCGTGCTATGAAGGTCAGGAAGGTATAGATTACGTCATCGTAGACTACTGCGCAGCCGTTTGTTTGGCTCAGGTCTTACCAATCTAGTTATACTTTAATGTTTGGGAGGTAGTGCACTTACGGATTTCTTTCACAAATCTAACAATCTCAGTAATTCGAATCTTAACTCATATATGTGAGAAAATTTTTGCTACATCTTTTGCACCGTTTATTTTGTCTAGGAATTATAAAAATTAAGCTTGCCTAATAGAGACATCAATCATTGTTACGTCACACATTGACTCATTTGCAACATACTGCGACGCAGCGTATATATTAGCCAGCTACCGTCCCGGGCGGGAAGACAAATGAAGAGCGGGCTCCGAATTGCCTGGCCGGACTGGCTTCGTGAGTGGAATAATTTGCGAGGTGTATAAACTGTGTTCATTGTTGCCATGCATTACTCTCCGGAGTCAGATCACACAACAGAATAGATCAATCTCCCCTCCGGTCCTGTGCTGCCATCTGTACTTTATTTCTCGTATTTTCAATCCTGAATGGTAACCAATGAATTGATATTGGGCGTGTATTCTACGTCATCTACATTGAATACATGTTATCACTAGACTTCGGACTTTTAGGTCGCTAAAAATGCTGTTTTAGGTACCAAAACTAGGCTCTAAAAATTGGAAAATAGGTTAAAAAATCATAAAATAGTCTCTTAAAAATCGTTACGTTGCCACTTTTCTGAAATATCTCAATTGCAATGCAGAATAATATATTTATTGAAGTTACCATTAATCAACAATCATGATAAAACACAGATATAGGCCTGTGCTACACAGACATATATAGACCTATTACTAGGGCCTGTATTACTACCATAACAGTGAAAACCTAATCCTCGCGCCTAGAAGTTACGCATATCATACTAGCATATTCAACCCCTTGTATCTCTCAGTGATTCAGAGAACTGCGTTTTTTATATGGGAGTCGGTAGAAAAACACTACATTTTCTTGGGAGTTCCAAGGAATTTTTCTACTGAAGACGAAACGTTCCTTACTATTTAACCACGTCACAAATGTGTCGTGTACTGCACATTCCGAGCTAAAAATTTAGTACGAACTGAAAATAAATGCTAGAATTTATAATAAAAAAATACTTATTTTGAACTTTAGAGGAAAAACAAGCAAAAAAGCCAATATTAGGCTCTAACGTAAAAATAGGCTGATTTTGGTCCTATAAAAGTATCAGTTTTAGGCATAGTCACTTATGAAACATGCATATACAAGTTTTAGTCCATATATCACTTAAGGATTAAAATAGGTTTTTACCTAAAATCCGAAGTCTAGTTATCACTAAGTAAATATCTCCCATATTTGATTTGGAGTTTTAAATAACGTAATGACAGTTCTCTACTGCAAATGTGAAGTGTGTAGGCTAACATAAATTCTTTCAATATTACATTGTAAATCGAACATGGAAAATGCTGCTGTAATTATTGCATGTCGAAGCACGAATTATTATTCCATTTGCGAAATATAAACGCCCTGTGTTGAAACTTAAACTGTAGCCTATGACAAATATACAAACAAACTAGCTTACTGTAACGTATAACCTCCATTATCCAGTCCACGGTATAACCGGGAAGACGAGACAAAATTCGCGATTGTAATTTAGTCTTTAACTCATTATTCAAGTCTTGTCTCATCATATAGTATTACAGCTAATATATCATATTATATCTGTTTACAACTCAAGCATTACCTAATCATTTAGTATTACAGCTAATATATTATCACATTGTTTCTGTTTTACTATGCAAGTCTTATCTCATCATATGCTATTACATCTAATATATCTCATTGTTTCTGTTATTTATTATTCAAGTGTTATATCATCATATAGTATTTGCCTACATCTAATATATCTCATTGCTTCTGTTTATTCACTATTCAAGTGTTATCCTACGTCTAATATATCTCATTGTTTCTGTTGATTTACTTTTCAGGTGTTATCTCATCATATAATATTAATCTAATATATCTCATTGTTTCTGTTATTTACTATTCAAGTGTTATCTCATCATATAGTATTAGCCTACATCTAATATATCTCATTGTTTCTGTTTATTTACTACTCAAGTATTATCTCATCATATAGTATTAGCCTACATCTGATATATCTCATTGTTTCTGTGTCTTTTCTCATCATATAATGTTACATATAATATGTTTTACATATGTATTACATATAATTTGTTTTTGTTTATTTACTATTCAAGTGTTATCTCATCACATAGTATTACCACTAATATATCTTATTGTTTGTATTTATTTATTATCTAAGTATAATCTCATAATAAAGTATTATATCTAATATATATCTTATCTCATCAGTATTACATCTAATATATCTCATTGATTCTGTTTATTTATTGTTCAAGTGTTTTCTCATCGTATAGTATTAACCTACACCTAATATTTCTCATTGTTTCTGTTTATTTACTATTCAAATGTTATGTCATCACATTTAATATATCACATTGTTTTGGTTTATTTGTTTGTTTCGTGTAATTCACAGTAATATGCTCATTCTCAGGGTCGTAATACTCGTCTCCTAAATGTGTATCTATATTTAGAGCAAAGTGCTGCCTGCTTTTAACACATCCATTCATTTTTCTCTTTTTTTCCTAAATTATAGAATGTAACCATATAATCTCAAGGAAGTATCATTTCGAGCCTGGTGTGGAAAATGTAACTATAAAGAGATCTGCAATTGCATTGTCCATGTACATTGGAATAATTCAAAATTATTTTATATTTTAAACAACTATTTGTCCATGTACATTGGAATAATTCAAAATTATTTTATATTTTAAACAACTATTTGTTTAAAATCCTCTCAAACATTGTAATATATTATTTTAAATGCAGTAAGGTGACTGCTGAATGCAATAATTACTAAATGAAAAATGAAATTCTTTAGCCACAAGTAAATACCTTTCACTTTGTTTTTATAATTATATACTGAAAATAAACGCAGGAAACTAGCACTTCTGTTATCCGAGCCATTTTCATATAAACTTACACAGCTTTCTAATTTCAAATCCGTACGTGAACACCATGGTGTAAACTTACTTTGTTAGGTCAGTTATATAAGTATGATGTGTTCATATGCCTAACTGGGGTCTGCATTCATTTGTACAAATTATAAATTAGAATTTTTTCACATAATTTAAATTAGAATGATTCGACGATGTGCCATAAGTCAACATGTGTCAAGAAGTAACTTTATTACCAGAGAGTAATAAATGTCAATTGTGCTTTTTGTTAGGCTTATATTCCTTAGCATTGTTACACATTATTATCGGAAATATGAAACAAGTAGATATACAAATACAGTGATACGCATATTCTTTTTGAGATTAGGGCGAGCTTCAAAATTTTCTCCTCTCGTCATTAAAATTAGTCGATCTTGGAAATTTAAAATGTCTGTGTTGGCAAAGAAGAATAATTATCTTGAAAATTTTACCAAATTCTATTTGGATTAAACAACCAACCTGTCCATCAGTTACAATACAAGCTACACAATAATTGTTCCAACAATCAAGCAGTACAATTCGACATAATCAAAGCAGTGGAAATGCTAGAAGACATAGACACAAACGGATTAGAAAAATCAGTCGCAATTCACACCGACAGCAAGATAACTCTCGATCTGCTCAGCAACCACAAGAAACATAACGAATTAATCGACAGAATCCGATGCATCACGGCACACCTACAACGGCATAATTGGGTACTCCATTTCACTTGGGTGAAAGCCCACGTCGGAAACACAGGCAACGAAAAGGCAGACTGTCTGGCTAAGCAGGATGCAGGCAGCAGGCAGCACTCAAGCAGAAGCAGCTTTCAACAGGACACCATTAAGCGCGGTCAAAAGAACTCTAAAAGCCAATTGCTTGGAAAGGTGGGAAACAGAGTGGCAAGCTACAACCAAAGGTGCTATAACAAAAGCCTTCTTTCCTACTGTACAATGTAGATTACGGCTAAAAATCACCCTCACACATAACTTCACAGTGTTAACGACAGGACACGGCAAACTTGGCGCATACCTACACCGGTTCAAAATAATCGAAGACCCGACCTGCATCTGCAATAGAAACATTCAAACAATTGACCATATTTTGTTCGAGTGCGAAGTGCTAAAAAATGAAAGAAAAACACTAGAAACAACCATCCTTAGATTAGGGGGACATTGGCCAGCAGATAAAAGAGAACAAGTGAATAAATACTTAAAATATTTTCAGAAATTTGTAAACGGCATAGATTTTGACACGCTACACAAAATTGTAATCTAGGCTAAGTATTTACTACATAGACTGTAATTAACACACCAAACATGTAATATTGCGCTATGCAATGGAGCATGTAGCTAATAAAGGATTTAAAAAAAATACATCCTGAATAGCCATTTGTTCAAATTACTCTACTTCGTTTATTCTCTTCCAGATTTAACTTATATCTGAATAGAGATATGAAATAACTGAGGTCAATGTGTCTATTGAATGTGAATATTTTATCGTACTTTACAGTAGGTTATGGCAGTTCCACATTTCAAGTCTAGACGCCTGGACTAACTGTAAATTGGAAAGTCGCTCTAAATTTCCAACCAAACTTCTTTTTAATAATTGGCAGATGGACTAGAATCATCATACATACATTTTCTCGTCTAAACTCCTGCTAGCATCTATATCAATCCTGTCACCATTGGCATTCAGTACTTCCCTATACTCTCATCGCAGTTTTTCTCCCATGATACCTGTAATATTTCGTCTCAGTCGTTTCTGTAGCTCAGTAGCAGTACGAGTAGAGTAGGATTACCTCCACAACGTCTCTGGGTTTTTAGGAGCGAGTCTCACCGCTCGTAGAGTTCCTGCCTAGGGGAGGTAGCTGCACCCTGATTGGCTGTCCCACTCCACGTGTTGTCTGTCTCTGTCTCTCCGGCATTATCCCTCCACTCAACTATTATAGTATTTTCTACGACTGGCGACATGCTGCATGATGTTCACTCTCTGCCCAGCGGTAGCTTACTGATCTTACGCGCACCGAATTCGCGCATCTTGGTAACGAGACGTAACGAGATGCCCGCTGGCTGGGTTAGTCTTCAAGGCCAGAGACTTTGTGGGAATAATCCAACTCTAACTCAGCACTAGTCTGGTAAACAAAGGGTCGTCGGATCAAACCTGACTAGAAGCTCTTACTTTATATTAAGAAAATGTATATAATTATCACACTAATTGCCAATAAGAATTCGAATAGACCTATTCACTTTTATGAGTTAAAGGCGTGGATTTTTCTTTTCCATTATCAAATATCAACTTAAATAATTATTTCCTTCATACTTTAATCGTTTTCGCGTATATTTTCGTCGTGTCACGTTCCCAGCAGACATTTAACTTAAGGTAAGATGGCAGCATTTTTCAGTACTGACCATGTTACCGTGAAAATATTGCCAGTGGCTTTCAATTTACTGCAATAATTCTTTTGCACTGTTACTGAACATTTTTATTTCTTCTTTTTCTTTCAATTTCATTCCTAGGGCTTCAATATGAATGACTTAACATGTTCAGACCGATAAGATACTAACATATGATGAAGATGCCTAATTAAACGAAAGCATATTATTTTCAGAAATTTAGTTGTTCAGGGCAAGGACTCTTCCAAACTGTTGACCGCAGTTCATACTTCAGTTCTCATTGTGTAATTGAATCATCTTCAAGTCTGAAGTGAAAGGAAGAAAAATAATTTGTCATGAGATAAGTTTATATTGATAATACATAACTAGAATCAAGCGATACTGTTTACTTTAATTGTATCAGTATAAATATAAAGCTTTTCTATGTACAAAAACTTTGTTAGCTGATAATAGGCTGTAATTTTCATTTGAAAGTTTGTACTTGGTATTCATCTACATTTGAAAGGTCTGGTTAAATACAGGGCTTTAGAATAAAACCTTTGCTGTTCGCACGGTGTTTCGCTGCCGGCAGCTGGGCAGGCAGGAGCCGGCTTTACTCGCACCTACACTCCCCTTCTTAGAACGTGGATAAAATCTTACCTTACAAATATCGTTCTCTCTCATGTAAACAGGCATTCTGGTTGACACGATTAGGTAGGGAAACGAATTTTGATCCCGTTTTTTCAACAGCTGATGGGTGGTTTCAACGAGATCCAGTCACTGCCCATGCAGCAAAATAGTCTGAATAAACTTAGGAAGTGTTTGAAGAGAGTGATTTGTGCTGGTGTATGTGAGGGGTACCCTGACAAATCCTCACACACTGAAACAAGGGGAAGACATTAGGAATGAAATCAGAAACATTACTGTTTCCGAAGCTATCGGGAATCTCAAAACAAAAACACAACTGTCCTCTATAACTCCAATAGAAGAGTGAGTAGTGAACGACTAAGCTTGCGTTTTCGTGGATCTAATTTCAGGTGAGTCCGTAACGAATGACGTCACAATGTTTCAGCCATTTCCTCTTTTCCTACATATTGTCAGTTTTTTGACACACACACACTCTATTTTTGTTTTGAATATCCTTCATCTTTCTCGTGTGATTAATTGTTTGATTCATTTCTATTCATGTATTTGGAGTTTTCTGTTTTTTTATTTCTTCTAGTTTGTTACTTTTCGTTCTTCCCTCCCTTTGAAGCCTCAAGCTTAACCTCTAATTTAGCCTGCTAACGCTATTTGTCAATTATGTGTTTTACTTATTATAATTATGAAAAGAAATAAGAATTTATGATAGTTTTGATAAGCAAGAATATATTTTGTGTTTGCTTGAATCATTGAAGTGTTCCTTTCACTTATTTATTTCTGTGAGTTTTCTTCCGAGTATGATTATTTTCGAAAGACAATTGTGCAGGCCAGTAATAGTTGTAGTGCAGTTTAGATTGCTTATTTGCCCTATTGTCTGGAGGTGGGGTGAGATTGATGGTTTAGTGGGCCATGGGAATTTAGTTATGACGTTACGATCACAAATTTTACAGGTAATACATTTATAACTTATACAGTGAGTCCCACGCAAGAGTTGGCCAATGACGCGGGTTTCTGCGTCGCGGCTGGCGCAGCTCCAACTCCCGAGCGATCGGGTGAAATATCTACGCAAATAATGCCGCGGTCGGTGTAATGATTCAGGTTCTCACATTTAGGGGAGACCGGCCTTGGTTGTCACACGGGATGGTTGTCTCACTAGTATGTAACTGGATACTCAGTTCGCAGGAGTGATTGTTTTTAAGTGGGAAAGATGCTCCCTTGACCATTAGCACCCCTTGCAGTTTCCCACGAAGCAGGCGTTAGTTTTGTGTCCATTGTTGAAAGATTTGTGATTTGCTGTGTTGAAAATAAAATATTTGCTCTGAAGTTTACTTCTACTTCTTCGTAAACGGATAAGTTTACAAATATCTTCTATATTACGTTAAACAATACATTTATTTAGGAGTATATTGCTATATTCTTTTCGGCTTTTGCTTGGTAGAAAAGCTCACTAGAGCAATGGAATTCCGAAATGGCGTCAAGGGGTTGGTTGTCACATGTGACTTCCATCCCCGTCCGGATTGGTTGTCTCGTGTGACAATAGACCAAATTAGAATCCTAACTTAAGAGATTGAAGGTGATGAAAATTTCTATGATATAATAATGTTTATTCATTTTTCTATAAATTTTAAAGAAACAAAAAGTTCCTTGTTAGACTCAACCCCATGTATCAGTCAAAAGTTTAATCTGTCACATGATACACCACTTTGTTTTTGTCAGTAGTTTAATAATATTGATGTTATATTATGGGAATGCTTTCCTGAGTATTAAATACCACACAGTTGAACTTACAACATTTTTATTCAAGTTATTTTTTGCAATGTGACAACCAACCCCAATGACTGTGACAACCAACCCTGAGCTGGGGTAGTATGTCACGTTTTACCTTTTTTTAAGATTATATTTAAACACTTTCTGTTTCATTGTTTGTTTTGAACTTTGTTTTACAATATGCCAAAGAGTTGAAAAGACAGATTTGATAATTAGTTAAATAAAAAACCAATACGAATAATTAATAAATCTATTTCATTGAAAAGTGTGACAACCAAGGCCGGTCTTCCCTACAGTTAAAATTACAATGGAAATAACCACGTACCTCATCACAAGAGATGTTGGAAATGTTCTCCTCTTGAATACGCACAACACTGGCGCCTTTATAGGAAATTTTCTTTCACGCGCATAAGTTCAGCTTCCGAGATAGAGTTAATTTCTTTTGTGATATTGTCTTTAAGTTCTTCTTATGTACGGCAAATTGACCTATAAACTTTATTTTTCAAGTTTCCCCATAAATAATACTTACATACTGTTAGAAGAACTTAAAGACAATATCACATAGGCCTATCACAAGAGAAAGTAACTCTGTCGGGGAAGCTGAACTCATGCGCGTGAAAGAAAATTTCCTAAAAAGTTGCCAGTATTGTGTGGGTGCAAGAGGAGAACATTTGCAACATCTCTTGTGATGAGGTACGTGTTATTTTCATTGTGATTTTAACTGCAAATGTGAGAATCTGAATCTTTACACCGACCGCGGCATTATTAGCGTAGATATTTCACCCGATCGCTCGGGAGTTGGAGCTGTGCCAGCCGCGACGCAGAAACCCGCGTCATTGGCCAACTCTTGCGTGGGACTCACTGTATTTGTATCAAGACGGAAATCCGTCATTTTGCACATAGCGGTGCATACATCCATATTATTTGCAAAGCCTAAGTGCAGGGTGGAAATAGGATTTAACAGCTAGTTGAATATGAATGACGTCATCACTCTTGTTGTTCGCATGACTGCGTTCAGAGGGCAGCACCTGTGAACCAAGACACGGACACGCCAAACATTTAACAACACAATTCGTCATTATTCTGCATTCCTGCATAACATTACCATAGAGAAGATCAGAGTGGAGTTACACACTCCAGTGATATCGTTGTAGTGGAGATGTGCATATCCGTGTAATTACAATTTAGTCCACAGCTGAGCGAATAAAAAAGAATGCCTGTTCCATATAATGTGTTATGTCTGACTGTGCAAATCATTTATTACTGAATCCACAACTGAATTGCTAATTCTATAAATTACAAACGGTTTAATTGATTTTTGGTAACGTTTCTAAAATATCTATCACCACAAACTTCGCTACTCCACTACTCCACTACATTTCTGCTCACAAAGCTATTTCATAAACATTACAATTCTACAGTTGTCACGTGATAGTCAAATGTTTTACAATCATACAATGCGACATGTCTCTGTTTCGTAAGGCAATATGTCAAAATTACAGTTGACAATTATTTAATTGTCATGGCTATTTTACAATGGACATACGGAAATATGCTAAAAATCATAATTTCTTATAATTCTCATTTATTAAACAACTTAATGTGAAATACTTTCTTTACAATTGTACCGGGTTTTAGGAATTGAGAATGTATTTGAAGATGATGTGCAGTCAAGAGAGAGAGGACAATATATACGGATACCTCAGTAAAGAAAATTTTAAACTGGAATAATATACTAGGTTAGCTTCTAGAATAATCAAACATAAGGAGCACTAACCGGTACTAAGGGGGGGAAATAACTCTGAAACAACCACAGATTAATAATGTAATATTTTAGGAAGCACCAGGATAAATTCTAAGCCCTACCCAGAAGTAGTAAGATCGAACTGAGTTCTGAATGGACGGTGGAGATAATGGGATGAAACGCCAGGACCAGAAAAACAGAAGTAAATTTCATAAACAATGCAACAATGAGTGTATTTTTAACTAGAAATATAATATACAATAAATAGTAAATTTCCAATATGCTTTTCTCAACCTACTCTCTCCAATTTGAACAACTCCAGTATCCACCTGAATACTCTAATAATGTTATAGTCTTTAGATTAGATAATCCTTAGGTACCAACATTCTTATGTGAGAACATTTACAGTTACTGTTCTCGAATGCAATATTAAAAGCACAGCAATTAATTTCATACACTAAAGGTAATAAGACCTATCATACTTATAAACAATTATAATAATAATACAATCCTTCTTTGAAGTTGATAATCGAGGGACTGGTTTTCACAGTATCACATCGAAGAAGCTATCTCTCTTTTTTATAGACAATAATTCAGATTGTCACAAATTGTAAGTATGGTAATCAACTGACCTATCGATACCAAAGCATAACTCAAAAATCCCTAGGTTATGATTAATAACCAAGAATAGGAAGTCACCTTAGATACATCAGAATTCTATAGGGAACGCAGAATCTAATTTTGAAGGGAGTTAAATACTCGCTTTTAAATAGCATAATAGAAATAATGTAGAAATAATCAAGTTTCAATAAACAAAGAGAAGAATGGAATGGCGTAGGCCTACAACTTCAGTACTCCAATCTTTTAGAATAATAATTGATTACTGTTAACTCAGTTTGGTACAAACAAGACTCCGTTATCCAAAGTTAAGTTTAAATACTATAGGCCTACAATCTTTATAATGCAATAGGAATGCAATCTCTTTAGAATAATAGTCAATTACTGTTAACTCAGTTTGGTATAAAGCCAAATTCAAAAAAGCAAGATAAAGTATAAAATGTCCTAGGCCTATAACTTCAGTGATACAGCCTTTCAGAATATAAGGATTAATGACTGTTAACTTCGTTTAATATACGCCAATATTCAATTATGCAAGGTTATGTATGAAATGGAGTAGTCCTTGAAATCTTCATAATAGAAAATCTATGCAAGCTCGTTAGAATAATAATTAATTACTGTTAGACACATTTACGACTAATACCAACATGAATTTAGCATAAAAATAAGGGTAAGAAAGGTGACTATACAAGAACCACCGTTCGGTAGAAAATATAAATCAATGACCACCAAACATACGATCAACGTACCACCTTTAAAGCAAATGCATACTCGCAGTAACTAGATTGCTTAAGCTGCATATTACACCCAAGGATGACAATCATTTAAGAATCAAAAATATCATAACCTTGCATGGGAAATATTTCTAGTGAGAACCAGTCCTTCGTCTAATTTCAAACACACTAAGTTAATAACCTTCCTATGAATAGAAATGTGATATAACCAAAGTTACGTCTTGGGTGTCTTGTGACGAGTTTAAAGTTAAGGAAATTCAACGGGAACGAGCCCGATAACAATTCTAGATTCTGAGATTTCATTATAAGTGGCATTCATCTGTAAAATGGCTTCCGCTAGAAGCATGACTAGAATCCGGCATTATAACTGACATGGAATAGAAAAAATGTGAAGGGATTTACTATCCACGAATGACTCTAATATATATATATAAGATAACCATGATTAAATTCACTTACAGTAATTCATCCCGGCGACGCCGTGAGGCACATCCTTAGTCCCAGAAAACTACATTATACACTAAGCTGCATTCAACACCAACTCAACTAGCTAGTTCGCCACAACCCACCAAGAAAACTCTGAGACGCCGGAAGCGCCGCTATACGGGAAAATTTCAAACCCTAAAGCAATACGTCACAGAAAACAACTGAATCTGAAATTGCACTAGAATAAGGGTGAGATCGGAAATGTAAATTAACAAAGAGGAGGCCAGAAAATATTTACAAATAAATGAATGCCCACAAGATTACAATCCTCCCTCTTCACCCCGGAATAATAGGCACCCCAACACAAAACGCGAGGAAATACATTTCAACCTCACTATCAAAGTTTGTATGTCAAAATTTTTACATCAATTTTCAACTTCACTAGGACACACTGGGTGTTAATTATAACACAAATATTCAACACTAAACACCCTTATCATAAATAGTATTACCTGAGTACTTGTAAATTGCTTGATTAGCAGCATAATATAAAATAGGCCTATATCAAAATTCACACTTATAAATATCACCCATTGCAAACACACACAAAATTAAATATGGATCTGCCAAATCAAATTCAAATAACCCTCACAAGAAATGGTAACTATCTCAATCTTAATTTAAATTAACACAACCAATGGAAATTACCCTCACAAGAAATGCTATCTATGTCAATATGAACTTAAATTAAAACAAAATTGAAAGAGAGAGACATTTAATCTTTATATGAATCCTAAATCTGCATATTGAATGCAGCAAGAAAGTCTACTCAAATCCGAAAATGTTTCTGAGGATCAAGATTTCTCCTCCTATTTCTTTTTGAAATATATATATTTATGTTTCAGGGTCCAAAATAACACTCCACACATGAGTGGACTATTATTCTCACTACCACCATCTGTAAATAGTCACGTGAGTAGTTATAGTGGGCGTTTAAAGTAAAATGGCCGCCACCCGACCCCGCCCCGGCGTCGCGTCGTCGCCCCCCTTGAAACATGTCACGACATGCACCAACGCGAGGTCCTTTGCTCCATGACGTCATAGGAATTTTTCAAACAAAAGGATACGCTCTTACGTGTTATGGTATCCCCTGGTTCATACCACTTAGGTCCTTTGCTCCATGACGTAGTTTATTATGCAAATACGTTCTAAGAAAAAAACGTTCATATCCTATTAGCAAATCTAGCATGTGGATGGAGTTACTGTAACAAGCACTATACATAACATCATGACTAAGAGGAAAAGAATTCCTTTCAACAGCTTATCTTTTTTTTTTTTTTTTTTTTTTTTGCGAAACAACAGGAACACGGAAGTTTTTCTTAAGGGAGAGAGAATTTTAAAGGTGTGACGTCTAAGCACTATACATAACATCCTGACTAAGAGGAAAAGAATTCCTTTCAACAGCTTATCTTTTTTTTGCGAAACAACAAAAAAAACACGGAAGTGTAGCCCTGGAATGTATCCCTTGGCTTGTTTAGAGATAAAATATGTGATACAATCTTTTCTCTTGGGGGAGAGAGAATTTTAAAGGTGTGACGTCATTAATGTAAGTGTTTCAGTTTTCTGTATAAATACAGGTTTCTGTACAGTTCTAAGTTAAGAGTGACCTCATAGTGTGTTTGCGAAGTCATCCATCTGATCCTCTGGTAAGTAATCATATTTTCTTTTATTTACTAATAATTAAGTGACAGTTTATTGTTTTTTTTTAAATGATTGCGCTGGGCTTTTATAGTGAAGCCGCTCTTTATTAATTGACTCAAGGATTTTATAATAACAGTTTTAGTACAAAATGTTTGTGGTTCAGAGCTATGAAAATTGTAAGTAAAAATAAAACCTAATATATGTTCATTGTGTGCGTTTCCACCTAATTATATAGATAGTTTGAATTAAAGAAGTTTCGGTGTCACAACAAAACAAATATGAAAGCCCGCGTTGTGCCCTTTCGTCCTAAGGTGTTCCGAAGCCTCCCCGACGCTCTAGTTGTGCCCTTTTGGCAAAAATACGTCATGGGTGTCATATGAAAGCGTGCGATGTGCCCTTTCGTCCTATGGTGTTCCGACGCCGCCCCCGACGCTCTAGTTGTGCCCTTTTGGTAAAAATACGTCATGGGTGTCATATGAAAGCGTGCGATGTGCCCTTTCGTCCTATGGTATTCCGACGCCGCCCCGACGCCCTAGTTGTGCCCTTTTGGCAAAAATACGTCATGGGTGTCATATGAAAGCGTGCGATGTGCCCTTTCGTCCTATGGTGTTCCGACGCCGCCCCCGACGCCCTAGTTGTGCCCTTTTGGTAAAAATACGTCATGGGTGTCATATGAAAGCGTGCGATGTGCCCTTTCGTCCTATGGTGTTTCGACGCCGCCCCCGACGCCCTAGTTGTGCCCTTTTGGTAAAAATACGTCATGGGTGTCATATGAAAGCGTGCGATGTGCCCTTTCGTCCTATGTTGTTCCGACGCCGTCCCCGACGCCCTAGTTGTGCCCTTTTGGCAAAAATACGTCATGGGTGTCATATGAAAGCGTGCGATGTGCCCTTTCGTCCTATGGTGTTCCGACGCCCTAGTTGTGCCCTTTTTGCAAAAATCCCACCACGCATACTCAGGTCCTTTGCTCTATGACGTCATGGGGTTAGAATTGTAACATGTCACAACATGCACCAACGTGACGCTACTCTCCGAGCAACACTAGGATGTAGTCATGCTTTCTAAATAACTTTTCGATGACGTGTATAGATACATGTTTCCGTACATTCCTAAGTTAGGATAAGATCTTGTAAATACATGTCTTTTATACAAAACTCTCCGAGCAACACTAGGATGTAGTCATGTTTTCTAAATAACTTTTCGATGACGTGTATAGATACATGTTTCCGTACATTCCTAAGTTAGGATAAGATCTTGTAAATACATGTCTTTTATACAAAACTCTCCGACCAACACTATGACATGGTCATGCTTTCTAAATAACTTTTCGATGACGTAGTAACAGCTACCTTGAGATATCTTTAAGTAAGTAGAGAGAGATAACGCAAACATAGCAAATACGTTACAACACAGGAAAATTCCTAAGCTTCATACTTTCTAAAAATAACATTTCGATAGCTAGTATAAATAGACGCATCTTACTTCCACGTCTCAGTGTACTACAACGCTTTCTACATATAAGGTGAAACAGAACAGATTACTCGAACAAGTAGTAGCTGAATCAAGGAAAAGAGTTAGAGATTTATCACCGGAGAAACAGTTTTACAGCTTTGTTGTTACAGAGAGGTGAGTGGTAATGCATTAAAAACGCATACAGTCAAGTGCTAATTATTTCCGTTACATTCATGTGTTGTATTTTTCCATTACAGATTCAGTCATATTTGAGTGTAGCAAAAATAATAATAATAATGTCAGCCCCTATCTATATTATTTCCTCTGATTCTGAGAGCGAAACGGATAGTGTTACACTATCTGAATCAAGGCCGGAGATTTATACAGTCTCTAGTTCTGATTCAGATGATGCAATAGAGACCGTGACGCTGTCAGACTCGGAGGACGACGCAGTTGTTGAATCTGATGATGAGCTAGTTTCAAGCGAGGAAGAGTTGGATATGATGTCTGGCAATGAGGGGGAGGGTACTTCTTCGAATTCGGAGAATCGACCCTCCCCATTGTTTACAGTTGTCGAGAGTACTCGTAAAGAGTACAAAAAGTTCAACTCTGCCGGCTTGCAGCTAGTGGTACGACTCAAAGAACCAGCTGAAAATGCAGGACCCAACCCCTTTGAGACGGCTCTTAAAGCCGTTATAGACCATGCCCTAGTCGATACGAGAGACCATGACATGGTAGGGATCTCGATTTTCAATGAGGAAAACGAGGTCGATAAGCCGATTGGTATCTCCTTTAGGCGTAAAGATCAGATCAGTGTAGATGTGATTTCAGGCGTCGTAAGCAAAGTATGCCAGTCGAACGCCCGTTTCAATGCCACCGACCGTTTGCGTTTGGTTCTGGACATTGTCCGTATGCCGAACGGAAACGGAGGACGCGGCGACGGTATTCCTATGAAGGGGCGTACGACTGGTGTACTTGCCCATTTGAAGACAAGCGTAGTCTTCGTACAGGCAATCGTGAACTGTTTAGCATTTGCAATAATCATCGCTATTGCTAGAGTAAGCGATCGTAAAATTTATAAATCATATATAGATAACAACATGACAAGCAAAAGACTCAAGGCAGAAGTGGATGACTTGATCAGAAACTCAGGTGTCGATCTCTCGCGAGGTGGAGGTATCCCTGAGCTGGAGAAGATTCAGGCCTATATTAAGGTTAGATATAGACTTGGAGTTTACAGCGGCTTTAATCTCGATTCTGTACTGTACGACGGCGGTAATGTGGGGAAAGAAATACTTTATCTACTCTACGACCGAGACACCTTGCATTACCATACCATAACAAACTTGACAGGTGCAATGGCTAAACGATTCGTTTGTCCAGGCTGTCTTAAAGGCTTCGCTAAAGGTGCACAACATTCCTGTGATTACGTCTGCTTCTGTGGCCGTACAGTGCCTCCTTGCGATTCTAGTAAGGACTTGGTGCGTTGCGATGTTTGCCTGAGAAAGTTCCGCGGACAAGCATGTTTTGATAATCATAAGCGTACCAAAATTGAGGGGCGCTCTGTATGCATGGCTCTGCAGAATTGCGAAAACTGTGGCAAGTTTAAGGCATTTCAGCAGAAGCATGAATGCTTCAAAATTTTTTGTAATATTTGTAATAAATTTCAAGCAGAGACAGGACATGAATGTTACATGGCACCGCTGAAAGAGACTAAACGTTCAAACAAGGTATTGTATGTGATATTCGACATAGAAACAACACAGAATACCCGTATCAAAGACAATACCTTTCTTCACGTCCCCAATCTGATTTGTGCACAGCAGTTTTGTTCTCTTTGCGAGACGTCGCAAGACGAAGAGTGTGCCAGATGCGGGCAACGCAGTCATTCTTTCTGGGAAGATCCCGTCTGTGGATTCATGGACTATCTGAGAATGGATAGAGCGTTCGATAGGATCATTGTTATTGCTCACAATGCTCGAGCGTTCGATCTCCAATTCATTCTCGACTACGCTATTAGGCAACAGTGGACTCCCGACTTGATTATGTCTGGATGCAAGATCCTTTGCATGAAGATGCACCATCTAACTTTTCTAGACAGTCTGAACTTCATTCCGCTGCCTCTGCGTAGTTTCCCTCAGACCTTTGACCTAAAAGACGCTGTTAAGGGCTACTTTCCCCATTTGTGGAATACGGCACAGAACCTCAACAGTATTCTCCCACATCACCCGAACCAAGATCTTTACGGGCCGGACACCATGTCTGTGAAAGATAGAGAAGCTTTCAAGACTTGGTTCGAGACCGTTAAAGATCTGCCGTTCAATACCCGTGTAGAACTGGAGAGGTATTGCCAGGCCGATGTTACTGTACTGAGAGAAGCCTGCACTCTCTTTAAAAATCTGTTCAAACAAATTGCCAATATAGATATTTTCCTAGAGTCTATCACTATTGCATCGGCCTGTAACAGAATATTTAGACAGTTATTCCTTAAACCGCAGACCATTGGCATTGCTCCCTCCTGTGGCTATAGAAAAGCAGACAGGCATTCTAAAAAGTCTTTGATGTGGCTTATCCACGAAGCCAAGGAGAGGAATGTATTTATACGTTATGCGGGTAACGGACGTGAAGTACGGCTTCCCGAACTTCCCCAATGGAAGGTGGACGGTTTCTGTGATGAAACAGGAGAGGTTTTTGAATTTCTCGGCTGTTATTATCATGGCTGTCTCTGTCAACCAAACCGAGATGTACCTATGATGGATTCTTCAGAATCCCATGCCGAGAGGTATGAAAACACCATGGGCCGACTGGACATGATCCGATCAAAGGGTTATACCGTCCACGTGATGTGGGAATGCAAGTTCGATGTTATTCTCGAACAGTTCCCCGCACTGAGAGACGACCCCGCGGTCTGTGATGTCCCGTTGGTCCTTAGGAACTCTGTCTACGGAGGACGTACAGAAGCCATGCGGCTCTATCGTAAGGCGGATGAGACGAAAGAAGAGAAAATCCTATACAGCGATACAATGTCCCTATACCCATCCGTCTGTAAGTACAACAAGTTTCCTACCGGTCACCCCACTGTTCACGTTAGCGACCAGTGTACAGATATAGATTCAATGATGAAGAAAGAAGGCCTCATTAAATGCACTGTCCTACCACCGCAAGGGCTCTACCATCCCGTTTTACCATTCAGGTGGAATGGTAGGCTCTTGTTTCCCCTTTGCCGCACCTGTGTTATGACTGTCGAACAAGGTAGCTGCAAACATGCGAAAGAGGAAGAGAGAGTGCTCACTGGTACATGGGTAGTTGATGAAGTGAGACTAGCTGTAAATAAGGGCTATAGGGTGATGGCAATCCACGAATTTCTCGAATACGATGTCACGCAATACTCGCGTGAAACTCGTGAGGGAGGGTTATTCGTGGATTACATCAACCTTTTCCTCCAGATTAAGACAGAATCCAGCGGATACCCTGGTTGGGTGAAAACAGAGGCCCAGAAACAGGAATATATCGATTTGTTTTACGAACACGAAGGTGTTAAGTTAGACCCAAAACAAATCGTGAAGAACGCTGGAAAAAGGACCCTTAGTAAACTTTGTTTGAATTCCTTCTGGGGAAAGCTCGTGCAAAGGTCTAACATGGGTAAAACAAAGCTTATTACGGAGCCTAAAGAGCTGTATAGGTTCCTCACGACACCCGGAATTGAAATTCAGAGACTACTTTTTGCAAATGACGAAGTCGTGTGGATTAATTGGATCCCTATAGAGGAGGAACAGGACTCTCTTCCTCATACTAGTGTCGTTCACGGTGCTTATGTAACATCGGGAGGTAGAATGAACCTCTACGGTTACCTGGACAAGCTAGATCGTCGAGCCATCTACTGTGACACTGACAGTGTGATTTATACACAGACGCCTGACGACTCTAAAAGGTACACTGTGCCTTTAGGTGACTATTAAGGCGACATGACCAGTGAACTTACAGACTACGGGGAGGACGCGTACATTTCGGAATTTGCAAGCGGGGGCCCCAAGAACTATGGTTTTAGGGTTACCGTTCCTTCCAACAGCACCGTCGATACCTCTGTGTGTAAAGTCAGAGGTATTACTCTTAATTATAAGACGTTGCAGGATGTCAACTTCGACGCCATTAAAACCATGGTTTTAAATGGTGATCCTGCAGCAACTATCTCTGTGAGGACAGAGAGGAAAATTAAGAGAAAGCCCGGCCCACAGATCGTGTCTGAAGCCGAGAATAAGATATACCGACTCTGTTTTCGAAAAAGACGCAGAGTTGGCGGAGGGTTCGATTCCCTCCCGTTCGGGTATAAATAGAAACGAGACGAGAGCACCATCTCAGTATGGACTCGTCGTCGTCTCTGGAGTGTGCGTCAATTAGAAAATTATTGGATTTTAGAACGCTTATTCATCACACAGGTGAAGAGTTGGAGGTGTTGTCCCCTGAACTTTTAACGGCATGCGGAGCCGAGAGCATATATTTAGTGTATCATAAATTACCTGAAAGTGTGCAAAGTAACGATCTTGTAAAAAAGTGTCTTAGATGCTTTAAACATTACCCTGATTCTCCTTACGATTGCTTTGATGGACACCCACCTATGATTAAACATTGTTATGGTTGTAATAAAATTTGACCATCCCTTTTCTTTGATTGTATCAGGTCCGTCATTCTCAGGGAAGACAACTTTCTGTGTAAAACTTATTAATAATTTACACCATTTGTGTAACGTGAGCAAATACGAAAGTATTCTGTGGTGCTTTAGTGAAAGTAACGCTGTCCCTCCCCAGACAAAATTCAATACTACCGTGACATACCACGAAGGTCTTCCTGACTTTAAACAAGAACAATGTACTAAACCCATACTCGTTATTCTAGACGACTTACTGGACAAAGCTTATTCGACAGAAGTGAGTTCTATATTTACAAAAGGTTGTCATCATAGAAACATTTCAGTTATTCTCATAACACAAAACCTGTTTCACCAGTCTGCCCCCATTAGAGACATCTCTTTGAACACAAATTATATGGTCTTGTTTAGAAACCTGAGAGATAAAAATCAAATTACTTTTCTAGCAAGACAAGTGTATCCTGAAGATTGGAGGTCTTTCTACAGAGCTTTCCAAGACGCAACAAGAAAACCTCACGGTTATCTACTAATAGACTTTTGTCAAAGAACAAACGATTTACTTAGATTTAGAACTAAAATATTTCCCTCGGAGGTTACAAAGGTTTACGTCCCTGTAAAGGATGAAAAGGATAAAATCCAATTACCATATGTTACAAGTTCTTAAAAAGGCAACTCCCGAGGTACGAAAGGTTATTCTAAAAAGTGCAAACAAAAACCTGATACTTGCTATTATAGACTGTGTTCTTAATGTTTTGAACGGTCAGTGTAAATTATCTTCGTGTTCTAAACGTAAGCTGTTTAAACATAAACATTCCTTAAGACATCTTCTAGATAGGAACGTATCCTTGTCTGAGAAAAAGAAAACTTTGGTACAGAAAGGAGGATTTTTATTTCCTCTCTTGTCCTCCGTGTTATCCGTCTTGGGATCTTTAACATAATGTTACAGAAAATGTTTCTGGTTAGTGCTAAAGAGTACAAGCGTTTAAAACGTTGTTTCGAAGGTTCAAACCCGGCAGTTGATGTTACGGATCCGTACAAAGAGTTGGTTAAAATACGCGAGAGTGAAGATCCTATATTCAAGAGAAAACAGAACAGAATACTTGAACAGGAAGTAGCTGAATCGAGGAAAAGAGTTAGAGATTTATCACCCGAGAAAAAACCCATCTCCGAGGACGAAGCTAAACGTAACGTTATAGGTGATGTAGCAGGTAAATATTTATCGGCTTATGTAACATCGCCAAAGATTGTAGACACACAGTTTGGAATCTATAAAAAGAAAGAGACGGGAGAGTACATGATAGGTAATTTTAAAATTCAATTGTTAAACAATAGTTTGATCATTAACGGTATAAAATACGATGCGAGTGCAGGTTTATGGGAGTTGCTTACTAGGAAGAAGGTGGATATGAATCTTGTTACGTAGGAAGACCTCGACACGTACAAAGACATTTTAACTAGGACCGAAGGACATAAGAGCGATATTAAAACCGCTAAAACAGTTAAATACAAACAAGTCATTGCAAAATTGTTTCCAACGAGAGAGCTTAGGTGGAGTACCTATAAACAACGGAGATGATGAATGAAACATTACACAAGTTGTATTACGACCCTGAGGCATCTACGGGTTTTTCCACTCTTGCTAAACTTTCACAAGCTTCTAGCATTACAGATAAAAATATCGAGCAATGGTTAGTGGAGCAAGATGTTTACTCCTTACATAAACCAATCAGGAGAAAGTTTCCTAGGAATCCGTATTCTGTAAATAACCTTTACGACGTGTTTGAACTTGATCTAGCCGATGTACAAAGCATTGCACAACATAATGACAACGCAAGATATTTACTTGTTGTTATCGATGTGTTTTCCAAATACGTATGGGTTGTACCTTTAAAATCTAAAAGAGGTAAGGATGTGACAGAGGGATTTAAACAGGTGTTGGAGAAGTCCGCTAGGAATCCTGTCGCTGTAAGAACCGATAGGGGTAAAGAATTTCTAAACAAATCTTTTCAAGACTTGTTAAGGAAAGAGAATATAGAGTTTTAAGTGTGTAGGAATCCCGATGTTAAATGTTCCGTCGTGGAAAGGTTTAATAGGACTCTAAAAACTAAAATGTACAAATATTTTACTTTCAAGAACAGTTACAAGTATCTCGACGTGTTGGATAAGTTTGTGAAGGGATATAACGATAGCGTACACAATACAACAGGAATGGCCCCTAATATGGTTAGCGATAAAGATGTTTTGAAAATATGGCGACGTATGGCAAGGAAACAGATTCGTGTGAAACCGAGAGCTGTAAAGTTTTCGGTAGGGCAAACGGTAAGAATAGGTAGAGAGAAAATGAAATTCGCTAAAGGTTTCGAGCAAAACTATTCTACAGAAATATTCAGAATCGTCAAGGTCATTAAACATTCTCCTCAACCTGTATATGAACTAGAAGATCTCAAGGCCAGTCCTATTTTCGGACAGTTTTACAGTTATGAGCTCACACCAGTAACTATTGGGAAATCTGTGAAAACAAATCTAAATAGGAAAGAACTTGTTTTTATATACTGTAATATAATAAAACCGCAACTTGTAGGAGATGCGTACGTTAAATGTCTTAGAATTATTCAGTTTCCTTTAAATACAGCAACTCATGTCTTTCCTGAAGTTTATTATGTTCCTGTCGAATCTTCCAAATTTCAGGTGATAGGTATAGAAATGACAACAAAACTAGGAGAACTAGCTAACATAACGGATAGCACTAAACCTACGATGCTCGTTTTACATTTTAAAAAGAGAAGGCAGATGGTGTTATGAGTTAGTTTGCGATGGACCACCTTACAGCATACTACGTGAATCAGTCGGGAGGGCGTCTAGGCAATGTTGGTCCTTTCTACAGCGGCAGCCCCTATGTTCAACACGGTAGTGGAATAGGTAGTTTCTTGGGAGGATTATTTAGAATGATAAAACCAATTCTCTTTTCGGGTGCTAAAGCGGTAGGTCGTGAAACTCTTTCGGCAGGAGCAAATATTTTAACCGATATAGCTAGTAGAAAGGAAGGTGATAAGGTAAAAGATATTATTGCTAATAGAGTAAACGAATCAACTCAGAAACTCGTGAATAAAATGAAGGGTAGGGGTAGAAAGAGAAAAGGGCGTCTCCTAAGATGCGAGATATATTTAGCGATGTAAAGAGGAGAAAGTAGTCAGTCGTGTAGAGATGTTTGCCGTGACAAAGTCAGAGTTCGACCTTTTCGAGAGGAGCCCTATTCAAACATCGGTGGTGGGAAATGTTACTACATTATGCAAAGCCATTACTCCGGTGGAACAGAGCGTTCTCGAATTCGTGGTTGCTGCAGACAGCGAACATTATACAGATTTAAATGTACAACTCATGGTGGAGGGAAAATTCGTTAAAAGCGACGGGGCAGATATAGGTGAAGGCGATAAGGTTACAGGAGTAAACAACTTGCTTCATTCACTTTTCAGTCATCTCAGCGTTTCCTTGAACGGGACATCAATCACCCCTTCGGAGGACTTGTACAATTACAGGTCTTACCTTGAAACATTGTTTGCATACGGTGAGGATGCTTCTAAAACTCATCTGACAAACGGTTTCTGGTATGCCGATAAAGCTATCGAAGGTTTGACAGAACCTAAAGAATTGGTGGCATTAAACGGAACGTTGGGACCTAATGTTAAAAACGACGGTTGGACCGAAAGGTACAACAAGTCTAAGAATTCTAAAGTATTAGTCATGATAGGTAAACTACACGGTGATATTTTCAATCTGTCTAAACTTTTACTGCCTGGAGTAAACATGCATATAAGACTTACGAAAGCAAAGAGAGAGTTTTATCTCTTGGGTGAAAACGACAATTCAAAAGTCTTCTTTAAGTTTCTCGATGCAGGTCTGTACGTGAGGAAAATTAAAGCTTCGCCCAGCATTCTACTAGCACACATCAAAACTCTAGAGAAAGGTCATAATGCTCACTATCCTATCACAAGAGTGGATTTGAAAACATTTACGTTTAGTTCGGGAGCAAGCTCCATTTCTATAGATAATGCATACATTGGTACTCTACCTAAGCGTCTTCTCTTCTCCAGGGTGAAAAATTCTTCTTTCTCCGGCACAGTGGAGTCCAATCCCTACGAGTTTCGACATTTTGCTTTGAGTTCTTTTGCTTTGTACGTTAATGGACAACAGATTCCATCAGAAGGATTACACATTTCCACAGATCATGAGAAGACTACTACTCTAGCTTACGATACACTTTTTAAAGGTTCGGGGATCCATCATAGCAATAGCGGGATGTTAATCACTCACGACATGTATATAAATGGGTATTTCACACTGATGTATGATCTTACGCCTGATGTTTCGGCATCGCATGGTCATAGAAGTTTGCCCTGTAGTGGAAACATTAGAATAGAAGCAAAGTTCGATAAGGCTTTAGAACAAGCCATCACTTGTATCCTCTACTCCGAATACGACAACTCTATCGAGATCACTAAAGATAGAAGAGTGATTACAGATTTTTAGAATAATGAATAGTAACCAAATAAACTATGCTTTACGTCACGTAGAAACATTCGGTGGGGTTTACCCTAGCGATATGTTACCATCTGTTGTAACGCATAAACCTAAGATTTATGTCATTAACTTTGATCCTCATTCTTCACCTGGTTCTCATTGGGTTGCCGTGCTTTTCAAAAATCAGAATTTTGCCTATTACTTTGATTCTTTTGGCCTACCACCCATCATTCCTGGGATAACAAAATTTATAAAACAAAACTCTATACAATGGCTGTACAACACTCAAAGACTCCAGGGACCGACAACGGCAGTATGTGGACATTATGCCTGTTTGTTCACATACTTCATGAATAATGGCTGGACGATGCAGGAGTATGTAAACATGTTTACTACGTCTCCAGACATAGAGGTCGTCCGCATCTTCCACAAATTCCTTGGAACTCTCTGTGGAACGAGGAAAGTTGGAGGTCAGAGATGTTTTCCAGGACATGTGCATTGTAAGTATCTATCTACATGGATTTATTGTTAGCTTGGAAAAGTAGGTTGCGCTCAAGTTAAAACTCTTACTTTCTGATTTCAGAACGAAAAGATATAAAGCAGCTCGATTTCATCGGACTAGCTGAGTTTCGTTGCAGTGTCTGGAACGAGAGGTCCTCCTAGTTCTATCGTGATGTCTTCATCATCAGAGACTACTACTACTGGCAAGAGCAAAACCAGCAAATGTAAAAAGGTATGTATATTCATTACTCATATGCTTGTATTGTATTGTTTGTTTGTTTATTTGATTGTTTTGTTTTCAGTTTTCATCATCAGGCTCTGTATAAAATTAGATTTCTTACGAGTATTGTTTTATGTGTTTCAGGTTTCGTCATCAGGATCTGTAAAGAAACAGAAGAAGATGATGATCGACAAGGTTGTGAAGGAAGCTGTGTCGGCAACACTCCCAAGAGTTGCTCCTACAGTGCTAGCCCGCAGAACCTATTTCCTCAACAACAGAAAGGACCGATACATCAGTTTCGGATTCTACTCCATTGTGAATTACACTGGATGTGCGGAGATTGGAACTTCTAAAGGTGCTTGTGTTATTTTGTCGCCCTACCTCCTCTCTTCGTTCTTGTTACATTTACCTAAAATGTGTGAAAATATGTGTTATTCTAAACATTATCTGTTTAAAGAAGACTCTTTCAAATTACAGACACGTAAAGACTTGAAAGAATGTGTGATGCAATACGATAGTGCTCGTATTGTTTTACGTAATGATGACATTACTTACCTCGTTATGAATTCTATCATAATAAATGACATTATGAATAAGTTTGTACTAACGCAAAGCGAAGTGTTTAACTATATAAACAACAAACAAAGTGTTCCTGCAAGTTGTGAAATTCTGTCTTTATTAGACATGGTTACCGATGAAATAAATCATCCTGCTCTATTACTGTGAAGCCATTTGTTTATACACTTTATTTCATAGGAGCGTGACAACCTTATTGACAATAATAATAATAATAATAAGGTTGTGACGTTCTGAAATGAAACTATAACCTTAACCCATTCCTATTCCTTACAAAAGTCATTTCACTTAGTCGATAGTAATAGTAACAGTGTTCATCTGGAAGAAGAAAGGATGCTGAAAGGAAGAAGAAGAATTGGTTATGTAAGTATAAACCTATTTTATCTTTTCATACCTAGGGAGAGGTGGGAAATAATATGGTATTCATGCGTCCTTGCGCCATGTTGTACTATCTAGTCAACTTACCTTAGGAATGTACTGAAACCTGTATTTATACAGAAAACTGAAACACTTACATTAATGACGTCACACCTTTAAAATTCTCTCTCCCCCAAGAGAAAAGATTGTATCACATATTTTATCTCTAAACAAGCCAAGGGATACATTCCAGGGCTACACTTCCGTGTTTTTTGTTGTTTCGCAAAAAAGATAAGCTGTTGAAAGGAATTCTTTTCCTCTTAGTCAGGATGTTATGTATAGTGCTTAGACGTCACACCTTTAAAATTCTCTCTCCCCTAAGAAAAACTTCCGTGTTCCTGTTGTTTCGCAAAAAAAAAAAAAAGATAAGCTGTTGAAAGGAATTCTTTTCCTCTTAGTCATGATGTTATGTATAGTGCTTGTTACAGTAACTCCATCCACATGCTAGATTTGCTAATAGGATATGAACGTTTTTTTCTTAGAACGTATTTGCATAATAAACTACGTCATGGAGCAAAGGACCTAAGTGGTATGAACCAGGGGATACCATAACACGTAAGAGCGTATCCTTTTGTTTGAAAAATTCCTATGACGTCATGGAGCAAAGGACCTCGCGTTGGTGCATGTCGTGACATGTTTCAAGGGGGGCGACGTCGCGACGCCGGGGCGGGGTCGGGTGGCGGCCATTTTACTTTAAACGCCCACTATAACTACTCACGTGTCCATACTACATTTCAACTATACCGTGCCGAAATAGATAATAGGCATGATTGATGTCCATCATTTCAGAAAATGATTCATTAGTCAAATTCAGAATTTAAGGAATTTCTTTTTTTGTTTTTACAGGGCCCCAATATTCTAAGAACTGCTGTCCATAACAGTAGCATGAATACAATATTTACATTAATGTATAGAGAAAATGTCAAGTTAGGGAAAACTGGCGCACACTATCTGAAGGAAGGTGTCAGAGATGTCTTTATATAATCTCCAAACACTACAAGACTTATCTCTGAGAATAATCTTCAGCAGGCTGGTAGAGATGTCCTCATTAAATCTCCACACAACACAAGAGATATCTTGATTATCTCCAGGCAGGTAGGCACAGAGAGATGGGAGCGGAGCAGCCACAAGGAAGACTGGGCATACACATGAAGAAAAGAGAGCCATCCGGCCACACACAATGGCAAACATCAAATCCGAGCAGCTTACTCGGTGATGGTCTCTGCAGCATCCCAAACAGACGTGCGTACGTCACGCCCGAACGGAAGAAAACAGGCTCCACACTCCAACATAGCCTGAAACATGATGCACAGCGCACAGTATCTTCCAAAATAGAAAAGGGGGGGCACACAGTGTGAGTTGCCGGTCCCAAGAAATTCCAGTAGGTCCTTTTTATTTTCACTTGTCGTTTCATGTGAATTTATAGTCCAAACTTCTTATATCACTTCCCTTTATAGAATAACTTAACATATTATTCTTTCTTGATGAGGGTTTAGTCCATTAACTGAGTGTTATTTTAAAATCTCTGTCCAAATTTTTTAATTTAATCCTGGTGAATGCACTCAAACACCGAATAAACATGTCCTTTATAATTTGCTTGCCAATGTAATAACTGTATTACTTCCTCTAATTTTCATTTATGCTCAGTGGCAATCAGCCACTAATTTACATGGTTCACATAACCATTCAATTATCTTTCTCTCACTGTTTCCTTTTTATATCAATAGTCTACTTAAGGGTTACATTATATTCTTTTTTTTTTTTTTTGAAAGTTAGAAATTTTAGCTCGTAAATTTTTTTTCTTTTTGTTGAAGGAATCCTTTCTCCTTATTATTATTTTTTTTTTATTTTTTTTTTTTACATTTAAACATTCAATTTGACATTAAAATTTACATTTAAACATATATACAAAGGCAGATCCATGGAGAAGTTGTTGAATGCAGACAAAAATTATGGGACAGTGCAAATAGTGTGATAAAAAACAACTCCTGAAGGGAGTCACGGATTCGCCCACCAGGGACTACGGCAAGTGAAGAAATCATGGTTAAGCAAAAAACAACTTGGCTCATACAACTATGCCACATAAATTTTTACTTAACAAGATACCAGAGTTAATGGGAGCAACTCACACGTAATAAAGAGACAACATCCAAGACACCAAAAACGTAATTAAAAAAAACCCAAATTCAAAGAAACTGTTCTAGATTTAGAAATAAATCCTCGCCCGCAGTAGTCAGCGAGAAAATCCTGAAATGAAAAGATTAATAAACAGAATCATATAGAACTTCTTCAGTATTCAGATTATCTTACAGCCAGAAAAATCCCTTCAAAATCCAAGACCTCGATCACATCGGCGGGAGGGGGAGTGATGCTTGATGCATTCTGAAAGCAATATAAGCCAAGAATTATTTCAGTAGACGAGTCCGGTGTCCACCTACATCCCAGGCATCCAAGACGTATCTGACGGCAATGGCACGCATAAAAGACGTATTCAGTTTCTACCAAGCTCATCTAACTAAAACACAGAAAAGTTAATACGCAAGAAGCAGGCACCTCCCTCCATCCAAGTCGTCGATTTCACGGAAACGGGACGGGTGATGATTGGTCGACCCTGAAAATAATACATCCAAAACAATAGTTCAACAGACGCGCCCAGCGATCACCCACATCACAGGCATCCCAGGCATAGGCGATGCTGACTGCAAATTCCTAGGTTCATCCTAAACCAAAGGAAAATACACAATTTAGAAAAAGGGGGCGGCTATCAGTAATCTATCCAAGAAATACAAGCCCGGCAAACAACCAACCACCAGTCGCCAGGAGACCATGAGCGGCAACCTGAAAGAGAAAGAGACCACAAAACCCACATAAAACTTACCTAAGCTAAACCCCAAGGAAGGTGACGTCAAGGACAAAACTGGGTCAGAAAACTTCAATGAATATAAAAATGATTCAGCACTGCAAGGAACCGGTCTGGTCAAGAAGAATAATTCCCAAAACTTTACTCAAAACAAAGATGTGCCCGCAGAAACTGGAGGGTCCACACTCCATCTAAAGAATAATGACACTGCAAGAATAACATCTCAGGGCGTCCCATACCACCCAACGAGAATTTGAAAAAAAAGAAACCCTAGTCGACTGAAGGACGTCCCATACCGCCCGTAGCAGAAATTGAAAAAGACAGAAGAAAACCCTCAACCCACAAGTGTCCCATACCACCAACGCAGGCTGAGAGGAAAAAGACTTGAAATACATGAGGTGAAAGAGAACGGAATTTGCGGGCAGCAAACTTACATGAGACTACATAAATAAACAAAGCGGCCCCGGGTTACCGCAACTCAACGAGAAACTCTGAGATTTAGCTGAATTAGCAGCGCGATAAATACTATCAGCAATACTATCGCATAGGCCACCTAACTTGACTAAGCCATCCAGACAAAATACCATGAAAAACTATAAGAACAGACTGCAAGAAACTCGACGTGAAATTCTGACATTTAGCCCAATAAGCAGCGCGATAAATACTGTCAAAAAATACTATCGCATAGGCCACTTAACTTGACTAAGCCATCCAGACAAAATACCATGAAAAACTATAAAAACAGACTGCAAAAGAACTTTCAAGACCAGATCCGGGAAATATTATTAGAATGACTAATAGCGGCAGCACCAAACATGACAACTAGGAGAGTCCCATACCACGTCCTAGAGACAAGAACAAAAACTAACAGATAGCAAAAATTTAAAAGGGGAATGGACTATAATCTAAATAATCAAAGAAAATATTATTAAATATAAAATACCCAAATACTGCAGGTGAATGACTAAGTTGTTAAACAGAAGAAAATACTGTCCAACAATATTATATACAGAGAACGGATCAAGTATACAGCCAAGTTTTAACTAAAAAAACCATAAACAAGTATAAGGGAAAAACACGCTGACTAATACGGGCACGAACGACAGGGCGCATCCCTCCACCGTCTGCCCAGAAGAAAAAGAAGATACCTGCTATCAAGCCTGCTACCATCTGTACCGGGTTTTAGGAATTGAGAATGTATTTGAAGATGATGTGCAGTCAAGAGAGAGAGGACAATATATACGGATACCTCAGTAAAGAAAATTTTAAACTGGAATAATATACTAGGTTAGCTTCTAGAATAATCAAACATAAGGAGCACTAACCGGTACTAAGGGGGGGAAATAACTCTGAAACAACCACAGATTAATAATGTAATATTTTAGGAAGCACCAGGATAAATTCTAAGCCCTACCCAGAAGTAGTAAGATCGAACTGAGTTCTGAATGGACGGTGGAGATAATGGGATGAAACGCCAGGACCAGAAAAACAGAAGTAAATTTCATAAACAATGCAACAATGAGTGTATTTTTAACTAGAAATATAATATACAATAAATAGTAAATTTCCAATATGCTTTTCTCAACCTACTCTCTCCAATTTGAACAACTCCAGTATCCACCTGAATACTCTAATAATGTTATAGTCTTTAGATTAGATAATCCTTAGGTACCAACATTCTTATGTGAGAACATTTACAGTTACTGTTCTCGAATGCAATATTAAAAGCACAGCAATTAATTTCATACACTAAAGGTAATAAGACCTATCATACTTATAAACAATTATAATAATAATACAATCCTTCTTTGAAGTTGATAATCGAGGGACTGGTTTTCACAGTATCACATCGAAGAAGCTATCTCTCTTTTTTATAGACAATAATTCAGATTGTCACAAATTGTAAGTATGGTAATCAACTGACCTATCGATACCAAAGCATAACTCAAAAATCCCTAGGTTATGATTAATAACCAAGAATAGGAAGTCACCTTAGATACATCAGAATTCTATAGGGAACGCAGAATCTAATTTTGAAGGGAGTTAAATACTCGCTTTTAAATAGCATAATAGAAATAATGTAGAAATAATCAAGTTTCAATAAACAAAGAGAAGAATGGAATGGCGTAGGCCTACAACTTCAGTACTCCAATCTTTTAGAATAATAATTGATTACTGTTAACTCAGTTTGGTACAAACAAGACTCCGTTATCCAAAGTTAAGTTTAAATACTATAGGCCTACAATCTTCATAATGCAGTAGGAATGCAATCTCTTTAGAATAATAGTTAATTACTGTTAACTCAGTTTGGTACAAACAAGACTCCGTTGTCCAAAGTTAAGTTTAAATACTATAGGCCTACAATCTTTATAATGCAATAGGAATGCAATCTCTTTAGAATAATAGTCAATTACTGTTAACTCAGTTTGGTATAAAGCCAAATTCAAAAAAGCAAGATAAAGTATAAAATGTCCTAGGCCTATAACTTCAGTGATACAGCCTTTCAGAATATAAGGATTAATGACTGTTAACTTCGTTTAATATACGCCAATATTCAATTATGCAAGGTTATGTATGAAATGGAGTAGTCCTTGAAATCTTCATAATAGAAAATCTATGCAAGCTCGTTAGAATAATAATTAATTACTGTTAGACACATTTACGACTAATACCAACATGAATTTAGCATAAAAATAAGGGTAAGAAAGGTGACTATACAAGAACCACCGTTCGGTAGAAAATATAAATCAATGACCACCAAACATACGATCAACGTACCACCTTTAAAGCAAATGCATACTCGCAGTAACTAGATTGCTTAAGCTGCATATTACACCCAAGGATGACAATCATTTAAGAATCAAAAATATCATAACCTTGCATGGGAAATATTTCTAGTGAGAACCAGTCCTTCGTCTAATTTCAAACACACTAAGTTAATAACCTTCCTATGAATAGAAATGTGATATAACCAAAGTTACGTCTTGGGTGTCTTGTGACGAGTTTAAAGTTAAGGAAATTCAACGGGAACGAGCCCGATAACAATTCTAGATTCTGAGATTTCATTATAAGTGGCATTCATCTGTAAAATGGCTTCCGCTAGAAGCATGACTAGAATCCGGCATTATAACTGACATGGAATAGAAAAAATGTGAAGGGATTTACTATCCACGAATGACTCTAATATATATATATAAGATAACCATGATTAAATTCACTTACAGTAATTCATCCCGGCGACGCCGTGAGGCACATCCTTAGTCCCAGAAAACTACATTATACACTAAGCTGCATTCAACACCAACTCAACTAGCTAGTTCGCCACAACCCACCAAGAAAACTCTGAGACGCCGGAAGCGCCGCTATACGGGAAAATTTCAAACCCTAAAGCAATACGTCACAGAAAACAACTGAATCTGAAATTGCACTAGAATAAGGGTGAGATCGGAAATGTAAATTAACAAAGAGGAGGCCAGAAAATATTTACAAATAAATGAATGCCCACAAGATTACACAATTATAGATATTCGTCAGACTGTCAGGAACTGAAGGAAGAAGTGAAAACTCAAATACATTTAATAGGTAGTACATTATTAATGGTATATCAATAAAATAAGCCTAATGATGTTACTTAAATACGAGGGTAAGTCAATAAGTATTCCCACCTCATGTTTAATCTTTGATAGGTTGGCTGTACCGTTTTGTGCTCGCGATCGTGGACGTGTTGTTCATTTGTTTCCGCTTGTGGAATGTTTCACCTTATCATTCCACTGCGTGTTGCGCTGTTACGCATTATACATGACTGCACCTCTCAGCGTTGTACGAAGAGTGTATTGGGAAACTCGTTCATCGATATGACAAATGTCATAATCGTCTGTGATGGTACTTGACTCCTGGTAATAAAACCATTTTGTGATTCACATTTATCATTGTTTTACTCCCCATCGGAGGTTGAAGAAATAGTCCTCATATTATTGATGGTTATAGTCTGCCTTGAGGTAACAGTAATCAGAATTAAACGTAATAATGTGAACACGGAGTAAAAACAACACAAGTCCATTTCACCGATTAATCATTAAACATGTGTAGGAATTCCGTGTGTTATTTACTGCGCTGGTGGAAAGCCGATTGGGTAATATATCATTCATGCTGTCGCAATGAGAATTCTTTACTAAAAACAGTTTATTTCTAGTTTTAGTGAGAGCGTTTCTAATGGATTCTCTTAAATATGCAGAGTATCACATGTCTCATTACGACTACTTTACAATATATACAGCAGAATAACTAATCTGGAGGAAATGAAAATCATTTGTAATTACACACACTTCAAACTCTGAGATTACATCAAAATAAATTATATCAAATTCTTACCAACACCCAAAAATATATAATGTATGCTGTTCTACTGATATTTGAATCCGTCTCTCCTTAAATGTATCCTGTCAGGAGATACAATGGTTGATAAAGGTATAGGGTGGGAGGGTACATGATGTATTTATACAATGTGCTGCCTAAGATATACTCGTATTTTTTAATCTTATTCCTCGCTCTTGCCAATCAGCTAATGATTTACACACGGTTTATTTAACGTTAATTCAGTTCAGTACTATGTATGGAATGACTGAGTAGCAAAACTTGCCCTTGGTAATTTGAATTTTCTCCTAACATGCATAGTAAAATGTTTGTTGATCAAAGCCTCTCTAATTTACAATCATATTAGACTAACGTTTTCTGAATGTAACGTATTCAATATAATATTTATGTGATACTTTAGACGTTCATCTATTTGAGAAAGTGATGGATGCTCATATTCTTTCACTCCTTTAACAGGAAGAAAAGTTCATGGCAGTGGCTTGAAGCTTTCCCGGATTGCAACCGGATGAAAATTCCATCTCCTGGGAAGAAGTGGGTGAAACGTTCAGGCGTCTTCGTTCGTATGCAATGCTTACTGCACTACGACCATCTATGATCCATTTATTTATCATTATGTTTGCAAGACAGTAATGTAAGTTATTCCATCGGAAAGAACAGTGACATATTGTTCTAAGTTGAGCGGAGTGATTTATTTACGCGAATGTTTCATAGACTTCCACGGCCGGATGAACAATAATAACCTTGACTGTCCGGGTGGTGCTGCGTCATCAAGTTAAAAACAGACGTTTCGGCCCTCATGTCGTGGCCTTCTTCCGGGTAGACTGAGCTGTAGTGCTGTGTTTCTTCGTTTTATAGTCTGATTGTTTGACCTAGCGGCCAAATGATTAATCACACCATCAGCATATAAAACAAAGAAGCACGGCACTACAGCTCTTTCTACCCAGACGAAGACCACGACATGAGGGCCGAAACCTCAGTTTTTAACTTGATGACTCGGTGCCCCCCAGACAGCCAAGATTATTATTGATTTATTTATGCCCGTCAGAAATAATGGTCATTTATACATAGACATCATTTCTTAGATGTGCCGCTGTAGTGCACCAGCTGTCATGGCGCGTAGCCTACATGTGCCGATAAGTAGTAACCTGACCTTCAGTTTCACGGGTAAAGACGCATTGTGAGGGCCGACTGTGGCTTTCAATCGTTACAATTCGTGAATAGCAGTGTTACAAGGGCTGATCAAATGTTTTAAAGAGCGTTTGTATTGTTACAATGCCACAACATAGTTACACTTTAGAACAGAAAATTGTTATATATGATTCAAATGTGAAAATAAAATCTTGCAGTAGAGTGAGGTTGGATTCCTGCACCTCACAGAAACACTGTGCGTAATGTGTAAGTAAATTTAGGGAAACTGGTTACTCTCGATAAGAAAACAAAATGTAAACCGCCGCGTTCATTCCGAGAGAAACTTGACGATATTAGTGAAAAGGTTAGAACGAAGTCCAAATAAATCTCTGAAACGGCTTTCACAGGAGACAGGAATTTCCTTGGCTAGGAATGCTACCAAGCTTTTAAAATTAAAACCGTATAAAGTTGCAATTGTTCATGAATTGGAGTCACTTGATAAAGTAAGTCGAGTAAAGTTTTGCGACTAGATGTTGAATAGTGTCAGTGACGGTACAATTGACCCATTTGTAATTTGTTTCACTGAAGAAGTGTGGTTCCATTTGCATGGACATGTATCGACATAAAATAACAGATATTGAAGCGCAGCAAACTCCGGAATTTTTCATGAAATGTCATTGCATGATGGAAAAATTAGAGTATGGTGCGCAGTAAGTGTTTGCCGAATAATAGGCCCTATATTTTATGAAGGTAGAGTAAATGCACGGAGATACAGGGATAAAATAATCACCCCATTCCTCGAAGAATTATCGGACGATGAATGTATTTCCAAAAAAGACTCCGCTACAGTGCATACTGAAGATCTCTCGTTACATTTAATTGAGGCAATGTTTGAAGATATGGTAATTAGTAAGGGGTTATGGCCAGCTAGATCTCCAGATCTTACTGAGATTTTTATTTTTCAGAGAACTTAAACAGTAAAGTGAAAAAGAATAACTCTCACGCATTTGAAGAACTGAAAGCGAACATAAGAAGAGATTTTGTAGCAATTTCACAAGAAGAATTAATGCGTGTGAATGAAAACTTTCTTAAGAAAAGTCAGAATTGTGTGACGGTAGACGGAGATCATTTTCAACATTTTGTATGACAAAGGTAGTTGAATATTCTAACTGTAGGCCTAATTCAGAAATCCGTGCCCTTAAATTGAGAGATTATGTGCATGAGACTTTACCGGCTAACGACTTGCTTCCAGGCCGCCGTGTGCACCGTGAGTAGTATGGTTTTGCCGGTTACCCCTTGGGTGGGGCCCGATACTGTCCCGCAACATTGGGTGGGGCAGGTCAAAGTCCATCTCGCAGCGTGTTGCAGGGGCAAAGTCCGCAAATGACGTCATCCAAGATGGCGGCGCGCTAGACGACGTGACCGGCAGTAGGTTTCATATTACAGCACGAAGCGTAAATGCATCGTCATCATTATATTCCGCCATACAAGTTTTCCGTAAGATGTTTATTTCACTATGGTCCTGGGATCGACTCAACCTGGAGTAAATGCGACCGTTGCCTAAGGCTGTTAACCTTATTATTATTATTATTATTATTATTATTACTATTATTATTATCAGACGCAGTTGGAAATGTAGAGAAGCGTTATTTTATTCCTTCAAGTATTTTTTTATAATTATATTTCACATACAGTTTTTCCGTAAGATGTCTATTTATCTAAAAAATAGCCCTGAGGTCATCTCAACCTAGGTTTGCCGATTAGCGTTTAATATAATTTTTACTTTGGTCCTATGGTAAAGGCGGCCGGTGCGTAAAACTCATGCTGGGGTCTTTAGAGGGGATATATTATGATAATAATTACAGGTTTTTTTAATGCCGATACAGAAAGCCAGTGAATGTTTAATCATATGCGTGCAGAGATTCATGTTATCTCTCTTACTATGCAGCGGTAATATAACGCTGTACGCTTATCGCTATCTTACAACGTCATTCATTGAGACTTCCTTTTAAATCCCAACTCTATCATATTATAAAGTCGCAGGCCAGTACTTTTAAATATTAAATCCTATTCATAGCACATGTCTTATGTATTATTAGTCAACAGTATTTTTATTGCGGTATATTGTAATATTCCATCGCTGAGTGGTTCTGAGTTCGATTCAAAGTCAGTAAAGGGATATATTATGATAATAATTACAGGTTTTTTTAATGCCGATACAGAAAGCCAGTGAATGTTTTTAATCACTTGCATACAGAGATTTGTAACACGTATTTAGAATCTCATCTCGCAAGATTTTTACTCACCTTGCAGTGGTCATATGCAGACGCAAGCGTTCTAGTATGTCTTATCTCGCACTCGTGTCACCTACATTTCATCTCTTTAATTCTCCATTCATAACAGTGATATTTCATTTAATCTTTAAATCCTAGTTTATTAATCTACCTAGTGCTTTTATTAATTTATTGCTTTGAGGCGGACTTGGTCCTCACGGTTGCTTCTGGTGAAAATAGAAAAATGGTTTTCAATGCAAGGTTTTAGCGAGAGATTTGAAATTCTAATACGTAATTCTTTAGAAAATGGCTTCTAGCGCGTAATTTAAAATTATGAACAAATGACATTGTGGCAGATTTGTAGTATATTTTTACGAGAGAGTTCATTTCACAATAGGTATCATATTACCAAAGTCAGCATTTTATTTTCTACGTTTTGTCACACAATCCCCGCGGATCATATTAAGTCTTTGTTCATACGAACTAAAACATAATGCTACGACAGCATTTTTTTCCAAACGTATCTTCAAACAAAAGTTTAATTTCTTTATTCATATACAAGAAATGATATGATGTTGATTCAACAAATTCTTTATTTATGACGTCATCATTACAAACAGGCTCATGCATGCTTCAAGGTCTTACACGGCACGTGTGCGGAAGTTAAGTAGGTCACACATCTCATATTGCAGAACAAGTCTCTGCAAGTCACGGCTAGCTCACGGCGTTAGTATATAAGGCGATGACGTCACCGCATCACATTCACTTCTTCGCAGACCGTCGCCGACTACACATCATGGAGAGCTCGTCCGCCGTCGTCTTCCAATGTGGTGAGTGTGCTTCAAGGTACAGACACAAGAAACATCTAGTAAGGCACATCAACCAACATCATAAGAAAAGTGACTACAAGTGTGAAATATGCGGTGTGATATTTACACGAAGTGATGTGTTAAAAAGACATGCACGAGAAAATCACTCCGTTACTGCCTTCACCTGTAACATTTGTCACTCCAACTTCTCATCGGCACGAAACTTAAGTAGACACCAGGAGAGGAGCCACCACCCAGCAACAAGGGACGCTGTCAATCGCATTGGGCTGTATCACCAGGCAGGCCACTTGTACTTTCCTGCTGAAGCCGGGACATCATGCAACGGAGGCGAGACCTCGAGGATTCCCGTGCGCGGTGGTGGTCAAAGCCAGGAACCCGCCCGATTACAGGTACGTTTTATTACATTATCAATCATGTTTTTTAAAATGTAAATACATACATCATAGTAGCGGTGTAACACATGATTACATTTTATTTTTATAGGTCGGAGCGAGGAGCTACGATGCGGACGATGCCAGACAAAACAACACCGATCGCTTCCATCTACCAGCCCATAGCGGGGACGGAGTAGCCCGTCCAACGATGCTGGGAGAGGAGGCCACACCTTCCGGTGTACGTTTACAGGTATGTAGTGAAATTATTATTATTTCAGTGATTGTACAAGATATTATTATTATTATTTCTATGATGGTACAAGACATCGAACTTATTTTTTCCTTATAAAACTCAGTATTACTTTTTCCATGTTACTGAATGTGAGACTTTATATTTCAGTGATTAAACAAGACAGAAAACTTAATTTTGTTAATTTTTTCCACGTTACTGAATGTGAGACTTTATATTTTAATGATTAAACAAGACAGAAAACTTATTTTTTATCACAAAACTCATTATTATTTTTTATATTAGTACAGAACGGTTAAAATCAAGACATTAATCTCGTAAATCTTAATATTTTATATTTCTGTTGTTACAGAATACAAGTCCAGTGAGTGGGGATACCATGCAGACATCATCCATCCATCCAAACACCATCCATCCAGGGCATTCAGGTTTACATTTGCAGGTATGTTATTATTATGATTATTGTGCAAGACATCCAACATATTATTTTCTATATTAGTACAGAGCGGCTAAAATCAAGACATAAAACTCATAAATCTTAATATTTTATTTTTCTATTGTTACAGAACACAGAGTCCAACCGTCAGTCGCGACCTAGCGTTACCATGCTTATGCGTGATATTCCACAGGTATGTACAGTGAAATGTCTTAGTGTTTTATTATTCCATACGCTTACGAAGGTCTAGATTGCTAATGTCGATATTTTTTCGTTATTACAGAGTCAAGGTGGAATGGATCGCATCGCTGTGACCAACTCAACATCGGCGGAAACATGTGAGTTTTTACCCGTCGAAACAGCGTTCAGGTCACGACTGGCAACATATGCAGCATTAAATTTCCCAGCCGGCGATATGGAATCTGTCCTGTCGTCGTGTCAGTATAAAATTGAAAACCTTCTGTCAGATTCACTGTCAAAATTTGCATCAATTAAATTTAATATTTTTGTAGAGTGTGAATTTAATCATCTAGAGCTAAATTCTTGTTTGAGAAATTTTAAGACAAAAAATGAAGCACTGCTTAGAACATCAAATATTCACGAAGTAGTATCTAGACACATTTCTAAAATTCAAGCTGAGATGCAGGACAGTGAATTGCGAGGGTCTGGGTGGTTTTACAATAAAATCCACAAAATTGAAATTCGTATCAATGAGTACTTGCCATTTGCAGGGCGTAGGCATATGATCCTCCCTGGTAAATTCCAGCATCTGAAGTCATTAATTAATATTGATAATGATGATGAATTTTGTTTCAAGTATTGTGTATTATCAAAATTTATTGAGTCTGATAAGGATTTGTGGGTCAGTTATCTTACCAGACCAGAGTTGGATATCAAGTACGATTGGAACTGTGTGAAATTCCCCGTTTCGATTCATGATATTGAAAAGTTTTCCAAAAGAAACAATATTTCGATCAATGTTTTCGGCCTCGAGGAGAAACGGGATGGGAAAAATATTTCTCATTTCGTATTTCCTATCAAAATTGTTGAAAAGGAATTAGATGATCATAGAGATCTTTTGTTTGTATGTAACGAGGAAAATTCACATTACATAGTCATTTCCGATTTCAACGCTTTTGTAAAGCCATTCATAACATCTCACGACCATAAGATCAGAGTTTGTAAACGATGTTTTACACATTTCGAATCGTATGCTGGTAAGTCTGCTGACGTAAGGTTGAAAGAGCATTTGGCAATATGCAACTCATTCAGCCCAGTCAGATGCGAAATTCCTAAAAATCCTGAAGTTGTATTCAACAAGCCCGAATATTCGCAAAAGATTAGATTTGTCATCTATGCGGATTTCGAGTGTTTGCTGGAACCGATATCAGGATGTTTGGGAGATCCGCAGAAAAGCTGGACTACTCCTTATCAGAAGCATAAACCTTTTAGTTATTGTTATTTTATCAAAGATGCTGAGGGCGCATATTCTCAACTGAGACTTTTTAGAGGGGAGGATGCCAGTGGCGAGTTTATGCGCTCGCTCGTTGCTGATGCTAAAGAAATTGATAAAATCTTGAACAGCGTAAATAAGCCCATGACCCCTCTGACAGAAGATGAAATTAGGGTTTACAATAGCGCTACTATTTGCCATATTTGTGGTGAGGGTAACTTTACCGATGTGAACTATAAAGTAAGGGACCATTGCCATGTTAGTGGTCGGTTCAGAGGAGCCGCCCACAGAAATTGTAATTTGAATTATAGGAACCAGGCATTTGTCCCTATTGTTTTGCATAACATGTCTAACTATGATGCTCATTTCATTGTGACAGAACTTGGTTTCGATGAAAACCGTATCAACGTTATTTGTAATAGTCAAGAAAAGTATGTGACATTTTCAAAATTTATTCCCTCCTCTTATTTGAAGAGGGGAGGTATGGAGTTAAGATTTATAGATTCGTTTCGGTTCATGGCAAGCAGCCTGGAAAAGCTAGCAAACAATCTACCTAAAGATAAATTTATAGAAACAGCAAAAGTATTTGGTGAAAACGCCGATTTGGTGTGTCGAAAGGGAGTGTTTCCCTACGACTACGTCACCTCAGTTGAAATTTTGAAGGAGAAGAAATTACCTCCCAAAGATGCATTTTATAATAGACTCGTGAATGAGAACGTCTCTGACCAAGACTACTCTCACGCGAGAAACGTTTGGAATTCTTTCTCGATCAGCTCATTAGGAGAATATTCAGACTTGTATTTAAAATCCGATGTTTTGATTTTGACCGACGTCTTTGAAAACTTTAGACAGATGTGTTTTGAGACGTACGGAATGGATTGTTTGTTCTATTCCACAGTTCCAGGCTTTGCTTACTCAGCTATGTTGAAGTTCACAAAGGTAAAATTACCGCTTTTGACCGATATGGATATGATCCAAATGTTTGAACGCGGGATAAGAGGTGGAATTTGTCAGTGTGTGACAAGGCACGCTGTTGCAAACAATAACATGTGTGATGAATATGATGAGACAGCAAAAAAATCTTTTCTTTATTATGTCGATGCCAATAACCTATATGGTTATGCGATGTCCCAGGCATTGCCGTCAGGCGAGTTCCGCTGGCTCGACAAACATGAGATAGCGTCCTTTGACATCATGTCCATACCGGTCAATTCTAAATTAGGATATGTGCTTGAGGTAGACATTGAATATCCAGACCATCTTCACGATGCTCATTCTGATCTCCCTTTCTGTGCAGAGATGAAATTTCCTTCAGGCAGCAGAAACAAAAAATTATTAACTACTTTGGAGCCAAAAGAAAAATATGTCGTTCATCACACGGTACTTAAGCAAGCCGTGCAACACGGACTGAGGTTATCCAAGATCCATAGAGTTATCGAATTTCAACAAAGCTGCTGGTTGAAACCCTACATTGACTATAACACGGCCAAGCGTAGAGCTGCAGCCAACAACTTTGAGAAAGACTTTTTTAAATTGATGAATAACGCCGTTTTTGGCAAGACTATGGAAAATGTAAGGAAACGTATCAATTTTCGGCTTGTATCAAGTGAGAAGGAAATTCGAAAGCTGATAGCCAAAAGTAACTTTATGGATAGAACAATTTATAACGAAAACTTGGTTGGTGTCCATCTAGCAAAAACTAGTTTAGTGTTTGATAAGGCCATCTATGTTGGCATGTCTATTTTGGAAATTTCGAAAACTAGGATGTATGAGTTCCATTATGATACCATGAAAAATTTTTATAAAGAAGGATTGAAATTGTGCTACATGGACACGGACAGCTTCGTCTATAGAATTGAAACGGATGACCTCTTCCGTGATATGATGCATTTCCGAGATGAGCTGGATACTAGCGTCTACCCACCCGAACATCCCTTGTTTTCAAACGAAAACAAGGCGGTGGTCGGGAAATTCAAAGATGAAGGAGCTGGTCACTCCATAAAGGCGTTCGTAGGTCTGCGAGCGAAAATGTACGCCATAAAATTTAATGATATGGTCATCAAAAAATTGAAAGGCGTTAAGAAAAACGTCATTGACAAAGATGTCAGCTTTGAAGATTATGTTGGTTGTCTACAGAGCGGACAGTCAACATTCTCGTTAAACAGATCCATCAGATCATACAAGCATAATGTATTTTCGATTTCGATGAATAAATTAACTTTATCTGGCAACGACGACAAGCGTCATATTATGGAAAATTGTGTGGACACTCTCGCTCACGGACACTACAAAATCAGGGAGGAGGAGTGTGATGATGAACCTCCTACTAAAAAATGTAAATTGTAAAAATGTATATTTGTTTATAGACTTTGCTTTATGAAATATTATCTGTAATTTATATGATGTAAGAAAGAATCAATATTTATATTCTGTATGATGTATGATACATTAAACGATGTATGAAGCATTAAAATGTTACTGTTATCCCATGATTTTTTTATTATTATATGATGTATGATACAATATTTGTAATACTTATGATGTGAGAATTGTAATACATATGATATGAAAAATATTATACTTTGTATAATCTGTGTTAAAATAAAATATTAAACAGATGCACTATCTTTAATTTTATCCCCGAGCTTAAAAATCCCACTCCCTACACATATACCTCCTTCCTCCCTCTTTTTTCTAGGCAGAACTAGTCTAGACTGGTTTTTTCTAGACAGAACTAGTATGGATTGGATTTCTCTAGACTGAACTAGTATGAACTGGTTTCTTCTAGGTAGATCTAGTCTGGACTGGTTTTTTCTAGTCAGAACTAGTCTAGGCGTAGTCCACGACGGTAAGTATCCTTTTTTTTTATCAAGAACATGAAATATAACAAGAACAAGAAATATAACAAGACCAAGACCAAAACCAAGACCAAAACCAAGACCAAGACCAAGACCAAGACCAAGACCAAGACCAAGACCAAGACCAAGACCAAGACCAAGACCAAGACCAAGACCAAGACCAAGACCAAGACCAAGACCAAGACCAAGACCAAGACCAAGACCAAGACCAAGACCAAGACCAAGACCAAGACCAAGACCAAGACCAAGACCAAGACCAAGACCAAGACCAAGACCGAGACCGAGAAACAAGACCATGACCAAGACCGAGAGACAAGACCAAGACCAAGACCGAGAAACAAGACCAAGACCGAGAACGAAACGAGACGAGAACGATGCGAGACGAGAACGAAACGAGAACGAAACGAGAACTAAATATACAGAGAAATAGACCTAAAACGAGAACTAAACGAGAACGAAACGATACGAGAACGAGATGAGACGAGAACTAAACGAGAACGAAACGATACGAGAACGAGATGAGACGAGAACTAAACGAAAACGAATTAGGCTAGGTAGGTTATGTTGGGTTAGGTTATGTTAGGTTAGGTTAGGTTATGATAGGTTACGTTAGGTTAGCAGGACGATATTTTAAAATTATTTCTAGAAACATTGATAAAATGTGCCAAGGAACTTAGCCTTTCTATCAATGTAGAAATGATTTTAAAATATCCTGCTAACCTAACGTAACCTATCATAACCTAACCTAACCTAACATAACCTAACCCAACATAACCTACCTAGCCTAATTCGTTTTCGTTTAGTTCTCGTCTCATCTCGTTCTCGTATCGTTTCGTTCTCGTTTAGTTCTCGTCTCATCTCGTTCTCGTATCGTTTCGTTCTCGTTTAGTTCTCGTTTTAGGTCTATTTCTCTGTATATTTAGTTCTCGTTTCGTTCTCGTTTCGTTCTCGTCTCGCATCGTTCTCGTCTCGTTTCGTTCTCGGTCTTGGTCTTGTTTCTCGGTCTTGGTCTTGGTCTTGTCTCTCGGTCTTGGTCATGGTCTTGTTTCTCGGTCTCGGTCTTGGTCTTGGTCTTGGTCTTGGTCTTGGTCTTGGTCTTGGTCTTGGTCTTGGTCTTGGTCTTGGTCTTGGTCTTGGTCTTGGTCTTGGTCTTGGTCTTGGTCTTGGTCTTGGTCTTGGTCTTGGTCTTGGTCTTGGTCTTGGTCTTGGTCTTGGTCTTGGTCTTGGTCTTGGTCTTGGTCTTGGTCTTGGTCTTGGTCTTGGTTTTGGTCTTGGTTTTGGTCTTGTTATATTTCTTGTTCTTGTTATATTTCATGTTCTTGATAAAAAAAAAGGATACTTACCGTCGTGGACTACGCCTAGACTAGTTCTGACTAGAAAAAACCAGTCCAGACTAGATCTACCTAGAAGAAACCAGTTCATACTAGTTCAGTCTAGAGAAATCCAATCCATACTAGTTCTGTCTAGAAAAAACCAGTCTAGACTAGTTCTGCCTAGAAAAAAGAGGGAGGAAGGAGGTATATGTGTAGGGAGTGGGATTTTTAAGCTCGGGGATAAAATTAAAGATAGTGCATCTGTTTAATATTTTATTTTAACACAGATTATACAAAGTATAATATTTTTCATATCATATGTATTACAATTCTCACATCATAAGTATTACAAATATTGTATCATACATCATATAATAATAAAAAAATCATGGGATAACAGTAACATTTTAATGCTTCATACATCGTTTAATGTATCATACATCATACAGAATATAAATATTGATTCTTTCTTACATCATATAAATTACAGATAATATTTCATAAAGCAAAGTCTATAAACAAATATACATTTTTACAATTTACATTTTTTAGTAGGAGGTTCATCATCACACTCCTCCTCCCTGATTTTGTAGTGTCCGTGAGCGAGAGTGTCCACACAATTTTCCATAATATGACGCTTGTCGTCGTTGCCAGATAAAGTTAATTTATTCATCGAAATCGAAAATACATTATGCTTGTATGATCTGATGGATCTGTTTAACGAGAATGTTGACTGTCCGCTCTGTAGACAACCAACATAATCTTCAAAGCTGACATCTTTGTCAATGACGTTTTTCTTAACGCCTTTCAATTTTTTGATGACCATATCATTAAATTTTATGGCGTACATTTTCGCTCGCAGACCTACGAACGCCTTTATGGAGTGACCAGCTCCTTCATCTTTGAATTTCCCGACCACCGCCTTGTTTTCGTTTGAAAACAAGGGATGTTCGGGTGGGTAGACGCTAGTATCCAGCTCATCTCGGAAATGCATCATATCACGGAAGAGGTCATCCGTTTCAATTCTATAGACGAAGCTGTCCGTGTCCATGTAGCACAATTTCAATCCTTCTTTATAAAAATTTTTCATGGTATCATAATGGAACTCATACATCCTAGTTTTCGAAATTTCCAAAATAGACATGCCAACATAGATGGCCTTATCAAACACTAAACTAGTTTTTGCTAGATGGACACCAACCAAGTTTTCGTTATAAATTGTTCTATCCATAAAGTTACTTTTGGCTATCAGCTTTCGAATTTCCTTCTCACTTGATACAAGCCGAAAATTGATACGTTTCCTTACATTTTCCATAGTCTTGCCAAAAACGGCGTTATTCATCAATTTAAAAAAGTCTTTCTCAAAGTTGTTGGCTGCAGCTCTACGCTTGGCCGTGTTATAGTCAATGTAGGGTTTCAACCAGCAGCTTTGTTGAAATTCGATAACTCTATGGATCTTGGATAACCTCAGTCCGTGTTGCACGGCTTGCTTAAGTACCGTGTGATGAACGACATATTTTTCTTTTGGCTCCAAAGTAGTTAATAATTTTTTGTTTCTGCTGCCTGAAGGAAATTTCATCTCTGCACAGAAAGGGAGATCAGAATGAGCATCGTGAAGATGGTCTGGATATTCAATGTCTACCTCAAGCACATATCCTAATTTAGAATTGACCGGTATGGACATGATGTCAAAGGACGCTATCTCATGTTTGTCGAGCCAGCGGAACTCGCCTGACGGCAATGCCTGGGACATCGCATAACCATATAGGTTATTGGCATCGACATAATAAAGAAAAGATTTTTTTGCTGTCTCATCATATTCATCACACATGTTATTGTTTGCAACAGCGTGCCTTGTCACACACTGACAAATTCCACCTCTTATCCCGCGTTCAAACATTTGGATCATATCCATATCGGTCAAAAGCGGTAATTTTACCTTTGTGAACTTCAACATAGCTGAGTAAGCAAAGCCTGGAACTGTGGAATAGAACAAACAATCCATTCCGTACGTCTCAAAACACATCTGTCTAAAGTTTTCAAAGACGTCGGTCAAAATCAAAACATCGGATTTTAAATACAAGTCTGAATATTCTCCTAATGAGCTGATCGAGAAAGAATTCCAAACGTTTCTCGCGTGAGAGTAGTCTTGGTCAGAGACGTTCTCATTCACGAGTCTATTATAAAATGCATCTTTGGGAGGTAATTTCTTCTCCTTCAAAATTTCAACTGAGGTGACGTAGTCGTAGGGAAACACTCCCTTTCGACACACCAAATCGGCGTTTTCACCAAATACTTTTGCTGTTTCTATAAATTTATCTTTAGGTAGATTGTTTGCTAGCTTTTCCAGGCTGCTTGCCATGAACCGAAACGAATCTATAAATCTTAACTCCATACCTCCCCTCTTCAAATAAGAGGAGGGAATAAATTTTGAAAATGTCACATACTTTTCTTGACTATTACAAATAACGTTGATACGGTTTTCATCGAAACCAAGTTCTGTCACAATGAAATGAGCATCATAGTTAGACATGTTATGCAAAACAATAGGGACAAATGCCTGGTTCCTATAATTCAAATTACAATTTCTGTGGGCGGCTCCTCTGAACCGACCACTAACATGGCAATGGTCCCTTACTTTATAGTTCACATCGGTAAAGTTACCCTCACCACAAATATGGCAAATAGTAGCGCTATTGTAAACCCTAATTTCATCTTCTGTCAGAGGGGTCATGGGCTTATTTACGCTGTTCAAGATTTTATCAATTTCTTTAGCATCAGCAACGAGCGAGCGCATAAACTCGCCACTGGCATCCTCCCCTCTAAAAAGTCTCAGTTGAGAATATGCGCCCTCAGCATCTTTGATAAAATAACAATAACTAAAAGGTTTATGCTTCTGATAAGGAGTAGTCCAGCTTTTCTGCGGATCTCCCAAACATCCTGATATCGGTTCCAGCAAACACTCGAAATCCGCATAGATGACAAATCTAATCTTTTGCGAATATTCGGGCTTGTTGAATACAACTTCAGGATTTTTAGGAATTTCGCATCTGACTGGGCTGAATGAGTTGCATATTGCCAAATGCTCTTTCAACCTTACGTCAGCAGACTTACCAGCATACGATTCGAAATGTGTAAAACATCGTTTACAAACTCTGATCTTATGGTCGTGAGATGTTATGAATGGCTTTACAAAAGCGTTGAAATCGGAAATGACTATGTAATGTGAATTTTCCTCGTTACATACAAACAAAAGATCTCTATGATCATCTAATTCCTTTTCAACAATTTTGATAGGAAATACGAAATGAGAAATATTTTTCCCATCCCGTTTCTCCTCGAGGCCGAAAACATTGATCGAAATATTGTTTCTTTTGGAAAACTTTTCAATATCATGAATCGAAACGGGGAATTTCACACAGTTCCAATCGTACTTGATATCCAACTCTGGTCTGGTAAGATAACTGACCCACAAATCCTTATCAGACTCAATAAATTTTGATAATACACAATACTTGAAACAAAATTCATCATCATTATCAATATTAATTAATGACTTCAGATGCTGGAATTTACCAGGGAGGATCATATGCCTACGCCCTGCAAATGGCAAGTACTCATTGATACGAATTTCAATTTTGTGGATTTTATTGTAAAACCACCCAGACCCTCGCAATTCACTGTCCTGCATCTCAGCTTGAATTTTAGAAATGTGTCTAGATACTACTTCGTGAATATTTGATGTTCTAAGCAGTGCTTCATTTTTTGTCTTAAAATTTCTCAAACAAGAATTTAGCTCTAGATGATTAAATTCACACTCTACAAAAATATTAAATTTAATTGATGCAAATTTTGACAGTGAATCTGACAGAAGGTTTTCAATTTTATACTGACACGACGACAGGACAGATTCCATATCGCCGGCTGGGAAATTTAATGCTGCATATGTTGCCAGTCGTGACCTGAACGCTGTTTCGACGGGTAAAAACTCACATGTTTCCGCCGATGTTGAGTTGGTCACAGCGATGCGATCCATTCCACCTTGACTCTGTAATAACGAAAAAATATCGACATTAGCAATCTAGACCTTCGTAAGCGTATGGAATAATAAAACACTAAGACATTTCACTGTACATACCTGTGGAATATCACGCATAAGCATGGTAACGCTAGGTCGCGACTGACGGTTGGACTCTGTGTTCTGTAACAATAGAAAAATAAAATATTAAGATTTATGAGTTTTATGTCTTGATTTTAGCCGCTCTGTACTAATATAGAAAATAATATGTTGGATGTCTTGCACAATAATCATAATAATAACATACCTGCAAATGTAAACCTGAATGCCCTGGATGGATGGTGTTTGGATGGATGGATGATGTCTGCATGGTATCCCCACTCACTGGACTTGTATTCTGTAACAACAGAAATATAAAATATTAAGATTTACGAGATTAATGTCTTGATTTTAACCGTTCTGTACTAATATAAAAAATAATAATGAGTTTTGTGATAAAAAATAAGTTTTCTGTCTTGTTTAATCATTAAAATATAAAGTCTCACATTCAGTAACGTGGAAAAAATTAACAAAATTAAGTTTTCTGTCTTGTTTAATCACTGAAATATAAAGTCTCACATTCAGTAACATGGAAAAAGTAATACTGAGTTTTATAAGGAAAAAATAAGTTCGATGTCTTGTACCATCATAGAAATAATAATAATAATATCTTGTACAATCACTGAAATAATAATAATTTCACTACATACCTGTAAACGTACACCGGAAGGTGTGGCCTCCTCTCCCAGCATCGTTGGACGGGCTACTCCGTCCCCGCTATGGGCTGGTAGATGGAAGCGATCGGTGTTGTTTTGTCTGGCATCGTCCGCATCGTAGCTCCTCGCTCCGACCTATAAAAATAAAATGTAATCATGTGTTACACCGCTACTATGATGTATGTATTTACATTTTAAAAAACATGATTGATAATGTAATAAAACGTACCTGTAATCGGGCGGGTTCCTGGCTTTGACCACCACCGCGCACGGGAATCCTCGAGGTCTCGCCTCCGTTGCATGATGTCCCGGCTTCAGCAGGAAAGTACAAGTGGCCTGCCTGGTGATACAGCCCAATGCGATTGACAGCGTCCCTTGTTGCTGGGTGGTGGCTCCTCTCCTGGTGTCTACTTAAGTTTCGTGCCGATGAGAAGTTGGAGTGACAAATGTTACAGGTGAAGGCAGTAACGGAGTGATTTTCTCGTGCATGTCTTTTTAACACATCACTTCGTGTAAATATCACACCGCATATTTCACACTTGTAGTCACTTTTCTTATGATGTTGGTTGATGTGCCTTACTAGATGTTTCTTGTGTCTGTACCTTGAAGCACACTCACCACATTGGAAGACGACGGCGGACGAGCTCTCCATGATGTGTAGTCGGCGACGGTCTGCGAAGAAGTGAATGTGATGCGGTGACGTCATCGCCTTATATACTAACGCCGTGAGCTAGCCGTGACTTGCAGAGACTTGTTCTGCAATATGAGATGTGTGACCTACTTAACTTCCGCACACGTGCCGTGTAAGACCTTGAAGCATGCATGAGCCTGTTTGTAATGATGACGTCATAAATAAAGAATTTGTTGAATCAACATCATATCATTTCTTGTATATGAATAAAGAAATTAAACTTTTGTTTGAAGATACGTTTGGAAAAAAATGCTGTCGTAGCATTATGTTTTAGTTCGTATGAACAAAGACTTAATATGATCCGCGGGGATTGTGTGACAAAACGTAGAAAATAAAATGCTGACTTTGGTAATATGATACCTATTGTGAAATGAACTCTCTCGTAAAAATATACTACAAATCTGCCACAATGTCATTTGTTCATAATTTTAAATTACGCGCTAGAAGCCATTTTCTAAAGAATTACGTATTAGAATTTCAAATCTCTCGCTAAAACCTTGCATTGAAAACCATTTTTCTATTTTCACCAGAAGCAACCGTGAGGACCAAGTCCGCCTCAAAGCAATAAATTAATAAAAGCACTAGGTAGATTAATAAACTAGGATTTAAAGATTAAATGAAATATCACTGTTATGAATGGAGAATTAAAGAGATGAAATGTAGGTGACACGAGTGCGAGATAAGACATACTAGAACGCTTGCGTCTGCATATGACCACTGCAAGGTGAGTAAAAATCTTGCGAGATGAGATTCTAAATACGTGTTACAAATCTCTGTATGCAAGTGATTAAAAACATTCACTGGCTTTCTGTATCGGCATTAAAAAAACCTGTAATTATTATCATAATATATCCCTTTACTGACTTTGAATCGAACTCAGAACCACTCAGCGATGGAATATTACAATATACCGCAATAAAAATACTGTTGACTAATAATACATAAGACATGTGCTATGAATAGGATTTAATATTTAAAAGTACTGGCCTGCGACTTTATAATATGATAGAGTTGGGATTTAAAAGGAAGTCTCAATGAATGACGTTGTAAGATAGCGATAAGCGTACAGCGTTATATTACCGCTGCATAGTAAGAGAGATAACATGAATCTCTGCACGCATATGATTAAACATTCACTGGCTTTCTGTATCGGCATTAAAAAAACCTGTAATTATTATCATAATATATCCCCTCTAAAGACCCCAGCATGAGTTTTACGCACCGGCCGCCTTTACCATAGGACCAAAGTAAAAATTATATTAAACGCTAATCGGCAAACCTAGGTTGAGATGACCTCAGGGCTATTTTTTAGATAAATAGACATCTTACGGAAAAACTGTATGTGAAATATAATTATAAAAAAATACTTGAAGGAATAAAATAACGCTTCTCTACATTTCCAACTGCGTCTGATAATAATAATAGTAATAATAATAATAATAATAATAATAATAAGGTTAACAGCCTTAGGCAACGGTCGCATTTACTCCAGGTTGAGTCGATCCCAGGACCATAGTGAAATAAACATCTTACGGAAAACTTGTATGGCGGAATATAATGATGACGATGCATTTACGCTTCGTGCTGTAATATGAAACCTACTGCCGGTCACGTCGTCTAGCGCGCCGCCATCTTGGATGACGTCATTTGCGGACTTTGCCCCTGCAACACGCTGCGAGATGGACTTTGACCTGCCCCACCCAATGTTGCGGGACAGTATCGGGCCCCACCCAAGGGGTAACCGGCAAAACCATACTACTACCGTGCGTTCTCGGCACATCGCAAAAATAATATCTGTGTACGTTAATTCTTATTGGGATTCCAGCCGAATAAAGAGGTTTGCGTAAAATAGTATAGAATGACTGTGTATATATTCTGCAAAATGTAGATAAGAAACTGTAGTGTGAAATGTCATGTTGGCATGCATGGATTATAATTTGGTAGAATTTTGTTAAAGCAGACTTATTGATGGATTCCAGGTCACATTTCTTAAGAAAATTGTTACTTTGAAGTTGACTCCAGCTCTCTAACAATGAATAAAAAAGTTGATCCTCAGCCTATACAGGACCATGTAGTCTGGTTTCTGAGTGAGGGATTGAATTGAAATGTTTTATATTCTCACAATCTCACAGAGTTAAATATGGTGGTTATATGGGAATTTAATTTTCTGAACTAATGCACAGTGAATGATTGAGATTATTATGAACGTTTTCCGCCGCACCGCATTTACTCCATGAAGAGCTGCGGAGTAACGAGGCTGAACATGAAAAACTCTGAAATGCTGCATTACGTCCACAAGATAGCTTCAAACAGTATTGAGTGTGGTGAGAGATAACCGAAGCTCTCCAAATAACACAGAGTTGATTGGATTTTTATGGCTACTGGAATTTTAAATAACTTTGGTTAAATCTATCAAGTACTGCATTTTCAGGTAGAACTGGACTTTCACTTTACATTTCAAAATGTGTTTGAAACTTCGGGTGCACAATAACTGTAGTTGAGACATTTAGAATGTTGCAGATTTAAGTTAACCATGACATACCAATAAGGCAGGTAAACACTAACAAAATGGATAATGGCTTCCCCGTCACCATGTGAGCCGTGAATTCGGTTTAATTACATCAGCCCCAGGAAAAAAATCAGTAAATTATATATATTTTTGTAAAGTTGGTACCGCTCACAAAATCGCTCCAGGTTATATGGGATCGGACTATGGCAGTGACATCTTTACGAACCTGAATTCTTGAGCATCACGGCGCAAGTGAACAACTCAGTTAAATTCCATAGTGCATCTGCTGATTGGCGTTTTCGGCCTAGGACGCCATGATGGATCTAGCGCTGTTTTTGGTGAGCTCTTTCCATTATCTACCGCCGGAATTCAGCGACCGGAACGCGTAGTGCATGTCATACCGGCAGAATATTGACTGGAAAAACGCAAGCTAGAATTCATTCGAAGGCAGTAATCATTACAAAATGGATGAGATAGAAGTAGGTTTGGCTGTTGCAGTGTAATTATTTAATATTCTGTAACTTGCTTGGTAATCACTATAGCCTGCACAAACTACAATACATCATTCGCCATGCACAAACATCACACACAACGTAGTTAAAATTTTTCCCACCCTGGGCGCTGCCGGTCATCCGCGCGCGTGCGTTGCGTCGACATTCTGCCCGTATAACTCCACGGGCGTTTTTTATGCGCGCGCTCTTTCTGCAATATTGTGCGTCGGTAGGGATAGAAACCGCCTATGCATGTTTAAACGCGCGGTTCATTCGGTCCGCATAGTTTAAAACATTAACTGACCCAATGGATACGGTTTTGGGTCGCTGACATTAGGCCGCGTTTTTCCGGTCCTTGTAACATGGGCCTAATCATGGTATGCTGACCTTGGCAACACATGTGTAGAAACAGTTGACTTTTCCCAATCAAGACTCTAAAAAAAACCACAACAGTCCCCTACAACTCGAATAAAAGTGTGATGTGCTGGCGAGGACGAAATAAAAGTGCTTTTTTGTCTGTCTGGTGGAAACAAAATAACCCGGAACTCACTTAACTGCAACTCACAAAAACTACACAAAACAGTCGCCAACAACTCGAGTGTACATTGTGTTCGTAAAATGTTGCAGTTGTGTTTGTTCCGTGCATAGCTTTCTACGCCATTTAGAACTTTATAGTTATTGTATGCACTCCACTTTACGCACACGAACTGTTAATGATACATTTTTATTTGTTCTCTTGTAAAAAGTTATTCTATTCGTATCAAATTATGTTATATAGTATTTCACTTAGATATGCTAGGAGCTGGTATGCGTTTTGTTTATTCTCTCCGTAAGTTCAAGTCTGCTTGTATTTGTTATTCTGTCTGTAACGTCTAGTCTAAGTAGGGGCGCTGAGTAGTTGTGTTACGCGCAAGACCTCCCCTCTCTTGCCGCATCTCGGCTCTGCCTCATGGGGGCGGACTAGCCGCCCGCACTATTCTCCATCTGTCTTCCGCTGTTACCTTCTGAGTTGGATTGTTTGTGGACTTCTGTGTGAAATATTGTTCGTCTGGGATCTCTTCGGGATGGTTTGAAATACAGGTGAGCGAGGCATACATATTAATGTAGCGCATTTGTCAGATTAGTTTATTTATTTTTTATTATTTTGTTGTTCATTGTTTGATATTCTGAAATGTAAATTCTCCCCTCGCTCGCCTGCCTTTCTCGCCAGATCATTTCTTTCGGCCATCTTGCAAAATTATTGTATCCCGAAGATATCTGTATGGCTGAATTGTATGCTTGATGTGTGTGTGAATCCAACTCCCTTCCTTTCTTCCTTTCGTTTTCTTCTTTCTGCCCTTCAGGCATTTTCTTTATATGTAAAGGTAAATTTCTTTTGGTTTGCATTAAAGATCTAGATCTTATATAAATTTCGAGGCAGACATTCTGGTACTACCAGACAAACATTATCGATAATTTAAGATGTTTCCTTATTCTTATTTATGTAGAAGCATTTAAACCAAAATAACTATTACTATAAGTTATTATAGGTTGTACTATACACATTTCTTTGGAGTTACTCTCATTATTTTCTTTATACAAAGCACCTCATAATAATATATACATATTCAGTAAATTCATGCTCTGTCTGTTTTGCTACATTATTTTGTGACTATATTATAAATAAATTTGTGAATATGAATTCTTCATTTTTTCTTGAATGAGAGATATATTTATATTTATACAAATATTAACCCAGTTACTTCCGTTCCTTCTTGAATGCTCTTTGCCAATCCCCTATCCATATGCACTGGTTTCCCATATTCTATAATAGAACTGTACATCAGAAGACTTCAAGTGGGGAAATTCCCCAGTTATCTACAGTGCGGGGAGCAAGCAGCAGCATGTTGCGAAAGGCATGAGTTTCTGTTTTTTGTTAAAATGCAAGCAACGCATCAGCAATGCACAGATAGTGTTATACGTTACTTGGAATTGGCTAACACGTCAAAAGAAGGTTGTACAAACAATTTGTTATTTGAATTTCTGGACTTGATTCGCCTGGATTTTAAAACAGGTATACTATAAAATTTCTGAAATCGTCACCTGAAATAATAAATTAATAAATAAAAATGGAGAAAGATGCCCGATTTCATAAATAAAGAAACAATTTGGTATCTTGGTGTGCGAAGTATGTAACCTTTACAACGTACTGACAGCTCAGACTTGGTGTCTCAAAAACTATTAAGAAGGTTATAAATGCCTGAAAGATGGCCCATTGTTATGAATTCGGTCCCCTGGCGCAGCACCAGATGTAGAAGGAAAACCATGTTCATAGTCATTGATATCCCTCTGAGAGTGGAGTCTGTAGCCAGGAAACACTGAAACACCCCAAACTTTTAGCTGCAGTGTGCTACACAATTTATTGGATTTTATTTCTTCTTCTGTGAGGCTTGAGAATCGCTCACTGCAGGAACCCGCGTAACTGGAGAATTATCTGTTAAGTATATCCAGATTATAGTATTATGAGGGGTGTTAATGAGTCCGACCTCATTAACACCCCGTGCGAAAGCAGGTTTAACCACTTCTTTTTGCACACTATACAGTCTATTAATTTTTCTGTATTTACTTTTACTGTAGGTTACATCCATTACCCCCGAAGAGAAGGCTGTGATTTCGGCCATCCCCTGCTACTCGCTCCATGTGTTTCATAACAAGGTGTATGAACTGCTCCTTGTGCTATTTTAGTAACTCATTTAAAAAACAAAAAACGTTTGTCCATTCACACACATCGCAGAGGAGGAATGTGGCTTTTGCCTGAAATCTCCAACTTTCTTTATGTCCTTTTGTTCTCACACATTCAATACCGGTAACTACTTGTAGCGCAGCAGCTGGAATACGTAGGGAATCTGCTATATCTTGTTCCCATGAATTGTTGTATAAATTTTATCCCATTTTCAACATTGAAGTATGGTGAACCAGTATTACAAAATTAAAAATGCAAATGTATTAAATAATATAAATGTCAGCATTATTGAGCACTTACCATATCACTGAAAATAGTAATCTCTTTTCCTTGAAAACTACATTTGGACATTTATTAATAATGGTTTCACGGGCTATAAGCCGAGTAAAGGGATATACAACATCCAAGCTTTCGGACGCTGCCATCTCTACCGCCTTCCTCACTCATTTATCTGAGGACGTTATAAAATGCGTATAACAAGTTTCATGCAAATCCGATGAAGCGTAATTGATTTATCGTGAGTACAGACACACGGTCGGACAGACACCCAGACATACATTTTCCCGTCCACCACACAATTTTATAAAGTACCATACTTATTTACTCAATGGCAATAGACAAATCCTAAGTAAGCTAAAGGATTATTATTTATTTTATAGAACCCGGAGGTATCTGTGCCCGCCATTCAACCCTATTCTGTGCTAACTCCATCCAACCATCCTTCGCAAATCCTACTTCCCTTAAATCTGTCCTAATATTGTCCTCCCACCTAAGAGTGGTATTTTCTCTTCGGGATTCCCAGTCAATATTTTTGAGATATGTCTTTCCTCTCCCATGCGCGCAACATTTCCAGCCCATTTCATCCTCCGTGATTTAATTACCCTGACTATATCCGGTGACGAGTACAGGTTATGAAGCTCGTCGTTATGTAATTTCTCCAGTCCCCAATCTCATCTCTCTTAGTACAAATATTTTCCCAAGCACCCTGTTTTCGAACACTCTCAGATTATGTTCTGGAACATAATAATAATAACATGTACAGCCACATCTGCTTAAGCAAGGAAATGATATTCATATGGGAGCGTCTCCCCACTGAAATGTGAAGGTGAGTTAGCAGGACTCGGCATTTCCAATTAAACCCATTGTAATGACGTCATTGAGTTGGAAAGGATGGGATGTCTGTTCACAATGCGCCTAGCGTAGTCAGCTGCATTGAATTAGAGAGTTTTTCTTCCAACAAATCTCTTTAGCTGAAATAGCACCAAAAGAATTATTTTCGTGGTCTTCATTGATCTGAACTGGGATCGTTCGTTACCAGGTACAATAGCGATGTACATTAGGTTGTGTTGAAAGACAATGACGTCAGACAAAATGTGCCACTGCCATAGTACTTAAAATTTACCTGAATAGCTATTATGATCCTATTCATACTCCGCTGATTGGTCGATATGCAAGCAACAGGGAACACCCCACGTGTTCTGTCACGTGTTCTGTCACGTGCACCAGGAAACGTAAACCAGCAGACAACCACATTTCCATACTCAATACTAAAGGGAACAGCATACATGGTTTAGGTGCAAAGATATTGAATAATTACTATAAAATAATAAGGTAGCGGGATCAAACCCGGCCGCAGTCGATGGGGTTTTCAGGACGTAAAAATCCTGGGCACGGAGTCCTCCGGGAGGGACTTTAAGCTGGGGGGCCCGTGTCGTAGATTTACGGCACGTAAAAGAACTCCAGGCCTAAATTAGAGCCTTGGACAAAATTTCTCGGCCCTTTCGCGTCCAAATAATACCTTAGTTTCCTGAGGGACGGGGGGGTTGATAGGCGATGGGCTTACCACCTGTCCCTCTGCCCTTTCTCGGAAAATAAGCGTAATAAAATTCATATAGGTAACAGAAACTTCCACGAAGACCCCTTCACCCCAACATAGGGGCTATAGGGTTCCAGACAGACTATAAAACAATGATCAGATCAATAGAGAAACATGAATATACTTGCTATATAGTCTACTTCCTACTTTGTCAAAATGGATAATTGCTACCACCTTTATTTATGCCTAGGCTTCGATACATTTGTAGCATCTTCTTAAGCGGCCCTTACATGATCAATAATATTGACAATACAGTATGATATTGACAATAATATTGATCATGTAAGGTGAAAAAAAGAGTATTGACGGTCGATATTGATGAAATCCAGATTTTCTGATCTCGGGGCGTCAATATTTCAAAGTGGAGGAGATATTGTCAATATTATGGAGCGTCTTGGGGTGGACGTCAATAATATTGTCAATACTCAGTTGTTGCCGTGCTTTCGTAGGGAACGGAAGTGATCTTTGTGCGGAGTATTATGGATTATACAAGTGACCTTGAGAAAATATCTGAAGATCTTGAAATAAAATTAAAAAGCTAGAGCGCAAGGTCCGATTGCTAAACAAAATGAGCTTCTACAAAAACTCATACAAGTAGAGACAGTCTGCTAAGAAAGCAATAAATGACATGCTTTTTGAAGCAAGCTTGGGCACTCTCCACTGCAACTCCGTAAAAAAAAAATGAAGTACCGGTATGTCAATGTCCAAGCCCTCTAAGAACCACACAACCGGGAACAAGTCGTGGCAGCACTTCATCCTTCTCCACATTTAATTGCTCTTCTCCTACTCACAGTGATAATCCACCACAACTAGTCAACAACCAACATCAGGATTTATTAGCGGCGAGTTTTTCAACATATTCTCAGATTGAGGATTTTAAATTTAGATTCCCTTATTTCTTGTTGTATTTTTCTTTGCTGTTTAATCAATGCATAATTACTATAATATTTTCCTGTAAATTATTCAATATGCGTTTCCCTACTCCTACTGTCATGCCAACTACTTTCATATAGGTAGTGAAGAGGTTCTGTGCAATGACAGACTGATAGGCTATACTTAGGTAAGTAGGAAGGTATCTGGAAAATATATTTAAAACACTTACTTTCATGTAGTCTAGGACATGAACAAGAGTTTCACACGTTTCAAACGATATGATGACAGAGAACTTCAAATCTTCAAAACGTCTTCCTGTAGCTAAGTACCTCAGGGTTAAGGCTAATCTCTCATTACAGGGATGCATTCCCTCATGTTTGTGTTCTGCCTTATGAAGAGTGGTTCCACCATCTGTAATAATTTTATGAACATCCTTTCTTTCATTCTGATCTTCCGCATCTGTCAATCTGATTTCCCTCAGCAGCCTCATATGAGATTATTCTTCACGTTTTTTCAACCACTCTCTCATCCATCGATTTCGCTGAACTCGACGAATACTTCCGATAGCCATAATTATGGCTACACAACCTTTTTTTCGATTGTCCATGTTTTCAAAACACAAAACGCCATGAAAATCCACTTGGAAAGACATAATTTCACTTGTCCGAATGGCGGAAACAAACGTACTGAGCACATTTATTGATAAAATTATTGACAATAATATTGACCGTGTAGGGTATGACGATATTGACGGTGGTACCCTCAAGAAGTTAACGACTGTATTGACAATACTGATATTGTCAATAATATTGAATGTGTAAGGGCCCCTTCACGTTTCCTTTGTTTTATTGACGGAGGCCAACGGTACACAAATCCTGTTACACGTTGTATTAAACACCATCTGGTAGTATTGACATTACATTGTCTGTTTTGGTGGTGCATCGCTATGAGGTGGTCACGGCCGCAGTCGCTAGATATTCAGGAAGTCTTCCGGGGGGGGCAATAAATCGTAGACATTTATGGAACTCCAAACCTAAATTAGAGTAAATTGTGAGGCCCTTTCACGTTACGTGGTGTAACGGGGAACACATGTGATATTATTTGTTTTAAGAGTAGTTCCCTAATACAATTCTTAATTTTAAAGGTTTAGAATAATGGAAATTATTATGTACGGAAATAATTATGAAACCGATATATGTCGTTATCATGTAATATGTGGAAGAAAATTTCTATTTCACATCATGTATATGGAGTATTGATAAAAAATTCTAGATCGAAATGCAAGATTATAATTGTTTGAAGAAAAAGTTATTATTTTAAGTGAGGTATTGTATTGCATTAGGTCAGAGTGTGACGTAATCTCCACAACAATATTTAGCAGCATGTAGAGATGGGTTTTTGTTTACATTGTTCATAAGCTTTCACGGGGTTTTTCCAATATGTCGTAACATGGAGACGTGTTGAGACTTTGGGGGGGGGGGATAAATTAATTTTATGGTTGGAAATATTCGTCCTTCCTCGTCGCTTCGATCTTCGAATGCCGGATTGGTAGCAACCCCTGAACAACATCTTTATAGGAAAACAATACACAATGCAAACACATACGTTAAAAAGGTAGACACCATGCTCAAAAGAATCACAATCCACATACGTCATCCACACACCACCCCAACTGGATACAGAACAAGGGTTAAATAATAGGAAGTTAGGGATATTTCTCTAGGTATCAGATTTTAGTAGTCCGGAGGTATGACTTAATTGTTTGGCACTCCGGGGGAAAAGAAGGGCACAAAAATATTAGGAATGACTTTGAACAGGAGATTTTCACGATTACACTTACTGTGCTTATCTCTGATAAGTAATTCATGCTTCAACCCATTGGCATTTGTGGTAGCACAGACAGCTGGATCACCGGTAATGATGATTTCACAATGTTCGCATGCGTTCGGCCGTACAGGTTATGAATGAAGTGCAGCTGCGAACAATTCCTCATGGAATACTTCATCAAGTTAGGAGTGTTAGCTTATTGTGAGCCACAGGGCTGGTACGCTGATTACGGCATCTCATGTGGCAAATTAGGTCTGTGACCGTCGTGTGGTGGAAGTTTGTTCCGCAGGAGTTACTTTACATGCCTGTAATTCTACACAATTGAAGAGTGCAAACGACTTTCTCTTCATTTTTTGTAATAACTTTCATTTCTATCGGCTTTATCTAAAACGGCTCTAAAGATTTTGTTTGAAATGTCTACATATTTTAGAAAAATATCCATATATCTAGTATATTAAACACATTATTTACTACGAGCTAAAAATTCTATTTGAAACATTTTCGCCAATAAATTCTTTGAAGGGTGATTATAAGCTTCTCATTTCGTACATAACCTTATGTTTAAGTCTTGTCTTCCGAATTCACGCAGTTAAAGGATGAAAATTCTATGAGGGCTTTCACACTCACTCGATGCCCACTGGAACCAGCGCCCTAATAAAATGCAGTCATTCAACCAAATGCGCCAATGCAAATAGAAAACAAATGCAGTCAGAATGAAAATGTTTTATTGTCATCCCAGTGTAGCCCATTTAACACAATGTTCCCTTGAGCTGTATGTTTTCTCGTGACGTCCCTTGTGTTAGGTTATTGTAGGCGGTCAACTGCAGACCAGAACAAAAGACAATTAATGGTCTCCCATTTTGCTCGTCATCGATTTGCAGCTCGCAGAGGGCGGACGGCGCGAATATTTCTGTTCAGCTGTGTTGGCTCTAACAAAAAAAGAATTATTCGTGGGATGGGCAATAACATCGCTATATAGCGATTGCTATAAATATCTGCTTTAAACGAACCGGAGCCTTTGAAAGCTTCCCAGTTCCTATGCTTCTCTTATAATTTACGTCATGGAATGACAGACGTACAGTTCATGCAGACACTTGGGGATGTTACCTCTGCTGTTCAACCTATATTAATTATCTCATGACAAGAAACTAGAATTAAAAGTGAAAAACTGAACACAAATGGTACTGGGCTAGACAATTCCATGAACACAAATAAATCCATTTTGAAATTCTTTCGAAGCAAAATACAATGAAGATATGCACTTACCGATCAGATGTTATCGGAGTCCAACCGGGGATTAAAATTTACTAGCCCCAAGTTGGGAAATCAATTTGTTGCCGTTCGTTGATATGGATTAATTAGCTCTTCTGTTGGGCGATTTTGTTTTAAGTCGAAAAGGGGTTATTGTCGGCTAGTTGCTCAGTTGGTAGATTTATGCAAAAGATTCTTAATAACGGGTCGTTGGATAGAGAAATTGTCCGAGGGAACAAATAGACAAATCAGGATGAATTAGGTTAAATAAAATGTTTATGATCTTTTCAATGTCAATATACGTAGGTTAATACTGAAGCGCTGCGATGTTATATTATAATAAAATGATCTATTTCTAATGCGCGGATTCTTTATATTTGAAGTTGAATATCTATAGAATATTTTAGTTTAGTCCATGTTATAAAAGTTAGCTGAAGGCTATGTCTGAGTTTCGTAGATTCGTCGTCTGTCTTGTGATCCAAAAAGATGCTGTGTCCTGGGGGCTCTTCAGTAATATCTCCTGGGTAGGTGGAGGGGTGAATTGTTCCTATTGGATAGTTTCATCCTAGAGTTTTACTTAATTGGAGGAGATCTTTGGTTTCTGCTAGCTTGTTTGAATCTTTCTTCGGTTAAAATGCGTCAATGTTCGTTGGGTCATTAATTTTAAGTGACATCTCGACACTGTCGTCTAAGAGTCTGTCAAACAGGAAGTCTCCTCCTACTAAATATATTTGTGATAATAACTGTGATAGCTGAAGGCTATCAGAGTTAATACTATTTCCCTTTTGTGGGCTGATTTTACCTGAATCGAATGATCTAAGTCTCAAGTCTGTCGGATTAAAGCTATGGGAGTTAATTATGATGTCGGATTAAAATGATTGAAGGGGTTAATTAAAAGTTTAGTGCAGTATATGAAATTGAAGGGGGTGTTTCTCTCTTTCTATTGGTATAATTTGTTTTATTGTCATTATTTTATTTATTGAGTTATTGATATTTGAAGTTGAGGAATTTTACTATAATGTGGCGGGAAAAGTCCGGTTCGTATGAGGTGTTCAGTTATGTTGAAACTTTATATTTTGATGTCACCTCTATATAATGGTCTTCTTCTACGTTTCAAGCTGGCCATGATTTCAACTTTCTATTCCTGGTTGGCTTTGCTTTTGTTTTATTGTCACCTTCTGCGTTCTTTTGTTTTTATCAAATGTCTTCAGTGTGTTCCTAATTCATTATCTTCTACTGGACTCATTTGTGTACTTTATTATTTTAATTTTATAATCATTAGTTAATAACTAAATATTAAAATCATTTTTAATTTCTCATTTCTTATTTTCAAGAAGGTATTTTCTTTTATGGTCATTTCTTCATATCAAGTTTCTATTATGATTAATTATTTGTTGTTCTGGGCCAATAAAAATCCTTCTTGCCTCATTGTTACATTCATTCCTTCTTGTAACGTATTCTTTTCCTTTATCAGTCCGTTCCATTTGGAACAAAGTTCGTTTTATCTTGTGGAATTGTTCTTAATTCCGACTTATCATCAATAATTATTCTTAATTCTGCTAATCCTCGAATCAACAAGGTATGGATACCTTTCTACGTTATTTTCAGCTTGATTAAATAAGCTGGTTAATTATCACTTTGTAATCCTTCATGGAAAGGATTTCTTCTTTCTCAAGCTATTCAAGATGGATTATATTATTTACATGTTCTCATGGATCTTCAATCTGAAAGTGAGTTTTTTAATCATTGATATTATTTGCAAGAACTGCAATTATTAAATCTTAATATTGTGCTTTATAGTGAAGTGCCGATTTTAATGGACAATCGGCTAATCTTGATAAAAGGCATTAATTTAAACGCTGAATATTCTAATTTCCAGTGTGTTAATTAAACACATAGTGCTTTTATCCGTGTATTATACGCGGATTGGTCCTCCGGTTTAAAATACAATTTATATTCCGTATCGCCGCCGTGTGATATGTGCTCTAGTGTTAATCGTCATCAAACATCTTACCTCAAGAAAGAAGATTACAATTGTAATTTCTTGTCATTGATTTACTTGTTTCGGAAGGCTTATTATCAGAATAGTAAGTCTTCCCTTGTTCGATTGCCCTTGATGGACACTTGAACTTTAATCAGCTTGTACGTGAACTACTACAAAATATTTAAAAAATGCAGGTTCTAAAATATTAAAATTTTACAAGAAAATGAACTCAAAAGTGGACAAAAATTACAGGATCCTATAACAAGGCTTAATAGAACATAACTAGCTGATAAAAGTATAAAAAATGGACCAAGTTATTTTTAAATTACATGTTTTATAGGAGCATGAAAAAAATTAATTCAGATGCACTTATCACTTCCTGTAGAGATAGCATTTTTCTGGTTTCTCTGACACCTTTTATTTTTAATGCATATAATGAACATATTTTTCTACAAAGTAGACTACTTTCATGCAGCTAAAGTTATTATTTTTAATGCAATTAATTTTTATATATCGCATATAAAATATCTTCAAATTTGATCAATATTTCATGACACATTTTCTTTAATTTTATACCTATGTTCATCATTGTAGTCTACTTTATGCATATGTGCATGTAAAATTAGTGTAAAAAATTTCAGCCTTCTATCTCTAATGGTTTTGGAGCTAACTAATAATATGTGTGTAAAATAAGAGTTACCGGGAAATTCAATTTTAAGTTCATAGTGAATAGTAGCTCAGAGCATGTAAACATATATAAATGTCCATTTAAATGGCACAAATAGTTTCTAAACCTATATAAACTATATATCAATGGATGCAGAAAATTCAGCAGGAAAATCCAATAGACCATATCTAAGTTATCGCGACTTCTTATATATTAATATAAAATGCACAAAATTGGGCATTATTCCGGTACTGGCCAACCGACTTGGTCGAGTATCAACAGACGTCTTCCCATGAACATTATAAATGCCTATACGAAGTTTCATAAAAATCCGATAAAGCGTGTTTCAGTTATTGCGCCTTTAAAATAGACACTAAATTGGGTTTTAATCCGGTACCGGTCAACAGATTAGGTTCAGATTCAACAGGGTACTTTCAACCGGCGTCGTAAATGCGTATACCAAGTTTCATGGAAATCCGATACAGCGTATTTGAGCTATGGCGCCTGTTTGATATAATCTATTTAAATAGGCACTAAATTGGGCATTAATCCGGTACCGGTGAACCAATTTGGTTCAATATTAAGAGGGTTCTTCCCATGGACATTATAAATGTGTTTTCCAAGTTTCATGAAAATCCGAAATAGCGTATTTGAGTTATGGTGCGTACAGACACACGGACAGACGGACAGACTTTTTTGTCCCCCCACACAATCTCATAAAGTACCATACTGGCACAATAATCTGCAGCAATACCACACGTGGTGATAGTTTTACTGGGCATTTAATTGAGCTTAACAAATGTTTCTCGTAATGATAACCGAATTAAAAGCTTAATTCAGTTACTCAAGTAAAGGTAAAAAGGTGGTAATTCTGCGCGAAGAAAAATATTTCCGTTTTACGTTCCAAAAAAATACAAATAAAGAAATGTTGGCACATCAGGTAGGCTGAAGTTCTTTGCAATTTTTGAAAGCAGCGACAAGATTTCGCACTTCATGGCATGAAATGAAACTATTTTTACTATCAGTGTACTACGATTCTCAGTGGCAAGTTTATCTGATAAACCGTCAGCTCGTTACAGGATAGGTAGGCATCAACATGTGGCGATTAATACGTCACATGCTGCCAGAGGACGAAAACACATTATTTTATACAACATAACTTGTTTGGAAATTGAAATAATTTAAATGTCCATTGATTAAAAACACAATTTCGATTCGGTGTAAGCCATTTCGTGCGCTTCTATAGCGTTTTAATGTAAGCAATTACGACGAGGCTATCCATGTACGCATTATTGGCAGCATGGGGAACGTGGATCGATTCCTATTCATGGACTGTTCATTCATTTTCTATGCCGTGATGTAACGGCTGACAGAACAAAGTAAGAAAATTATTATTACTTATTAATTACATTATTAATTATTATAATCCGTTACATTTTATTCATGACATACTCTTTAATAAATCGTACCCGAGATTACGACTTTAATCAGATAAAGTGCTCGAACTTCTTTTTCGCAAATGTATCGAAAAACTCGTAATCTCTCGTGGGATTACATATGATAAAATTATCTTCTTTCTCTCTTCCTTTATCGTAGTTTTACCTCTCCCTTTTAGGATTTAAGCGACCCAAGTCGCCCGGGCCTTACTGGGCCGCGACCTGTCGGGAGATGGATTATCTTTGGATCACATACATACTTTTTTGACCAGGCAAGGACATGGAGAGCCTCCCCGGATGAGTGATCAGCCCAATGCCGGGGCCACCTCTGAGACAACACGAACACATAGGACGATACACACACACACACTCACTCACTCACTCACTCACTCAGAACAAGGCGAGGATGGAGATGAAGGTGATAATGATGGCCAGATGATATCCGGGGACCGCAAGTGCCTAAAGTTACCTGACATTTGTCTCACATGTGAGGGAAAACCCCGGAAAAAACCTCACCTAGGTAACTTGTCCCGAGCAGGAATCGAACCCGGGCCCGCTGCGTGAGAGGAGTAAACGTATCCCCTGAGCCACAGCGGTGGACTGAGTGATATTCACTACATTTACATGCCCTAATTTAAATTAATATACGTATAAGACAATAATTCCCACTTTTGGCTCTTTATGCAGACTACTGTCTAGCGTTGAGCGGAAGGCCGAGCTGGTGGAGGAAAGGCAGAGACAGTAAATGCAAGTGCATGGTAAGGTAGTGGGGGAACGCTAGCTCGGCCATCAGCTCGCCGCTAGACAGTAGAGAGGTAGTGCCTGAAAATTTCCTCAGAGTGGTGAATTTCTCAATTATTTATTTTCACGTGGCTTACGCGTAGAAATTCTTCTCCTGGTTGCAGCCAGTTAAGAAATTTGGCGTTATCCTACGTTTCAGAGGCTGATGCTGCCTCCATCCGCGGTGTTAAATGTCACATCATGGGGTTATAGCATTGGGAGAAATCAACCAATCAGGCAATAGTTGATCTCTTCCCGGTTCTTTTAAGGGCTGATAATCAACCAGGCGTGGGAAAAAGTGACTTGAAGGACAGTAGAGGCAACCTGGTCTTGGATAGAACAGCTGTTTCCTGATTGGTTGACTCGGCACACCACGGGTTGGTGAGATGAGACTACATGGTCACTGAAAATGGAGACAGCGACGTCCTTTGAAACTTTGGATAAGGGCAAACTTCTCACCTCGCTGCAAGCCCGAGAAAAATTTTACCGGGAAAATGTCAAATCATACACGTGACTTACATGTTAATAATTTAGGGAAACACTTTCGATTATGCATTAAGACCAAATTTTTTGTTCTAAAATAGAGCAATGAAATCACTGTAATTTGCGCTATGTTGACGCATTATAATTAGTACCTGGAATTAATTAAATTACCGCCATGGACGAAACAGACTGGAAGTATTAGAAAACATGGCGTTGTTATTCTGTAAAGCTATGGTTTGTCTACGGCGTTCATCGCCAGCGATCACCGCCGGCGGTCATCGCTGCCTGTTACTCTCCATGTAAATCAATGCACCCGGTTTGTCTACGACGATGAACGCCGGCGATGACCGACGAAATTCAGGGCGATGAACGCCGCAGATTATCATGTATATAGTAGGTCATGGTAATGCTCACTTCCTTTAGTTCATTTCCTGTTTGTACTTTGTTTACTCTTCATTATGTCGGGGAAAGGAAGAAGTTATTGTAATTTCTCAAATTTTGAGGATGAAATCCTCATAAATTTCGTTTCTAAACACAACGCGCTTTATGATATGATCACAAAGGCGTATAAGGATAGTTTTACAAAGGAAAAGACTTGACAAGAAATTGCTGACTTGCTGGAAAAAACAGGTTAGTGTTCGAACAAATTTGGTATTGGAGGTTTCCATACCCTAAATTGTAATGTATGATACGTACAGTAAAATTACCAATGCATTTATAAAAAGTTACTAATAATAATAAATAATAACAACTATGTTTCAGTTATATTATCTTCTTCTTCACTTCATGGCATAGGCAGTCAGTTATATTATTAGCGTTAAAATATGAGGCTATTTCTTGAACCATTGAACATTTAGGTTACCAACAGTAACATTCCTTTGGGCAAAATATAGATTTATGCTGCACCCCAGCCAAGCTCCGCCGTTTTGTTAGGTTAGGAACGTTTATGTTAGTTTAGGAGCAATATACTGAATAGCACGAGGTTTATTATGTCTCACATTGAATTTCTTGTGTGACGAAACCGTAAACCCCACCTTCCCAGGCGGGCCTCATTAGAGAGGAGCCTAGGGTGCAGCATAAAACTATTTTTTCCCACAAACTGACTTTATATATGGTTTGCGTCCCTTACATTTTCTAAGATTGTGAATAACATAATACATAGTAACCTAAAATTGAACTAGGAATGGTGGTTGACATCTAGTAGGCAGAAGGTGAATCTGAGAAGAAAATTAAATAAATAATTTAGTTCTCCTTCCTTCTCCTCGTCCATCCCCCCTTTCTCACACCTCCCGTCAACCTTCATACATATTTGGGACTTATTCCTAACCATAAATTTTACACATCAACCAGGATACGAAACCCGGGACCAGTGGCAGTCTTAACCACTATGCCACGAGTGGTTGCTGGGCAGTGAAAGAAAAGGAATAAGAGTAGGATCGGTCTCACATGCTGTTTTGGTGCAAAGGTCGTATTTATAGTTGTGGAATATTATGTTGGCTCTGAAAAGAGCCATCTTGGTGCAAGGGTGATTGTAGCCTACTTTAATTACAATTAATAAGGCATAGCACAGTATAACATGCAGTAGCCTACATCTGAGTCATCTGTAATACACAGATCTTTGTTATGGTTGCATTAAATTTAATTCAAAGGCTTCATCGCCAACAATTACATTTGGTAATATTAAGTTATATCTGTATTATGTCATATACGAGATACATTAAGCAATAAGCAGGCCTAAATTATTCCCTCTAAGACCATTAAAATTCCTTAATAATGTCGTCATGAGCCCTGTTTACCAAATAACAGTTGAACTAATTTCCATGAATTCCATATGTTCTGCATCTTTTAAAACTTTGAGTACAAGAAATTATTATTATCAGCCTAGAACTTTAATTTTTTTAAGGGGAAGTAAATGATAAATTATTCCATTCATAAATGTGCCTCTTGTAGTGATAAAGGTAGTAAATCCAGATTATTTTGGTTATCAGCTATGTCAATTTAATCAAATTCAAGCTTTCAGCTACAGAGATAAGTGAGCAGAAAACTTGAATTTTATTAAATTGACCTGAGAAGTCATAATAAATAATCAGTACCTTGAATACTTCAAGTCTTATAACTATTATAATGTTTATTGTTTCAGTGAATGAATGCAAAATTAGATGGAAGAGCCTACGAGGTATGTTTCACAAGAAAAAAAAAACAAATTAAATTAGGAACAGGCTCTTCGAGCAATATGGTCGTTGTGTGGCCACATTTTGAGTAGATGAGTTTTTTGGATTATGTTCCTGACAATCGTGAAACAATTTCAAGTATTGTCATTCCGGATGCTAGCAATGAGTGTACTGAAGAAGAGTACACGGACTACGAATACTTAGAATCAGCAATTGACCCCGGAACCATCAATCAAAGCACTCCAAGTACCAGTACCGATAGCACAGGAAGTAAACCTGAAGAGGAAAAGAGGAAGAAGAAAAATGATGTGTTCTGGGAAAGAATGGAAGAGAGGGAATCCAAGAGAGCAAAGTTAATCGAAAAATTAATATCGCCAGAAGAGGAACATCCAATCAAGACTTTTTTTTAAGCATGGCACAAACTGCTATGAACTTCCCGCCAGATTTGGCATACGAGGCCAAAGTTCGCATCTGTCAAATTATATCAGAACTCGAACTGCATGCTCTGGAAAGAAATTCCAAATCCAAATCCAAATGAAGAACGACAATGTGCGCATGCGTTGTGGTCCGTGACAGTTTGGGAATTACTTTGCAAACAAACCTATTGGCTACTACCCCATCTACCCCATTTCTGCTAGAGGGTATGTTTTATGTAACATCATTCATTAAAACTATCACAAGACAGTGAAGAGGGAATTTGCCCAGAGACTTTACTTCCGATAGAGTTCTATTTAATAATATTCCAGATTTGTTTTCGTTTGTAAATTGCATCACAGACTAATTCATTATCAGGGCCCGGATTCTAATGGCATGTCATCTTTTTATTGATGCTGTATAGACATTGCTAACTTGTAGATAAATCCTAATCATGGCCTCTAGATTGTAGAAATGCATTTTTATCACGTCATTTTATATAATTTCAAACTTTTTTGGGCATTTTACGTAATTATTTTGTCATTTGCTCCCTTATTTAATCATTTTCATGTATTTACATTGAGTATATTAAATTTTTGTCGTCTTTTTTTCTCTCCATACAGATAATATTTAAATAAATTACTAGGTTAGTATAATGCAACATTTTTGTAGGATCTTTTTTAAAAACTATTTTCTTACTTTTCTTCTCAAATGCTCCAATCAAGAGCAAAGAAAGTTTTTAGACCTACAACATCCTTTCTGCACTTACAGTTTTTGCAATGATGTACAAATTAGTCTATAACCTTGTGTGCACAGTAATATTTTCTTTTATATAAATAAAATATCAGTTTTTAGGTCATTCTTTAAAATTTGTGGTCATTTTATAGGTCATTGTTCAAACAATTTTAGGTCATCAGAATCCGGGCCCTGTTCATTATTATGTTCCAATTTTGCTTTATGGATTTCACATCTGTACCTATATTTGAGCTCTTTGAATTATTCTTTTAATATAAGGCAAGAGGAGTTTGAAAGATGGAAATAATTGTGTCATTGATTTTTAGATTGCTTAATTGCAGGAGGTTTTTGATAATTTGTTATTATTTTTTGGGGGGGACTTAATTTAACTGACCATAGGAATAAATAAAAAATATATACAAGAAACTTATGTGCATTATTACTTTTATCAGTTAGACCTTGAATGTTAACATACATGTTAATGTCTTATTTGCAGATGGTCTTGGATTAAAAATAAAAACCAGAACAGAATCAGAGTTAAAGAATGTAATAGCGTATACTACTGCTCTAGTGAGTGATTAGTGTTTGGTAAATAACTTGTCATTAAATCAGAGTAAGATTTGCAATAACAATTTAACTTGAGCCATGGACCATTAGAGAATGTAACTACTATTAACACTGAAGTTCTTAGGTGTTTGACGTAAGTTTGACTTGTCATGCACACATTGATTTGGTATGTGAAAAATTATCAAAAGGTTTATATTTGCTGGGTAGATTAAGTGGGACTGTCAGCTCTGTTGTGATGTTAAGTGTTTACAAGAAAGGACAGTTAGAATAATCTGTAAACTACCTCAGAGGCAACATTGTCAACCCCTTTTTATGAAACTAGGCCTGTTATCTTTTCCTCCTTTATATGTATTGTCATTATTATTACATGTCCATATTAATCTGGATAAATTTCAATTTGTGATAGATATACCGGTATATAATCACTGTACAAGAAACAATAATTCCCTTAGAACACAATTCTTGCACTACAGTTCTTCCCAAAAGAATTGGTACTATAATTCTATAAAACATAATAATTTGTTACCTACAGATATTAAACTACTCTGCTAGCGTTACCACAATTTAAAGCTAAAATCAAATCCATCCTCACAGCTGGGTGTCTGTAATGTAGATGAATTATTAATTATATAAGATCAATTCCCCCCCCCCCCAAGCTGTGTTTATACTCCTTTTAGCTTTGAGGCTATATCAGGAGGTATAAATCAGCAGTTCGGGATCTGTGTCTGTAGGGTAGGTCATGGAGCTATTGCTTGTCATTGTTTCTATTGTCTTGTGTATTTAATGGAGTAAATTTCAACTGATAGGCCCTATTAATTTAAATGGATATGATACAGGATGAAATGGTAATGATTCATGGTATGAAAATATCCAATTTGGCATTTGCCTTGATGTATGGGGAAACCATGACACAAACCCATGTCAAATTGGTAGGCCACAGGATTTGAACCTGGGACCTCCCGAATGCGAGTCCAAGACGTTAACATCTTGGCCACCTCGCTCGATAAGCAGGGCCATGGAAAGAAAGTAAGGGCCCCGTCAAATTTACGTAATGATATTACATAATTAGTAAGTGCCATAATGGTACCGGTACTTCATGAGATTGTCTCGTAGACAGGAAAATATGTGCCTGTAAGCGCGATAACCCAAATACGCTTTATCGGATTTTCATGAAATTTGGTATACTATTTATAACGCCCAAGTGATGAAGCCTATTGATTTTGGACCAAATCAGTTAACTGATGCTGGGCACGGAACAGAAAAATACATTAAAATGTTGTAATTAGGAACAATTTTATCTGTATGAACCAGTTTAATCTTTTGAAAATTATTATTTTAAATTATGAATGTTACTGTTGAGCTCAAAAGGATTTCTGCTTCTACTTTTCAAAAATAGCAATTTTCTTCAAGAACAATCCATTCCAGATTAACTGATTAATTCCGTGGCACCGTTATACGACAGGACAATGTAGATTAGATAAACACATAAAACATAACTTAAGCTGTTTATTGACTTTTAACCAATTTTATTTTAAAGTAAATTTAGAAAGTAAAAAATAAAACCTGGTCGGCCGGGTCCCCTTTTGGGGCCCGGGGCTGCAGCCCTGGCTGCCCCTCCCTCCCGCCCTCTTGTCGGGCCTGTCGGTAATATAAATTATAGAAATTTTATAGGCCTATGTAATTGTTATACAATGTCCTGTATTGGCCAGAAATCTTATCAAGGTGCCAAACTATTCAACATGCTGCCTCTGGAACTAGAAAATGACTGAGACCAAAAGTGCTTAAAGTCAAAGCTGGCATATTATTTAGTTAATACATCATATTATAGCGCCCAAGAATTCGTTGACGAAAACAGAAGCTCCAGGAAAACAATAAAGCCATGCTCGGAATTTCCCTAATGTATATTTAATGTCTTATGGTAAGCCAGGTAGGTGCTGAGTGTATAATGTATGTTGTGGTATAGTAAATTGGATATGAGTTGAGTGTATATATGATGTATGGCATGTAAGTTATGAATGAATGAAATTGCACAATTTGTGCATATGAGTATGGTAAATTGGGTATGTGCTGAGTGTATGCATGATGTATGGTACCAGTATGAATGATGTTATATTTTGCTTTATTTCAATACTCATATGCATGTATGTAAACAATGTTCTGAAACGTATTTCAAGATTATGCAGAATAGCAATAAATCTAAATATATAAATACCATAGTATTGACGATTTTTTATACATTGTGTAATGTTTAATGACAGTAAATAAAGATTACATAAAATGTAATCTGTTAGAGGGTTTACTATTAGGACGAGTAGCTATATTCTGTGTGCTTTTTGTTGATAATTTTCAGGTTAGGCTTTGTAATATATGATGTGCAAACAAGGGGAATAGACACTGTGGTCATATATTTTAAGAACATAATATATTGTCTTATAAATGGTATCTTATAGACAGTTGCAATTTTTAAGAGACTTTTTTTTTAACTTCATATTACTAATTTGCTTTCTTTAACAGAATATAGAATAGTGATTAAAATATACTTTCACTTGAAAAATGTATGTACACAATCTATATAACAAAACCAAATCTAGGTACAGTAGTAATGCATGTATGAAAAAAGAACTTACAAGACATATTTTTATTAATAAAATGGAGATCACCAAAATACTCGTATTAACGACATATAAAGCATTAACTGTTTGTTGTTATAATTATAACTTTTTCTGGTTATTAAAGATTAATATTTATGCAATAAATCTTTTATGTAATCATTTTTATTTTGTAGAGCACAGTTTTGCTTAATTTTAATGTAGAGATAACAATACCACATCCAATTTACCTGAATCACAGTCATTTCTATTATGCAGGTATAAATGCATAACATGTAGATAATTTCAAATAACACACACTGAAATAAAATAATTTACCAGTAGATCTAAGCAGAACTTAATTTCTCAATACAATATGTATCATTGATATTTTAGTGGGCAGTTAATTCATTAGAGCATGGAACCTTGTAGGCCTACATTGAGATAAACTTGCCAGTAGTCTCTCTTGGTTTCCATGAAACAATGGTGCTTAAAATCAGACAGGTTATTTTCTATAATATATCTGATGTCATTAAGTAACAATGATAAAACAATTGCACCACACTAGTGAGGGGATTAATATAATAAGAGAAAACAGAGCTTCAATATTTTTGCATGACTTTTTTCATGAAATATATACATGTCACTGGTAATGTAGTATAGGTCACCTAATTTGTAATCAATTTACTGTTGTTGATTAATGATTCCTTGCCCTTTGGAATTGTATTTTGATTTCTTGTGAGAAATAACTATTACTAGTTTAAAGGACATGAAAGTGGAAACAAAATATCTATTGGTAGCACCACACTAGTTTTATGAGAATAAATGTCATCTAAGTTATATACATATAATATTAACTAACTTATTGTGAACTTAGGTTTAGAAATATTTGGACATCAAAACAGATTAATAGCTTAGGTTTGTTCAATATTGAAGGCAGAGATAATGGCTGCTTAATAAGAATGATATTTGAATGCTTATAAAGGACAGTATTAAGTCATTTAGATTATTTTGTGACCGTAGCTGAAATGTTGTTTTCCTTAGTTGAATATCTGTTGGCTACAAATTTTTGAGAGAATGCATTTTTTCTGAGATTTCAGTAAATTATGGTAACCTAAAATTAAGACAAATTAATGCAGAAATTCATCAGCACATGAAACAAGCATAGCATGACCTGATCTCCTTCAAGTGAGATCTACAATTTATTGAAACCACTTAAGGTTTCCTTCCCTGCTACAGAAGTAGTCTTTAAATTGCTCTCTTACATTGAAAGCCTCTACTGTGCTGATGCCGCCAAATCTTGTTATAGGCAACAGGTTTTCTGATGGATGTGTTATGTCTTCATCTCCTCTGAAATTAGAACTCCTCAACAAATTGTGCAAGCAACAGCAAGCAGTGATAAGCAGATCTGCTGTTTCGGGTTTTATTGCAATCGGTGTATAAAAAACCCTGAAAGTCTGGCTCATTATGCCAAATGCATTCTCCACAATTCTCCGAGCACGAGATAAACGCTTGTTAAATATGTGCTTATTGTCATCAGCAAGACACTGAGACCTTGGATAAGGCCGCATTACATTCCGTGTCAGTTGGAATGCTTCATCACCAACAATTACATGTGGTAATGTAACATTTGTTCCTGGAAGTGCAGAATCTTCCGCCATTATACTAGGAATCACCTTCTTTCAGGTTTGATTTCTGAAATATTCCGCTGTCACCCTCTTTGCCATACGACCCTACATCTATGGCAACAAATCTGTACTTGGCGTCAACTAGTGCCAAAATCACAATAGAATAATATGACTTATAGTTGAAAAACAGAGAGCTACTGTTGTCTGGACAGATTATTCGACAGTGTTTTCCATCAATTGCTCCACAACAATTCGGGAAGTCCCATAAGTCATAGTAGTCGGAAGCAATGCCTTTCATTAACTCTTTAGTCACTGTTGGTAAAGAAATCGGTACCATTTTCTCACAAAGGCAGAGGAGAACTTTGCGAACAATCTGGCTTATGTAGCAGTGTGAAATTCGAAAAGAAAAAGACAAAGACCGGAAAGATTCCCCTGTAGCCATATATCTATATTAATAAAAGGAAGTGTCTGTCTGTCTGTCCGCGATGCCCAGCGAAATCTACTCAACGCAGAGATCTGAAATTGTATACATAGGCGGACTAAAGGGTCGGAATGTGCACCTCGAAGCCGGAATTTTAATTTTCGCTTTCGTTCGTGAGTTATGAGTGAAAAACGGGCAGAAAACGTGTATTTTTTGCGATTTCGAAGCATGAGTTTTCAGTAATACAAATCAATTACACTAGGCTTTGGCTATTTTTGTCATTCCTTCGACATAAAAGCATCGCGATCTCTTGAATGTTGTAGCTCACGCTGGTCGATTCATTTGTTTTTAATGTCAAGGCACGCAAACATAATATCAAATTTTCAACCTACACCGAAGAGGATTATTATTATTATTATTATTATTATCATTATTATTATTATTATTATTATTATTATAGGGATAATCAATATTAGCCTAAATATGGTCAAACGTTGTTCGATTTGGACGAAACTCACTATACAGGGGTTTTCTGGGCCAAGGAACTCGAATCTGAGGTCGCTTTTACCAGGTGAGGCTATCTAATCGTGATAGGGATAGTCCACATGATTTAGGTGTTAATATAATGATTTAACTATTATGCTCTTAATTTTTAATTTTTGAAATAATTATCGCGGGCGAAGCCGCGGGCACATACCTATCTTAAAATAATAAAAGGACGTGTTTGTCTGTCTGTCCACGATGCCCAGCGAAATCTACTGAACGCAGAGATCTGAAATTTTAAACATAGATGGGCTGAAATGTGGGCGAATGCGCATCGAAGCCGGATTTTTAATTTTAGCTTTCGTTCGCGAGTTGTGAGTGAAAAACTGGCAGAAAACGTGATTTTAGCGCTGTCGAAGCATCAGATTTCAGTAATACATTTCAATGTCAAATCAATTGCAGTTGGCTTTGGCTATTTTTGTCATACCGTGGTAATAAAAGCATCGCGATCGCTAGATTGTTGTAAGCCCACGCTGGTCGATTCATTTGTTTAGAATGTCAAGGCCCGTAGACATATGAAATTTTCAACCTACACGGAAGAGGGATAGGCCTAAATATGGTCAAACATTGTTAGATTTGGACGAAACTCACTGTACAGGGGTATTCTGGGCCAAGGAAATCGAATCTGAGGTCGCTTTTACCAGGCGACGCTATCTAATCGTGGTATGTAGTCCACGTGATTTAGGTGTTAATAAATATAATGATTTAACTATTATGCTCTTAATTTTTAATTTTTGAAATAATTATCGCGGGCGAAGCCGCGGGCACATGCTAGTCTGGAATAAAGAACAATATTAATTAAAATTTGTTTTACTAGTTCATAATTTTTTTAATTGCCTACATACCATAAGACACATGAAGCAATAGGTCCAAATCATTCTCACAACATATAATTCCTTAACAATGTCCTCGAATTATTTTAGAAGTGAAGGGTACAGTAATAAATATTTCCATACCTTAATGTTACTGCTAGTTTTTCAGCTGGTGATATTGGACGCTTTACCATTTTTGTAGGCAATGTTGCAATCTCATTTTCCACTAGATTCAAAACAAAATTAAACTGCTCTAATGAAAGTCTGAAATATTCTTTAAACTTGATAGGATCATTCTGCAAGTGCCGCATAACCATTGTATTAAAACAACCTTCAGTGTATCTGTTTCTAAAAATCACTTTCATCTGAAGTCTTCTTTTCTTGTAATAACGGTATCTCATACACTCATCACGATCTTCTTCTTCAAAAAGTAGAAGTAGTGCCAAACACTTTTTCTTATTCCCTTCCATCTTGGTTTTTACTTCAACAGCAGTACGTTCCCGCCTTCTTGTCAGCTGTTCGGCATGGCCAACTATAAACTGTGGATAGCAACAGTGTCAAGGACGATGAACGCCGGTAAACAAACCACCCCTACGACGATGATCGCTGACCCCGGCGGTGATCGCCGGCGATGAACGCTGTAGACAAACCATAGCTTAAGCTTATTAAAGAGGGCTCTTTATTAGGTTGAATTGGTAAATACAGTGCGCATGTGTAATGCACGGGATTGCTGAAAGAGGCGGCCATCTTGTTCTTACTCTTGGCAGTTGAAATTTGACAGTGATAGTGGGTGGACGACCAGCGACTTGGGATCGGATACGGTGAGCACCATACTACGATATATCTTATTTGGTTCTTTTTTTTTTTTTTTTTTTTTTTAAATCTTTAAATTTTGTAAAATTACATTTTTGAGCGCTCACCAATGTGCCACCTAAATTTGTATTTTCAGCCATCTAAATTTCGGCAAGGTTAGGCTTTGGCTCTTTGTGAAATTATGATCTGGACTTTGAAATTGGTCTGCACCATTCGCGTTTTTGGTTAATTATGGGAGGTTTTCATAATTTCGTTCAGTTGTGGGGTTGGTTTTTAGTTTAGATTTTCTTGCTTAGATAATTCAGTTCAGTTAGTGATTATCACGCCCGGATTCAAATGTCATATCATCTTTCTTTTGATGCTGCATAGACATTCCCAACTTGTAGATAAATCCAAATCATTCCCTCTGATTATAGAAATAAATTTGTATTAGGTCATTTTTTGTCATTTTATGCAATTTTATATTTTTAGGGTATTTATTTCAATTTTAGGTAATTATTTTGTCATTTTCGTGTCACTTGCTTCCTTATTTAATAATTTTCATGTATTTACATTGAGTGTATTAACTTTCTTCGTCGTAGCGGTGCTGTCTTTCAAGTGTTGTTTAACGCAAGAAGGAAAAATTCGGCGTTAAATGTTATGTCTCAGTCACAAATGAGAATAAAAGGAACGCCACAATTTTGTACTATATTACTATTGATATTAGATTGACTTGGCACCAGAGTCTGCCACCTGCTTGGATTTGAGAGTGCAAACTACTGTTTACCCTCAATAAATAACATTATAATCCAGCAGGCCACAAAAGGAAATGCCGAATTTTGACTCCCCAGTGCCTCAGTGCTAGTATAAATTTCCGTGAGAAAAGAACATTCACAACATTACAGTTATTTACAGTTTTTATAATTACGTACAAACTAGTCTATAACTTTGTGTGTACAATAATAATTTTTTATAAATAAAATGTCAGTTTTTAGGTCATTTTCTTATACAATTCAGCGGCTCTAAATATCGTGCTCACTCGCTCCCTCACTTCGTGAGACATCGGGTATACTCGGCGATGTTCGTCTCTCGCAGTCTAAACTTTCACGAAGAGTACGAAATTAGGAAAACAGTTTCTTATTATATAAAGCCTAAGTGAAATGAACTCAATGAACAAATATTCTGATTTTACTTTTACTTACAATTTTCATAGCTCTGAACCAAAAACATTTTTAATACACTACCAGTGTAAATTTCTTAAAAATCCTGGAATCGATTAATAATATAATATATTGATAGTTTAACCCCTGATGTATCGCGGACAATAAAATTCCAAACAAACCACTTCTTCCATTGAAAAATTATATAATTTCTAAAAATTACACTGAATTTATCAAATCAAATTCACATCATATTCATCTGTCAACAACATATTATCAGTGTTCACAGGTAGCTTTGGAACTGCATAATCGAATCTGAGATCGTTTTACCTGGCGGACTTCTAATGTACTTTAAAGCCGGAATTTTAGCTGTTTCATAAATTATTATCAATGGTTTAGTTTATGAATGATTCGCGTGCAAGTGTTAATAAATATAATGCTTTAATAATTATTATACCCTTTATTTTTAATTTTTTAATTAATTATCGTGGGCGAAGCCGCGAGCACCTTAGTTTTTAACATTATTATTATTATTATTATTATTATTATTATTATTATTATTATTATTATTATTATTATTATTATTATGAGTGCATTATGGGTTCTAATACAGGCGGTGGAATATCGCTGCACTTAATTGGAAACGAAGTTGAGGAAGAGATGGCATACCCGTGTAACTGACGTAATTCTGGTTTATCTAATGAAACGTATTTCACACACATCTTCAATGGAAGGGCAATTACAACCTCAGATCTTAGAGCTAGGAAAATAACACTTCTATAATAGCGTTCGTTATGTACATATAAAAGGCTCTGCTGTTTCAAATGTGAATGATAATTTTAACTAATTTTGTCATGCTAGATTCAATGCTGAAATATGATTTCCTGTATCAGGTAAGGTTTTTAAACAAATCGCGAAAACAATTTTAAAAGAAGTTGGTATTTTGTGGAATATAGAGTATTAAAAAATCAAAATAGCATGCAATACTCGTGCCGTAAGCGCATAACGGATCTCGGAAATTGAAAAAAAACTATTTCCTCGATCCGTATGCACCGCTTACGGCACTTGTATCGCATTATACTACTTTGCACGATGTAACTAATTAGAGTTACTTACGAATATTGTTGCCGTGGATCGTAACTTGACATTCCCACACGCAATCTGGTTGCTATGAAAACAAAAGAAATCTCATTGCTGAACAAAAAGCACTAGTGCCGTAAGTAAAACCATCACAATACAAGCCTTTATCGAAGGCTGGAACCAAGGCCCCCATGTTTGTGGTGGCTTTAACAAGACAAATTTTCCGTCCCCATAACAACCTACACGTGCGAATCACTTTCTGAAATAAAACATATATCTTCAATAATGTATATACATACTATTTTCAGCTAATATCTCAATTAATATAATTAAGTTGATATAAATAATCATCGTGAAAAAAATTGTATGCAATACTCGTTCTGTGATGCTTCCCATCACATTGTGCGTTTTCTTTCTATATTTGTTCCTGTTGGGTTGGCACTCTGACCGTGCGCATGCGCCGGACGAGTCTGTTTTCGCTTCCTTGGGGGTGAGCTTTGCAGCCGGTGATGAGAGCAGAAGTCGCTGTGCAGATTGTGTAGTGTGTGGATGTGTGCTCGCTTCACCGTTGGGAGCTTTCGTCCGGGCTGGTGCAACAGACTCGTGAGTTGTATTTCTACAGAACATTTATAGATAATTCCTCCTCGTTTAAAAAGTGATCCATATCTAAATCAAAATTGTCATCATATTCTATGATTAATGTTTCCATTTCTAAGTGACAGCTATAAGATGGGACGCCATCTTGTCATGTAAAAAGAAAAAAAAAAGATACTGTAATTTACCTGGAACAGGTAATTCTAGAACCTTCGGGGTTTATATTATGCAAAGGAAACTATCAGTACTGCTAAGGTACATATTGGCCCTTTTAAAACTAATTTCGTGTTGGTTCAATTTGATATTTTAATGAAATGCCGCTACGTTTAACACAAGTGATATAGGCCATTTATGATATTTTGCCATTGAAGTATTGCTGCTAGTTTATACTGTAATTTTCTATTATATGGAAGTATATGCTGCCCTTTTTCTTAAATAATTTGGCAAGTGATATTGGCCATTCATGATATTTTGCCATTGAAGTTTTGCTGCTAGATTACACTGTAATTTTCTATTACATGGAAGTATATGCTGCCCTTTTTCTTAAATAATTTGGCAAGTGATATTGACATTCATGATATTTTGCCATTGAAGTATTGCTGCTAGATTACACTGTAATTTTCTATTACATGGAAGTATATGCTGCCCTTTTTCTTAAATAATTTGGCAAGTGATATTGACATTCATGATATTTTGCCATTGAAGTATTGCTGCTAGATTACACTGTAATTTTCTATTACATGGAAGTATATGCTGCCCTTTTTCTTAAATAATTTGGCAAGTGATATTGACATTCATGATATTTTGCCATTGAAGTATTGCTGCTAGATTACACTGTAATTTTCTATTACATGGAAGTATATGCTGCCCTTTTTCTTAAATAATTTGGCAAGTGATATTGGCCATTCATGATATTTTGCCATTGAAGTATTGCTGGTAGATTACACTGTAATTTTCTATTACATGGAAGTATATGCTGCCCTTTTTCTTAAATAATTTGGCAAGTGATATTGGCCATTCATGATATTTTGCCATTGAAGTATTGCTGCTAGATTACACTGTAATTTTCTATTACATGGAAGTATATGCTGCCCTTTTTCTTAAATAATTTGGCAAGTGATATTGGCCATTCATGATATTTTGCCATTGAAGTATTGCTGCTAGATTACACTGTAATTTTCTATTATATGGAAGCATATGCTGCCCCTTTTCTTAAATAATTTGGCAAGTGATATTGGCCATTCATGATATTTTGCCATTGAAGTATTGCTGCTAGATTACACTGTAATTTACTATTACATGGAAGTATATGCTGCCCTTTTTCTTAAATAATTTGGCAAGTGATATTGGCCATTCATGATATTTTGCCATTGAAGTTTTGCTGCTAGATTACACTGTAATTTTCTATTACATGGAAGTATATGCTGCCCTTTTTCTTAAATAATTTGGCAAGTGATATTGACATTCATGATATTTTGCCATTGAAGTATTGCTGCTAGATTACACTGTAATTTTCTATTACATGGAAGTATATGCTGCCCTTTTTCTTAAATAATTTGGCAAGTGATATTGGCCATTCATGATATTTTGCCATTGAAGTATTGCTGCTAGATTACACTGTAATTTTCTATTATATGGAAGTATATGCTGCCCTTTTTCTTAAATAATTTGGCAAGTGATATTGGCCATTCATGATATTTTGCCATTGAAGTATTGCCGCTAGATTACACTGTAATTTACTATTACATGGAAGTATATGCTGCCCTTTTTCTTAAATAATTTGGCAAGTGATATTGGCCATTCATGATATTTTGCCATTGAAGTATTGCTGCTAGATTACACTGTAATTTTCTATTATATGGAAGTATATGCTGCCCTTTTTCTTAAATAATTTGGCAAGTGATATTGGCCATTCATGATATTTTGCCATTGAAGTATTGCTGCTAGATTACACTGTAATTTTCTATTACATGGAAGTATATGCTGCCCTTTTTCTTAAATAATTTGGCAAGTGATATTGGCCATTCATGATATTTTGCCATTGAAGTATTGCTGCTAGATTACACTGTAATTTTCTATTATATGGAAGTATATGCTGCCCTTTTTCTTAAATAATTTGGCAAGTGATATTGGCCATTCATGATATTTTGCCATTGAAGTTTTGCTGCTAGATTACATTGTAATTTTCTATTACATGGAAGTATATGCTGCCCTTTTTCTTAAATAATTTGGCAAGTGATATTGACATTCATGATATTTTGCCATTGAAGTATTGCTGCTAGATTACCCTGTAATTTTCTATTACATGGAAGTATATGCTGCCCTTTTTCTTAAATAATTTGGCAAGTGATATTGACATTCATGATATTTTGCCATTGAAGTATTGCTGCTAGATTACACTGTAATTTTCTATTACATGGAAGTATATGCTGCCCTTTTTCTTAAATAATTTGGCAAGTGATATTGACATTCATGATATTTTGCCATTGAAGTATTGCTGCTAGATTACACTGTAATTTTCTATTACATGGAAGTATATGCTGCCCTTTTTCTTAAATAATTTGGCAAGTGATATTGGCCATTCATGATATTTTGGCATTGAAGTATTGCTGCTAGATTACACTGTAATTTTCTATTACATGGAAGTATATGCTGCCCTTTTTCTTAAATAATTTGGCAAGTGATATTGGCCATTCATGATATTTTGCCATTGAAGTATTGCTGCTAGATTACACTGTAATTTTCTATTACATGGAAGTATATGCTGCCCTTTTTCTTAAATAATTTGGCAAGTGATATTGGCCATTCATGATATTTTGCCATTGAAGTATTGCTGCTAGATTACACTGTAATTTTCTATTATATGGAAGTATATGCTGCACTTTTTCTTAAATAATTTGGCAAGTGATATTGGCCATTCATGATATTTTGCCATTGAAGTATTGCTGCTAGATTACACTGTAATTTTCTATTACATGGAAGTATATGCTGCCCTTTTTCTTAAATAATTTGGCAAGTCATATAGGCCATTCATGATATTTTGCCATTGAAGTATTGCTGCTAGTTTATACTGTAATTTTCTATTATATGGAAGTATATGCGGCTTCTTTTCTTAAATAATTTGCCAAGTGGTATAGGCCATTCATGATATTCGGCATTTAAGATTTGTTGTTAAATAGTCCTGTAAAATTTTATTGTACTGAGGTACAGTTTCGTCCCCTTTTTCAATTATTTGTGGAGTGTTATATAATAGCTGGTTCTTTAACATTTCCAAAATCTATAAATTGGCTGGACTTATAACCGTAGGGTTCTTATTACAGTGTAGGTTAGTTGTTGCCTATAGACCTTGGTGGTTATAATATTATTTAGCCCTGGGTTATCCTTGTGGGAGTACTCATTTCTAGTTGAACGTGTGTTGGTATGGTCCTGTAGGTGGTATATTAAAGATTCCGTTGTGGAATTAGCTAGATAGTAAGGCTGTTGGAATTGAAGCATTTAGCCCACGGTTATTCGCTGGGTTTTCTCTTGTTAAAAATTGTTATGTATGTCTGGTTGTCGCATTAAAGCTGATTATTGAAATCTGTTCGTTGTACGTAGTGTCCTTCCTTCTCCTTGGGTGGAGTCCGATCGTAGCGGACCTCAGGTAATTGTGTACCTTTGACCCAGTTAGCTTCCTTGCTTGTTATTCTAAATATTTAGTCTTTGCCTCTTTTTGAAGATTTTGTACAGTTAGTGCCTTTGACCTTTGCCATTATTCTGTTTACCCTTTGAAGTCCTGAGTGCTATAAATAGAAATTTCTTGAGATCCTTAGCTTTGTCAAACCAATATAAGGCTATTCATTATTTCACTTCCAGTATTGTAGCGATTATATCATCCCTTTTTCTGCAGTCTATTGTAAAAGTTACCTTTCTGCCCTTACCTACAAATAGACATTTCAGGTGGTATCTAGAGTTTTTTCTGCCCAAGGCGGGGGAGGGTCTACGTATTGTGCATACGTCTACAGTTTTCTGTAGTAACTTGTGGCTAACTTCTGTAAGCCGTTGTGCTTGGAGATTGGTACTCCAAAATTCTGATATTGTATTTCCAAATCTCGCGTGCTCTGATCGTCGAGCTCTACCTGTACGCTAGCGAGTGTCTGCTCCTTTAGCTTCGCTCTGTTCTTGCTCCTTGCTTGTTAACCTAAGGCGCTGGATACCTATCAGATACCGCGGGAGAGGGAGCATTAGCATTTATAGAACCGTCCTCCTGGGATACGCCGTTGTGGGTGTGTATAAAAATTTGATAGTGCTGCTAGTTGCATATTTAATATGGCCTTCCATCCCGTATTATCATGGGATCTTCTTAGGAAGGAGGAACTGATCGTTGACATTAAGTGTAGGGGCGTTGAGCCACCGGAGGCTGCTGATGTATGTAAATATATCATTTGCTGTCTTTTTTGTTAAGCGTGGCAGCCTAGTATGTGGGTTTATTTCTATGTGGCCACTGTCTAAGTGAAATTTGTAATGGGAGTTGTGTGTATTTTCTATTTATTTAATTACTTTTATAGGGTAATTTGTCTAGCAATTTCCCATTTTGTAGCGTTTGCTTATCTCTGCTGTTCAGAGCTCTAATGTGTGATAATTATTCAAGATATATATATATTTAAGAGTTTGGTCGTTATATTTGACGTCGACCTTTTGTGTACCTTCTTAATTAGCTAATATACTTCCTTAGCAGTAACTGGCAGTAAAGAAAAAAAAAAAAAAAAACTAGTGTATTTTACTTAAGATTCATTATTATGTTGTGTGTATTTGATATAGTATGTTAGTTCTAAGTTCTCTGGATCCACTTAAGTATGTAAGAGGAGGAATTAAAGATTTTCTGCTCACGTCTCTGTTGCGCTGTGCCTTTGGCGGTTCCCGGCGGTGTTGGGGTGCACAGCTCTCACATGTTTGTCGTTCGCCAAGTCTGGCGACGATTTTGAAGCAGCGATTTGTAATATCGTCAAAACATTTATACGCAGCCTTACTAATTAAAATATATTATTCGCTGCCAATCAAAATTTATAAAGACTTAACTTATCAAGAATATAAACATTTAATAATTTATATGATATGAAGAAAGTTGGAATCTAGAAGAAACTATAATCAGTGAACACCTTTTCAAGAATATTCACTCATATGTGTACTCTACTTTGGACGGAGCTTCTGTCCTTTTCCCACCCTTTGATGTACTCGATCTGTGCTGCCTGACTTATGTTCCAGATCTTTATTTTGAGAAGACTCTTTCCGTACTCTGTGATGTGACCAGTACTCTACGCTCGCTACTCCTTGCTCCTGGTGGTTCGGGCGTGACGTCCGCCCGATCTTCTCTCTGGTCTGACTCATTGGGGAAGGCCTCCCCTGCTTGATTTTTGTCACCTACGGGTGGCCGGGGTCACTCCTAAAGCTTATTATTGTCACCTGTGAGTAGCCATCCTGCGTGTGTGTTGGGGGTGTCATGTGCACTCCTAGCCTGTGAGTATTTCCCTCTGCAAGTGCTCATCAAGTGGTAAGACCCATTACAGTGTTTGTGGAGGTAATTCTTGGATACCTTCTACTAGTGTCGGGTTGCGCAGTGTTTTTAATCAAATAAAATCAAAGGTAATATGAGGGAATTCTGTTTAAGGAAGAATTTGACATTTTTCCAGTCAAGATGTGGTTATGTACACTTGGTACTCAATTATTACACTTATTGAAAGAAATAAATTTAAGAGTAACATGATTAAAATTGGGTTTACTCAAGCATTTGAACTATCTAGTCAAGATGTTGTTATGTACACTTTGGTGCTAAATTAACATACTCATTGAACAAAATAAATTTATGAGTACCTTCATCACATTGTGTTTTCACAAAAAAGGAGAGAACTATCTAGTCTAGACACGATTTAATTGTGTTTAATCAAAAATATGAATTGTTCCTGCCTAGCAGTTGTTAAACAAACTGTCATCCCAAATTACTAGGAAGTAAAAGTATCTGGTTTTCAATTATATGAACTATTCTTCGTCAACCCTTGATTGTGCTTCAGTGATAAATAAAATTCTAAACATTAGCGTGATGGACTAAAATTGCATGTTTCAGAATTCCAGCAAGGTATATTGTGGACATTTGAAGATCTATCATGGACTTTCGTCGACCCTCAACAGAATGGAGGAATGCTTGTATGGGTTATGTTTGTATGGGTTATGTATTGTGTCACTTGTTAAGGGTAATAGGTTATGCTGTTTTGAAAATACCTATTTTGGACATTTACCTATATTTATAATTATCACTATAGTGTTAAGGTTTTCTTTGGTGCAAAAGGGGGAGCCTGTGATGCTTCCCATCACATTGTGCGTTTTCTTTCTATATTTGTTCCTGTTGGGTTGGCACTCTGACCGTGCGCATGCGCCGGACGAGTCTGTTTTCGCTTCCTTGGGGGTGAGCTTTGCAGCCGGTGATGAGAGCAGAAGTCGCTGTGCAGATTGTGTAGTGTGTGGATGTGTGCTCGCTTCACCGTTGGGAGCTTTCGTCCGGGCTGGTGCAACAGACTCGTGAGTTGTATTTCTACAGAACATTTATAGATAATTCCTCCTCGTTTAAAAAGTGATCCATATCTAAATCAAAATTGTCATCATATTCTATGATTAATGTTTCCATTTCTAAGTGACAGCTATAAGATGGGACGCCATCTTGTCATGTAAAAAGAAAAAAAAAAGATACTGTAATTTACCTGGAACAGGTAATTCTAGAACCTTCGGGGTTTATATTATGCAAAGGAAACTATCAGTACTGCTAAGGTACATATTGGCCCTTTTAAAACTAATTTCGTGTTGGTTCAATTTGATATTTTAATGAAATGCCGCTACGTTTAACACAAGTGATATAGGCCATTTATGATATTTTGCCATTGAAGTATTGCTGCTAGTTTATACTGTAATTTTCTATTATATGGAAGTATATGCTGCCCTTTTTCTTAAATAATTTGGCAAGTGATATTGGCCATTCATGATATTTTGCCATTGAAGTTTTGCTGCTAGATTACACTGTAATTTTCTATTACATGGAAGTATATGCTGCCCTTTTTCTTAAATAATTTGGCAAGTGATATTGACATTCATGATATTTTGCCATTGAAGTATTGCTGCTAGATTACACTGTAATTTTCTATTACATGGAAGTATATGCTGCCCTTTTTCTTAAATAATTTGGCAAGTGATATTGACATTCATGATATTTTGCCATTGAAGTATTGCTGCTAGATTACACTGTAATTTTCTATTACATGGAAGTATATGCTGCCCTTTTTCTTAAATAATTTGGCAAGTGATATTGACATTCATGATATTTTGCCATTGAAGTATTGCTGCTAGATTACACTGTAATTTTCTATTACATGGAAGTATATGCTGCCCTTTTTCTTAAATAATTTGGCAAGTGATATTGGCCATTCATGATATTTTGCCATTGAAGTATTGCTGGTAGATTACACTGTAATTTTCTATTACATGGAAGTATATGCTGCCCTTTTTCTTAAATAATTTGGCAAGTGATATTGGCCATTCATGATATTTTGCCATTGAAGTATTGCTGCTAGATTACACTGTAATTTTCTATTACATGGAAGTATATGCTGCCCTTTTTCTTAAATAATTTGGCAAGTGATATTGGCCATTCATGATATTTTGCCATTGAAGTATTGCTGCTAGATTACACTGTAATTTTCTATTATATGGAAGCATATGCTGCCCCTTTTCTTAAATAATTTGGCAAGTGATATTGGCCATTCATGATATTTTGCCATTGAAGTATTGCTGCTAGATTACACTGTAATTTACTATTACATGGAAGTATATGCTGCCCTTTTTCTTAAATAATTTGGCAAGTGATATTGGCCATTCATGATATTTTGCCATTGAAGTTTTGCTGCTAGATTACACTGTAATTTTCTATTACATGGAAGTATATGCTGCCCTTTTTCTTAAATAATTTGGCAAGTGATATTGACATTCATGATATTTTGCCATTGAAGTATTGCTGCTAGATTACACTGTAATTTTCTATTACATGGAAGTATATGCTGCCCTTTTTCTTAAATAATTTGGCAAGTGATATTGGCCATTCATGATATTTTGCCATTGAAGTATTGCTGCTAGATTACACTGTAATTTTCTATTATATGGAAGTATATGCTGCCCTTTTTCTTAAATAATTTGGCAAGTGATATTGGCCATTCATGATATTTTGCCATTGAAGTATTGCCGCTAGATTACACTGTAATTTACTATTACATGGAAGTATATGCTGCCCTTTTTCTTAAATAATTTGGCAAGTGATATTGGCCATTCATGATATTTTGCCATTGAAGTATTGCTGCTAGATTACACTGTAATTTTCTATTATATGGAAGTATATGCTGCCCTTTTTCTTAAATAATTTGGCAAGTGATATTGGCCATTCATGATATTTTGCCATTGAAGTATTGCTGCTAGATTACACTGTAATTTTCTATTACATGGAAGTATATGCTGCCCTTTTTCTTAAATAATTTGGCAAGTGATATTGGCCATTCATGATATTTTGCCATTGAAGTATTGCTGCTAGATTACACTGTAATTTTCTATTATATGGAAGTATATGCTGCCCTTTTTCTTAAATAATTTGGCAAGTGATATTGGCCATTCATGATATTTTGCCATTGAAGTTTTGCTGCTAGATTACATTGTAATTTTCTATTACATGGAAGTATATGCTGCCCTTTTTCTTAAATAATTTGGCAAGTGATATTGACATTCATGATATTTTGCCATTGAAGTATTGCTGCTAGATTACCCTGTAATTTTCTATTACATGGAAGTATATGCTGCCCTTTTTCTTAAATAATTTGGCAAGTGATATTGACATTCATGATATTTTGCCATTGAAGTATTGCTGCTAGATTACACTGTAATTTTCTATTACATGGAAGTATATGCTGCCCTTTTTCTTAAATAATTTGGCAAGTGATATTGACATTCATGATATTTTGCCATTGAAGTATTGCTGCTAGATTACACTGTAATTTTCTATTACATGGAAGTATATGCTGCCCTTTTTCTTAAATAATTTGGCAAGTGATATTGGCCATTCATGATATTTTGGCATTGAAGTATTGCTGCTAGATTACACTGTAATTTTCTATTACATGGAAGTATATGCTGCCCTTTTTCTTAAATAATTTGGCAAGTGATATTGGCCATTCATGATATTTTGCCATTGAAGTATTGCTGCTAGATTACACTGTAATTTTCTATTACATGGAAGTATATGCTGCCCTTTTTCTTAAATAATTTGGCAAGTGATATTGGCCATTCATGATATTTTGCCATTGAAGTATTGCTGCTAGATTACACTGTAATTTTCTATTATATGGAAGTATATGCTGCACTTTTTCTTAAATAATTTGGCAAGTGATATTGGCCATTCATGATATTTTGCCATTGAAGTATTGCTGCTAGATTACACTGTAATTTTCTATTACATGGAAGTATATGCTGCCCTTTTTCTTAAATAATTTGGCAAGTCATATAGGCCATTCATGATATTTTGCCATTGAAGTATTGCTGCTAGTTTATACTGTAATTTTCTATTATATGGAAGTATATGCGGCTTCTTTTCTTAAATAATTTGCCAAGTGGTATAGGCCATTCATGATATTCGGCATTTAAGATTTGTTGTTAAATAGTCCTGTAAAATTTTATTGTACTGAGGTACAGTTTCGTCCCCTTTTTCAATTATTTGTGGAGTGTTATATAATAGCTGGTTCTTTAACATTTCCAAAATCTATAAATTGGCTGGACTTATAACCGTAGGGTTCTTATTACAGTGTAGGTTAGTTGTTGCCTATAGACCTTGGTGGTTATAATATTATTTAGCCCTGGGTTATCCTTGTGGGAGTACTCATTTCTAGTTGAACGTGTGTTGGTATGGTCCTGTAGGTGGTATATTAAAGATTCCGTTGTGGAATTAGCTAGATAGTAAGGCTGTTGGAATTGAAGCATTTAGCCCACGGTTATTCGCTGGGTTTTCTCTTGTTAAAAATTGTTATGTATGTCTGGTTGTCGCATTAAAGCTGATTATTGAAATCTGTTCGTTGTACGTAGTGTCCTTCCTTCTCCTTGGGTGGAGTCCGATCGTAGCGGACCTCAGGTAATTGTGTACCTTTGACCCAGTTAGCTTCCTTGCTTGTTATTCTAAATATTTAGTCTTTGCCTCTTTTTGAAGATTTTGTACAGTTAGTGCCTTTGACCTTTGCCATTATTCTGTTTACCCTTTGAAGTCCTGAGTGCTATAAATAGAAATTTCTTGAGATCCTTAGCTTTGTCAAATCAATATAAGGCTATTCATTATTTCACTTCCAGTATTGTAGCGATTATATCATCCCTTTTTCTGCAGTCTATTGTAAAAGTTACCTTTCTGCCCTTACCTACAAATAGACATTTCAGTTCCGTAAGCGCATAACGGATCTCGGAAATTGAAAAAAAACTCTTTCCTTTATCTGTATGCACCGCTTACGGAACTAGTATCGCAATATACTACTACACCCTCTAATCCTCAATTCAGCATACGGTAAGTGTAATAGGAAAAGGCTGTTTAGAGGTCAATGCCTTCATTTAAACCACCCGGCAGAGACAACTCCTTTCGCATAAAAGAACTCAACATTCCTTTCTTTTCGAATTGTATACCCTCATTTTACGATTGTGACAAGTGCACTGAAGTAGGGCTACAGTCTGCCTAATTAGTAACAATCTTATCGTTTAAAACACTTTGTTTATAACTATGGTATTCCGGCAGTATTCACCATAATTTTAATATTTTAAAGTACTTCAGACCATTAGACGCACCCAACATTCAAGGCTCTTTTTTCAGAGTAAAAAAGTGCGTTTTATGGTCCATAAAATACGGTAATACACAAAACTGGGTACCTGCAGACCTTGTATGAGCATCAGCATCCTTTCTTTGCTTGGAAGGAAGGCTGCATTGATTTGTCTATTTTTGTGTATCATCTATTTCAGCAGGAGTCCGCAAGCGTTGCTTCGTTCCACTATCCGTGATATCGTCTTGCCATCTCCCTAATTTCCTGACGAAATCTTTCACCCTGCTCATCACTCATGAGCAGTCAAGGTGAGAGTGCAACGAGAACTTGAACTGCAAGACTTTAGGTGGCCAGATTGAGGCATAATTTAATAAGCAATGCTAATTAAATATGAAATGGAATTAATTCAAAGCAGATTGTTAGTAGTACTTGACAATGATTTTAGCATATCCAGTGAAAGTTTCATTCCCACGGAAGACGTGTACCTGAATTGAAATGAGTTCGGTCTTTGCTAAAACAGAAAATTTACAAGCTGAAAGATAGTAGCCGCTTCATAACTACAAAGGAATATAAATGAATAGGGGAGATACTGTTTCAAAAGAAGACAATATTATTTAGGTGTTTCTGGCAATAAAACCCAGGTCCCATTGAATAAATTGTGGAAAGGTGAATCTCTTGCTTAAACTATGAGATCTCAGATAAGACACGATTGCTTGTTGTGAATAGGATTTTTAGGCTATGTAATATTGGATTTTAAGCTACGGAATAAATGCGTAAACATGCGTTGTAAGAACTTAAAATCGTGAGAAAAAGAATATATATAATTAATGTGTGAAAATTTTGTGTCAACTCCCTCTAGTTAAGAATTCGTGATTTCATTGGCTGAGTTGCAATTATGGCAATCGCCAATTAAATCACAGAAAATAAATGTGGCCAATACGCAATCAGGAGAGGCGTATATTTTAGGGTAAAATAGTTAGTTGATTTTTGTCTTGGTAAGGTAAAGTAACACTTCTCAAATATATCCGATAGAGTGAGGTTGTGAAAAGACTTCTGAACTATATCAGATAGGGTAAGGTTGTGAGATCACTTCTCAGCCATGTTCGGTATGTAAAGTAATACTCAAGAAAGTTCATGTGTGCTAGAATAATTAGAATAGAGATAAAATAACATAAAGAGCCAAGTGTTGTTTAGACTAGAGGTACACAACTGCCTCATAGGGAATTATAGGAATGTTTCTAGTATAGATGTACACCACAAGGCGTACAGTGTATTAGGCTCGTTGTGGCCTAAGAAATAGACGCACACATGAATAGCTTGTAAAATAACATTAAAGGACCGTAATTATAAAATCAACATCGATATCATATAAAAGAAATATCAATTCAGGTGTACCGTGACTCCTTCAACTGGCAAGCCCAACGTGTCGCACGAGAAAATTTGGTATGATACCAGAAAAAAGACAATGAATAACCCAGAGATGATGAAGACTGCAGAGAGCGACAGGACGACGAAGACGACGAAAACGACGGAACGAAGATGGAGGGAATAATCTACCGTAAAGAAGAGGAGAAGCAAGTTCGTGGTACATCATTGAAGACATCGAGGGACCACTTCACAACAAAAATGACAGATAAGAATTTAAATATTTTACTAAGTGCTGAGTTAAGAAAATAAATATTGTTTTGTTAAATACTTTTTAAAGTAAAATATTAGTTAAAAAAAACAAAAGAGAAAAGAATCTAGTAATTATTAAAGTACAAATAATAAAATTCTTAAGACAAATATAGTCTTGAAATTTAAAATTTTAATTAACTGATACTAATACAGCAATATGAACATTTAAAATATGTGCATATATTCAGCACTTAGTAAAGCTAAATAAATAATCTACAAATAAATAAATAAATAGAAATAATTCTAATTTCAAACATTATTGTGGAAAGTTGACATCAGAAACATTTTTTGTAACAACATACTGTATTGTGCTTGCTATTTATATGTTAGACACTAAGAGTGAAGAGTAAATTTGTGTGGTGCATGTTGCTCAGAAATCGTAAGGTAGTTAAGAAAATGGAGACCCAGATTAGTGACCTCGGGGGAGGGCAATCGTTTTTTAGCCAGGAATTAGAGGAAGATTTAGAACATGATCAGAGTAACTTAAATGATAGCGATAGTCAGGTGGATAGCGAAAATATGAATAATATGTCTTCAGGTCAGGCATTGGAGCCGCCTGTGATGAACTTACAAAAGGTGAGTGAACAAAGTGAGGGTGTTGTAAATAATAGTGCTGTCCATTCTGAGGTAGTAAACAACATTGAGGAGCCAGAAATAAACCCTAGCCAGAGTAACTTGGACGTAAACATACCAGCCTTGTTAGCTAATCTCTTAGGGGAAATTAAGAAAACTAACGACAATATGAAAGCAAATCATGCCAGTTTAGATCAGAAAATAGAGGCTACCAATCTGAAAATAGAGATGACTAGTAAGGTCACTAATGAGAATTTAAATAAGAAAATAGAAGGGATTAATGAAGCGATTAAAAAGAATCATGATGATTTAAATATGAAAATTAATAAAGTGCTAGGTGAGATAGATGACAAAATAAATATTCAAGATAAGAGGTGTAAAGAGCGACTTCACCATGAAATAAATTCTCTTGAAAATAAATTAAATGAAACAGAAAAAAAATGTAATGGGGTAACAAAGAAAGAGGTAAATGATCTTAGAAGGGAAGTAGTTACATGTTTATCAGAAATGAGTTCAAATGTGGATAGTTTGAAAATAGGGAATACTGAATTAGATCAGAAAATTGAAAAATCTGTAAGGGAAACAAAAGAACGTGAAAGGGGATTGGAAATACAGATGATGAATAAGGTACAAGAATTAGCCGGTAAATTGAACCAGAAAGTAGACTCAGCAAATAAAGAAATTTCTTGTATTGTGAATCAGATAGCAGAGGCCAAGTCACGGGACGGAAGTGAAAATAGTGATGTCACTCAACGACCAGTGGTAATTGACGGAAATAATGAGAGTGGTAATGCATTGAAACCAACTGATAATATGTTAATAGGGAACATTTCTGTAACCAGTCAAAGTCCTGACATAATGTTAACAAATAACAGAGGCGCAACACCGCAGATTTGTGCAACTGAGCCTAGTTGTGTAAACTTAGGATCTGTACTGGGGAATGAGCTTACATTGCCTGCTTTTCATGAAAATGGGGCCTTAAGCCCGCAGACATTTTTACGAAATTTAGACGAATATTATATTTTAAGATCAATCCCGGAGCAATATAAGATGATAATAGTCGCTAGGGCACTTAAAAATAAAGTAAGGGACTGGTTTGACTTGACAATAAATGCGAATTGCTCTTATGATCAGTTTAAACAGTTGTTTTTGAACCGATATTGGGGTGAATCCCGAAAGGCCGAGATTAGAACGCAACTGTATAATGGAAAATATCCGCAGAGAGGGGGAGTGTCGCTCTCAGATTACTTTTTAGGAGTGGTTAGTAGGGCTAAAATGCTGGAAGAGCACTTGGATGAAAAATCGATCATTCCGATAGTAATCAGGCATTTTCCAAATGATATAAAAAATATATTGATCGTAGCAAATCCAGGAACCTATAGTAAAGTGCTTGAATTATTATCGAGTTTCGAAGTAGGCGCAAACAGTGAGTCAGTGGATGTGAATGACCGACAAAGAGAACGGGCACCGCCGCCAAGATACCGAAATGAAGGTGACAGAAGTGACAATAGGCCTACAGGCTATTGGAACCAGGGAGGTGCAGAGAGGAATCGAAATAACGGTCCACAGTACAGAGGGAACGGCCGAGGAAATTCAAATAATTACTCAAATAGGCCACAGAACCAATCGTCGCAAAATCAAGTAAATCATGTACAATTCACGGGGGCAGCACCGAGTAGATATTGCAACCCAGGTAACGGAACTCAGGATAGGGGAAGGAGGCCAGTTCATAACACAGGGGAACAAAATACTAACAGGTGTATGTCAAACCCTTCTAACAGAGAAGAAGTGAATGTTTTGGACCCCCAGGCACGTGAATACGTTCAAGGTAACATAAACAGAAATGACGAAAGCCAAAATGTTAGGGAGGAAGGACCTTTAAACTAACTAGTGACACAGTTAAAAGTTTTCAGTGAATGACAGGTGTAGATCAAAATAAACAAGGTTATTGACCATAGTAAATATTAAGAACGAATGGCGACACGCCAAAAGAAAAATAAAGTATGATAGAAGAAGATGAAAATAAATATTTACACAATGCAAATTTCGCAATAATACCCTTTTAATTAGAAACAGAATAGCACACATAGAGGTGGACATTTTCGTAATACGGGATGTGAATTCCAGAGATATACGGTAGAATTTATGATGAATTAAAAGGAAAGAATAAGAAAAAATCTAGTAGTCAATGGATTGTTTGTAAGCTAGCGAGAGGAAGCGAAAAAAAAAATAACAATAATAAAAACAATAATCAGGTCATATAATAAATCTTTGATTGGAAAATGTGAAGTTTAATACGGTATATTTCTTGACAGTGAAATAATGAGCTCTAAATAAGATATTAGGCTGTGTTTTATTTTAATTTGAAGATAGAATGGAATCGAGATGATAAATGTATCACTCTTATTAATCAAAGAATGGAGTATTATCCAAGTACCGCTTTTGAATGATAATTATGTTATTGAGAGGGAGAGAGGTGTTATGAGGAAGGCATTAGCTCTGATGGATGAGCGATTTTATAGTTGAATGCGTTGAGGTTGTAGGATACGCCCGCGCGAAGTTTTTATTCCGGCAAAAGAGTCGAGGAACGACTGCCGATGCGAAATGTTTTAGACAGTGAAGCTAAGGAGCTCACTTGGTTTATTGTTGTAGAGGAAGTTTATGCCCTCGTAGGAAATGGAGAATTGAACGGGTAGTTAGATGGTGAGTTTTCAGGGGAAAACGCAATTAATTAAAATACGGTATACTTGGAAATACGAAACTTAGAGAAAAGTAACAGTGGTTAAAGTGTTGAAACAAATACTGTTTTGAATCAAATAAAACGAAGTCAGATAATGGAGATAGAAACTTTAACAGCCAAATCATTTAAAATATGTATTTTATAGAGCCTTAATAAATAATGAACCGTGTAAAATAAGAGAGTTGACCTGTCAAATAATTGCGTACGAAATGCATGTGAAGTGGAAAGAAAAAAAATAATTGAAATTTAAGAATAGAGAGATTTCCTCGCAGCTACATAACAATACAAAAAAAAAAGTTAAATAAATATTTATTGAAAGAAAGAATTATAAAGAGATGTGGATTCTAAGATAGTAAAATAGTATGTCGATTAAATAGAAAAATAGTTGAAAATAGATAATTACGTTCAAAGGGTGGAAAATTAGCGAAAATGAATTAATGCATTGGAAAGCAAGGAGACAAATAGTTGAGATATTATGAAACAAATTTGATATAAAATGTATATGAATACTATTGTGGCGGATAATGGAGAAAATTTTGTGTGATGAGAAATTAGAGAGAAAATGTCAAGAATAAGTTTTGGATAATGGCAAATAGTGCATGATGAATTGTGGGTTACACCTGGCACTAAAAACAAAGTTATTGATGACATGAGAGGTCAGATTGTGTTCACTAGGATTAGTTTATGGAGTAGTTTATGGTACATGAGAGAAATGAAGACGAATAAAATGAAGTATTATTAAGCATTGAAATGAAAAATGCAGTTATGATGATTAAAGTATTATGTTTAGCAGAGGCAAATGAAAAATTAATTCATAAATGGATTATTGATTGAAGAAAATATTTTCAATAACATTATTGTGCTATGGTATAGAGAGTTTAAATAATAAACGAAAGCCGTAGAATGACTGCAAATAGGAACATACAAAAGTTGTTCGTGATAAAATAAATCAGTACAGGATAAGCTGATAAGCAACAATAGTTGTTGAAAGTAATAAATTTTGAAGTTAAGTAGATACTGAGAAAAGCGAAGAGGAGGATGATATCATTGAATAAATTTGAGTTTATTATGCGGTATGAAATCAAACGGAAAATATGAACCATGTAAACTTGGAAGTGGATTAATTGGATAAATAACTGAATAAATAGTTCAGTATGCTAAATGTAAACGTTACTGGTTTATTATATATAAAATAATAATAAACGAGTAGATTGATGACAGGAATCGGGTTTCATATAAAGAAATACTCTGGAATGAATAAGTGGTATTTCGTTTCATTAAAGCAAATTATTAATAAATGATGGAATAATCTATTTAGTAGCAGGTTAGTAAAAGTATAAAGAGGCTGAATAGGCCTGTAATAGCTGTTACTTCCTAGTTAGTCTAAAATTTTACACAACTGGGTTTGCAAGCACATGAATTTTAAGAAAAATCTGTAAGCAAATTGATGTAAGTATGTGGTGTGAAAAATGTGAGATGTAACATTGAGTGAAGGTATTTTATAGAACAGATATGGGGACGTTTAAAGGCATCGGTTACTGCGCACATATATCTGCTTTTAAAATATATCTTTAGGTCAAGTGAAAATACGTTAAATAATTTGAGTGAACAGAGTGAAGTATCCTTTGTGAGTGAAAGTTTTCGGGAATCGAACCCAAGATTTTACAAAAGGAAATAAAGCTATAATAGTGTGTAGTCATTTCTGATTTCCAGAATATTACAAGAGTGATGTATACGACAAGAAGTATGGGTGATGTATGGCTTTGTTGGTACTTTAGTTAATATTTAAGGGTTTAGTGAATTAATAACATGCTAAGATTTTTACAAGGAAAATGAAAGAGGAAGTTGTTACATAGGTATACTAGAAAGGGTGTTTACAACAAGGAGTTGCCAAACACTCAGGTAGTAAGTCAGATGAATGAACTTGTGTTTGTAAGTAGGGTAGTTTTTGAAAGATTGAAAAATGGTGTCACAATTCCATTTTGGGGGAATAGATCACTTGTCTACATAAGTCTCCAAAATAAATTGATTATTTTAAGATTCTGCACCCAACTGATCGGGCATATGAGGCATAATTTAATAAGCAATGCTAATTAAATATGAAATGGAATTAATTCAAAGCAGATTGTTAGTAGTACTTGACAATGATTTTAGCATATCCAGTGAAAGTTTCATTCCCACGGAAGACGTGTACCTGAATTGAAATGAGTTCGGTCTTTGCTAAAACAGAAAATTTACAAGCTGAAAGATAGTAGCCGCTTCATAACTACAAAGGAATATAAATGAATAGGGGAGATACTGTTTCAAAAGAAGACAATATTATTTAGGTGTTTCTGGCAATAAAACCCAGGTCCCATTGAATAAATTGTGGAAAGGTGAAGCTCTTGCTTAAACTATGAGATCTCAGATAAGACACGATTGCTTGTTGTGAATAGGATTTTTAGGCTATGTAATATTGGATTTTAAGCTACGGAATAAATGCGTAAACATGCGTTGTAAGAACTTAAAATCGTGAGAAAAAGAATATATATAATTAATGTGTGAAAATTTTGTGTCAACTCCCTCTAGTTAAGAATTCGTGATTTCATTGGCTGAGTTGCAATTATGGCAATCGCCAATTAAATCACAGAAAATAAATGTGGCCAA